>CAAE01014979.1:2351971-2397480 GCA_000180735.1 Tetraodon nigroviridis
GATTTTATTTTCATTTTTATTTATTACAGGTTATGGGTCCTATAGACATGTTTGTTTGTTAGGTGCTCCTTTTTGGATGAGCAAAGACTTTTATATTAGCATTCCTTTCTAGTCTAGACAGAGCAATACCTAGTTAAGGTTAGGGTTAGGTCATACATGGCTGATTTATAACATAGGGAAACTGGCTACAGAGTAGATGTAGCTGCTGAAAGTCTGAAACCGTGGAGCACGTTTTATTTGAATGTAGGAAATACAAAGCAGAGTGGAGAAACTTGGTCAGGAAACATAAGAGCTTTAAAATTTTTATTTTAAGAGTTTTACATTTCTTTAACTTTAGAATTCCAAAAGTAGTTTCAATATTATTTTGGTATTTAGAAGAAATAAAAGCCCTGAGCACGATATGAACAACTTATTATTGTGATTATTATAATTATTATAATAATTATTTTTATCATTGTTGTTGTTGTTGTTGTTAGATTGAGTCAATATTGCGACCCACCCTCCACATCAGTTGGTGACGGTAATGCACTAGTCGTTGTTTACCAACTGCCAAGAAAATCCATAGAAGAAGAAGGAAGACGACGAAGAAGGAAAAAACAAAAAAAGGAAGAATAATTTGTGTTAACATTTGCACGACTGCAAATCCTGGATTGCGGCATGTCGTAAAAAAGATTGAGTCGATATGCGGCTTCACCACCGAGAACGAGGAATACTTGTTTAGTTAAAATAGAAGCTGTCACTTTGGACTTTTATTTGGTAAGTGACAGCATTTGCGGTTCATTATTTAAATCTTCATTTTTTTTAATAGCGTCTACCCAGAAACAGTCCTTTAACTGTTGAACGTTGGAATAATAGTGATGTTTTTTTTACTGTGGGACAGGGAACTAACTTATTCGTATTGTGTTGCAGTGGGCTCGTCCGGTGATTCTCCCTTTTTAAAAACGATGCTGGTCACCGTTTTCTGCGCGCCTAGGGATCGCCCAGAAACCACCTTCGACCTCCATGTGTCGCCGGACCTCGTACTGAGAGACTTTGTCGTACTTTGTGTAACGGAATCGGGAATACCAGCTGATGAAATTCAGGTAACCCGAAGCACTAAAGTGGCTGTAGCTAATATGACTGCTAACAGTGCTAAGTGCCAGTTAGCTAATATGCTAACAGTAGCATAAACGCCTCCCTGATTTAAAAGGACCTTTGTGTTCGTCCTTAAGTCTACTGGATAATTATCTTTTAGTTTAAGCGATTCGGTTGTTATTGGATAATATAAGCACGTGTAATATGATCAATAAACGTGTACCCTATCTTTCAGGTGTCATTGCAAATTCTAACTGCCTTTTTTTGTTGTCACTAAGTTTGTAACTTAAAATATATTGACAAAACAACACCACCTGGCCGAATATGTACTAATCTTCAAATGTATAAAATGGTATTTGGCTTTAAAAAGAGGTTTTAAAAATTAAACCAAATAATTTTTTCCCTCTGAAAGTGAAAGAAAAAGTATAAACAGCCCAGTTGAGTTATGTTATTAGTAAGGTTTACTGTAAAGTAATTATATACAAAAAAGAAAAAGTTGATGACAATTTTTGGGGTTTTTCCTTTCACCTAAACAGATTACATATGCAGACCAACCTCTAAAAGACCCCACTCGTGCCTTGGGGACCTACGGTGTTAAGGACGGCGATGTCGTGGTTCTCAGGCAAACCGACAGAAGGCCGCTGCCCCCTCAGCCAGCCTTTCCAGGTGAGACGTTTGATAAGCACGGACCCCACTAAAATCACTTTTATGTGGTTGTCTACGCTTGTCAGGATTATTAAACTCGACAAGCACCCGAAGAGCGCAGACCTCTGCCAGCAGCTCATTTCCCCACATAGTATGACTTCCGTCTGTAGTAAAAAGTAACACAGTGTTATATAGGTGGACTTATAATCAGAGCCCCTTGACTTTTCATCATGTTATTTGTTAGGATCAAATGTCAACGTCTGTAACATCACTGTAATGTAAACATGTTTATGGGCCTATTATCAACATTTCCCGAAAGTGTCATCAAAACTAGGTCATCACGTTTTGAGTTATTTTGTTCAAAAGCAGAGAAATCCCCTTTTTGTTCCAAGGCCAAAGGAGCTTTAGGTTGCATCTTTTTACAACGGCACAGTCAGCAGCTATAGAAATACACGGTGCCAAAGGATCACACGTGCACATTTTTGTGTTTCTTTGGAGTCTCTCATCATATTTGAGGTCAGAGGTTAGTAATTATTACTTGATGTTGCAAAGGTGACTTTTTGTATGTAAGTTTAACAGTGTGCAGTGTGCAGCACCCACTGGACAGACCAGTGGGTGCTGTGAGGAGTGGCTGGCCTGCAGAATAGATTTTGTTTGCTGGAATGATGTTGATTAAAGCCTCTGCTTATTAATGGAACATTTAATATTTAGTAGGTCTGCTGGGAACTAAAATGGCAGACTTCTGACCCGTTCTCATTGTACTTTTAGGTCTGCCTCGTATCGACTTTCGTTCTATCTCCGTACCCGGCACGTCATCCTCAGCAAGTCCACGCACCGCCACAAGACCGCAGCCTCCGGCGTCGCTCGGGCAGCCGCCCCTTCAACGCGCCCCTCAGCCCAGCGTGCCAGGAGCCTTTCCTGGCAACTCTCCTCAGGGTTTGGATGATCCTGCCTTACTCCAGCAGATGCTCCTGTCCAACCCACATGAACTTTCTCTGCTGAAAGAGAGAAACCCGCCGCTGGCCGAGGCCCTTCTCAGCGGAGACTTGGGTAAACAGGAACAAGGGCGCCTGCCAATCTTCGCTGCAGTTTTTTTTTTTCCCCTGTTGTGTGAACTGGTGTCAATCATCTTTTCCACAGAACGTTTCACCAAAGTGCTGATGGAGCAACAGCAGGATCGCGCTAAAAGAGAGCAAGAGAGGATTCGTCTTCTGACAGCTGATCCTTTCGATTTAGAAGCCCAGGCCAAGATCGAGGAGGACATTAGGTAAACTAAGCTACGCTAACCACCAGTAATATTTGTCATATTCCTTATCCCTATTCCGCATCTTTCGTGTATGTATATCTCCTTTTAAAAATAAAAAAAAATCAGGCAACATAACGTGGAGGAGAACATGACCATTGCGATGGAGGAGGCCCCAGAAAGCTTCGGACAGGTGGTTATGCTCTACATCAACTGCAAGGTCAATGGACACCCAGTGAAGGCTTTTGTTGACTCGGGTAATAAGCATGAAATCCTGATCCCTGATCTTAGACCTCCTTAGCGGTGTTGTTTCTAAAACAATGTACAGTGACAGCAGTCAGTGCAACGTGCTGACAGAGCCGAGGTTCTCCGCTGTTCATATCTTTACTGCACGGGTCTGACGCCTGGTTATGATTTGAACCTCACTTGCTCCTAAATGTGCCCCCGTCAGGAGCCCAGATGACCATTATGAGCCAGGCCTGCGCCGAGCGCTGTAACATCATGCGGCTGGTAGACCGCCGTTGGGCCGGCATCGCCAAGGGGGTGGGCACCCAGAAGATCATCGGTAGAGTTCATCTGGGTGGGTTTACTGCGCGTCTTCACCCAAGTCTGGTGCCTTTTGAAGCAGTGTTTTTAGATTTCTTTGATGGTGGAAAGAACTAGAAACAAACCCCACCAATTGAAAAAAAAAAAACCTATTTTAATCCTGCAGCTCAGGTCCAGATAGAAGGAGACTTCCTCCCGTGTTCCTTTTCCATTCTTGAAGACCAACCTATGGACATGTTGCTGGGCCTGGACATGCTGAAGAGACACCAGGTGTGAGCTTCTCCTCTGTGATTACACGATCCCATTTCCATCGTCGTAAAACCATCCACCCTGGATGGTTTTATCTGTCCCATTGTCTCCAAATGCTCAGGGAAGAGGGTTAACTCCAGGGAGTGTCTTTGTTTTTCTCGCAGTGTTCTATCGACCTGAAGAAGAACGTGCTGCTAATAGGCACCACAGGCACTGAAACGCGCTTTCTGTCCGAGGCAGAGCTGCCAGAGTGCGCGCGACTGGCCTACGGGGCCGAGGGCCGCGAAGACGTCCGTCCAGACGAGCTAGCTGACAGGGAACTGGCCGAGGCGCTGCAGAGGTCTATACAGGAAAGCGGTGAGAAGCGGTCTGCTCTGCTGGTCTTCGTGGGGCTTTTCCCCACCTAGCGGAGGATCATACCTGCATGTCAAACCTCTGGCTTCTTTCTCTCCATTTCATTTCTGCAATCATGCAGAAACAAACATCGTGTTTAGTTTAGTTGAGCAAACTGGAAAAGGTTTCGACCAAAAATTATAAAAAACTTTGGTATTTTTAAAGATCATAGCATTTTTGCCCCCCCTGGCTGGTTTTATTATGTGTGTAAAGATATTATATTATAATTATGAGATTACTTGTTGAGTGTTTTTCCCTGCAGACTTTTAAATCGCTGTATGAATCACCGTGTCTCCCTGATGAGACATGAAAAGTCCCAGAAACGTCCTATTCTCAGTGATTTTTGCTTCTGATGCCAGAATCTGTTAGCTAAGGTTAACGACACCAGGAGTCGGTCATGTCTGCAGACTGCTGCAGACTGCTGCTCTCTGTAAACCAGGAGACGAGCAGCAGAGGTGGAAATTTCACTTGCTTTTCACACGTCTGCAATGGTGTGAAAAGGGCTGATCTGTTGCATGCTCTGTGTGCGCGCGTGACTGCTAACTTTCTCCGTCCCTTCGCATGGTGTGTGGTGTGTGCCCTAACCCTGAGCAGGACAGCACTGATGCATTTGGACACAGCTGGAGAGGGCCCTCCCAACCAGGTACTGCAAACTCACAAGTCGGTTGCCTGTGCTCAGTCCCATTGCTGCACATCTCCTTTATTTTGCTGGTTTTTTGTGCTGGGTGTTATCTGACGTCACCCTTCTGGTTGAGTTGACATGTAAGGCTTAAAACACAACATTTCTGTTTTGGTTTGTCTGGTCAGCTTAGAAGGTCAGCTGCTCTCTTACCCAGATGTGTTTTCTCTTGCATTAGACCCTGCAGCTGGACAAACTACCTCACAGCAGCCCCCATCATTTACATTACCCAGAACCTTAGGACAAACACCCTCATCCACATCCGCTCTCCACAACCTTCCCTCTGAACATCCCCAAATGCTGGATCGCTCTCAGTCTGCCCCGGCCACCGCGAGGCAGGCCTCAGCTCTAGGGCTGGGCCAGGACCAACCTGGTCATCAGGAGCTTCCTCAGCCCCCAGCGTCAGCTAAGAATGTCGTTGTCCCACCTCATCAGGTCCGGCCTCCATCTCCACCTCTGCCCCCTCCGGTCAGTCCTTCAACAGAGGCGCTCGCCACGTCCTGTTCTGCTGAGGTGACCACACAGGCCCCAGATCCGGATGCGGAGGTGCAGCTTGGTGCTGGAGAAGGGGGCGCTGAATCAGAAGAGGCAATGAACACCGCTCTGCTTCCTCAGCCGGGGGAGCGTTCGCCCATACAAGCCATGGAGCAGGAGGCCGTCGAGCCCCAAGTAGCCGAAGATGCAGAAGCCCGCCCGGGCGACCCCACCCAGCCGGACCCAGTGGAAATGGAGCCCGTTGACTCCCAGGATGCGGCGTCCTCTGAGGGAGACCAGTCTGACAGAGAGCGGCCCTCCAGCTCCGACAGCGTCCCCTCTCTGGCAGCCGCCCTGATGGAGCTTCACGAGCTGCTGGAGTCCAACAAACAGGGAACGAGCCAGGTTGCTCCCGACTCGCACACCCCAGCGCCCGATGTCACTCATGTCCCCAGTCCTGCCGTCACACCTGGTGCAGAAGCGAGTGATGCCAAAGCAAACACCTCTGCTGCTGTGCCTGAGGGACCATCGGACTGTGCTCCCCCTGGCCTGTCCCAGCCTGAGGGTGGAGATAGAGCGGAGAGGGTGGGAGAACAAACACCACCAGAGTGTCCAGAGAGCTCCATGGAAAGGACCACACAGGAACACGATGAGGTTGACAAGACCTGCCTTTTTCAGGCTGACCCAGTTGCTATTTCTGTCCCTGTGGGGGAGCCGGAGTTAGGAGACCCCGCCGATGGCTGCCAGGACAATCCCGGTCCCCAGACCGAGCACGCTCACCTCGGCCCCGCAGCTGGGGCCGGGGAGGTCTCTGACACCTTGATCGGCTCCTCCCCTGCCCTCCCTGAGGTTCCCCAGCTTTCACCTCCAGACCCCGCAGTCTCCACTCACCATCCCTTCGTAGACCTTTTTCCAGCTGAGCACATCCAGAGGATCCAAGCAGCAGGGTTTTCAGCCAGCGAGGCAGCAGAGGCCCTGCAAAGAGCCCACGGGGTGGTGGAGCTAGCCCTGCTAGCGCTGCTGGCCCGCAGTATCACTGTGCCCACCTAGACTCCCGAGTCCTCAGCCCCTCCCTCAGCATCGGTCTGATTTACACCTTGTTACTGGTCCAGATGGCCCACCCCCACCCTAGAGGGGATCACAGGAGGAAACGGGCTGTCTCCTTTTATCATACAGAAAATCAACCTGGTTGTACGTTCCTGGATATTGCAGATATGTGAGGTGCGTTTGCATGCAGACATTTTGGGTTCCGACCCAGTTCGCTGGCTTTTAGAGGTTTGGTATGTGTCATCTTGTTTTTCTGTCCATGGAATGCCCAGTATGTTCATCATCCCAGCGCCTGTAAGCACCAATCCGATTGTTAAGCAACAATAAAAGTCTAAAGATGGATCAACAGTGTTCCTCCCCCCATCTCATCACTGTCCAGCCAGCTTTTTTACTTTCTTTTTTTTTAATTTACATTTGCGACTAAGACTCAGCGTTTGTGAAAATGCTGCAGTTCAGAGTTTACAAATCATTTCTGCAGCTGAATAAAAACCCATTATTAGCAGCTGTGATATTAAAGTATAATCTTGATCATCTGTGACTTTTTTTTCTTTTTTTTGATCAAATCAGCTTTGTTTTTCTTTTTTTTTTTCCTGTCCTGTCACCATATCTATCCACTCTTTTGATGGCTTTATTTGGAGATACGTTGATGCAGGCTGATTATCTTTTATTGTATGGATTTTAAAAATGCAAATAAAACTGAATTAGTATTTGTATGTTGTGTCAAAGCTGTTTTAGTTTTATTTACACAAAAAAACCGACATAGAATAAATCTTGTGATGTGATGGTAAATTGGCTCACTGGTGCACCAACCAAGTCGGCTTCTACTTCCTGCTTGAGAAGACCACACCTGGCTCCAGTTTCTCTGATTGCTGCCTGGTAAAGCTCAGACCGGGACCAGGAGCTGGCAAACACCCTGTTTCTGCCTGCTGAGGAGCCCGTCTGCTGTCGGCGTTGGTCCAGTTTATCAATGGAAACCATGAAAGCAGAGGAGCTTCTGTTGGGATCAAACCATCTGCAGGACGAGGCCAGCGAGTCAGAGGAGCCCAGGTAAGCCTCCGCACCGCTGTAGCCTTCAGATGTGTTCCGCTGGTAGATAACCCGCTTTCCTTTAAGTCCTCCTTTAGGCCTGTCTCTCAGCTCAGCGGCCTTCGCGAGCCCCTTCGACCTTAAAATGGTGCCCAAGCTGTTCTCTGCACTGAGCCTGGAGGAAGACGAGGCTTCCTGTGCTGGAGGTGATGAGGACGGAGGGCCGGAGCGGTAAGGAGGTGGTCGCTTTCAGCATCTTCTCACAGTCCAACCTCTGGAGCCAGTACTGTGTTTCCAAACCCCAGAGAAGCAGATCCGGGTGAAGAGCTAGCGCTGAATGTGTCGTTCCAATCCAAGTTTGTTAACGTTTGTGAGTTTTTATTCCCTGACTCGGTTATGAATCGTTGATAGGAAGGTAGCCGACGTCTCCTCTCTTTCTTCTGCAGTCCCTCTGTACCAGGACTACTGTCTAGCAGGCGGTCCAGAGATGAGCTGCACACGCTGAGCACCAGCTCACATGTCCGGGGCTGCATCAGCACATCCAGACTGCCTGCAGGCGCTACATTACAGCCCTGGATGGTGACCCTGAAGGCCAGGGCGACTGCCGCTTGAGCAGCCAGCGAACAACGGCCTCACCTCCACGTCGCCCCATCCAAAAAGCAAATCTTTCCTCCTGCTGGAGAGACCTGGATGAGGTCAAGGACTCTGGCCTGCTCAGCACCATGACCACCAGGGAAATCCGCCTTCAGGAGGTTGGACTGTCTCTCAGTACGTATATTTGTCTTTTTAAAAGCTTAAGAGTTAAAAAACTGCTCTAATTTCCTCCCTGTGAAGTCGATGTTTGAGCTGGTGGCCTCGGAGGCGTCCTACCTGAGGAGCCTCGGCGTTGCCGCCAACCACTTCTACGCCTCCGGAGCACTGAGACGGACTCTGTCTCGGGTGGAGCACCACGGCTTGTTTTCCAACATCCTCGGTGTGATGGCGGCCAGTCAACAGTGAGTGCTGAGCTTCCTCGCACGCCTGCCGGGCCCGTCTGAGCCCAGCCCGCCCCTCCTCCAGCTTCCTCCTGGACCTGGAGGCGCGGCTGGAGCGGAGTGTGATCATCCCTCAGGTGGGAGACGTGGTGCTGCAGCACTGCCCGGCCTTCCGCCGCCTCTACATGCCGTATGTGACCAACATGATGTACCAAGAGGCCCTGGTTGACCAGCTGCTGTGAGTCTCCCGGGTACCCGGAACCTCGTCTTCCTGCTTTAATGTCTTCATGTTCAGGCAGCAGAATCGGGCCTTCTCCTCCCTGGTGAGGAAGCTGGAGAGCGAGCCGGTGTGTCAGAGGCAGAGCCTCAAGTCCTTCCTCGTTCTTCCCTTCCAGAGAATCACTCGTATCAAGCTCATTCTGGAGGTAGATTCAAACCACACACACACACAAACACACACCAGGCCCATTCCAAGTGTTCTGATTCCCTTCCAGAATATCCTGAAACTGACTGAGCCTGGATCCGACACCATTGGGGATCTTGAAGGAGCCGTCGAGGCCATCCATGAGGTAATTTCCCCTCTGGGACCCGGAGGCGCGGCCTCCCCGGGGCTGAGTGTGACCCTGTGGTGCTCAGATAGTGGTCAGCTGCGACGCTCGGGTGAGGAGGATGAAGCAGGTCGAGGAGCTGATCTGCCTGGACGCTCGGATCGACTTTGGCAGCATTAAGGTGACTTCGATCGATCGTTGGGTTCTGTTGCCGTGACAACTAACCCCGACCGGCCTTCCCCGTCCAGGCAGTTCCTCTGATCGTCGGAGGCCGTTTCCTGGTGCGTGAGGGCCCCGTGAGGCAGCTGTGTGTGGAGCCCAGCTCCAGAGTGTCTCTCGCTGACGTCCACCTCCACCTCTTCAGCGACCTGCTCATCATCTCCACACACAGGTACAAACGTGCACCTTGCACCCACGTGCCAGCGCAGACGCAACTCTGCTGGACACCACAGGGATCAGAGGTTCACCGTCACGGATCACGCCGCCTTCCCCGCGCACGTGCACGTGGAGCACCTGAAGCCCCAGAGCCTGGGTCTCCCTGCAGACTCCTTCCTGCTGCACCTCTCTCGGAGCCAAAACGGACACCCGACCGCCATGATACTCGTGGCGCCGACAAGGTAGGAGCGGCCGTCTCAGTACCGAGCGCTTTTCATGTCCTACTTTGACGTCAACCTTTTTAACGTTTGCAGGTCTGATAAAGAGATGTGGATCACGGCATTATCAAACAAAGTGAAGGAAACTTGATTTTAAAAGTTTAATATCGACTCAATTGTTTACATGAGGGATGCAGTTCTTAAAGATTGATTTGCTGCACTTGATGTGAGAAATCAGAGCAACCCAAAGGACTATTATTCCAAACGTATCAGGCAAATACATGCAAATAAATGATTATATTTCTTTTAGAAAAAATACTGTTCAACTTGTTTTTTTCCATTGTCAGACTGGCCTGAATAAAAAGGTCTCCCCGATAATCTGCTCCCTGAGAAAATACCTGATCTGGAACCAAAAAGGAGAGAAGAGACGGCAGCCAGAGTCATTTACTACCGGATTCTGCTCTGAAGTTAAATTCAGCTTGAACGTTCCCTAAAATCCCTGTTCAGCATCAGCGCAGGGCCTCCGTCTCCTGCTGGAGTCCTGATGCAGCAGCAGCAACGCAGTCTTGGTGCCACAGGGCCTCTGCCAGGCGGTTGAGGAGCGGGGCCACGTCGGCCAGCCCGTCGCCGACCTCGCCCCCCAGACGCAGCACCGGCAAGCTCCAGGTGTGCTCCAAGTTCCGCACGTCTCTTTCTGTCACGTCACAGTGCATGAAGAGGTCAAATCTGAGTCAGGTGTTAAAGAAAGGAGTGTTTGACCTCAAACTGTTCAGCCTTCAGAGTGATCGAATCACCGAAAAGGATACTTTGTGCCAACCACTACCTTTACAAACGGACCCACAGGCGAGTCGGTCCATCTGGCGATCTGGTTCGACAGATCGTCAAAGGATGTCTTGTCGGTGAAGGAAAAAAGGAACAGAACAGCATCCACCTGCTCCTGACAGGACTAAAGACAGGAGACACAAATGAGCACAATGTGGATCTTCTGCTTCAGTGTTTGTGCTGGTAAACATCAACGCGTGACGCACCGGGAGGAAATGGTCAAATCTACGCAGTGCGTTCTCGCCACAGTCCCACAGCTGCAAACAGAAGAACAGTACTTTTCCACTCCCCCTCAGTTTGGCTGGCCAGTACACCATCGTTGTCTCGATACCTTGGAAAACAGATGATCCATTCATCTTCAGCCTCCAAACCACAGGCCTCACCCGCCTGGTCGGTGTGAAGCAGGGATGTACCTTTGGTTTCATAGTGTGTGTTGGGAATGTTGGTGCCGGCCAGCCGTGCAGCCAGAGCCGTCTTCCCGACCCCACTCCGGCCACAGATGAAGACCTTGTAGTGGACTGTGTCCACAGCCAAATGTGGGGGCATCGCTGGAGATTCCAACAGGCCTGGAAACCAGGGTTCAGTCCTTCATTCATTTCAAACTTTGCATCACTTTGCACATTGTAATTGCAAGTGAGTCTAAGGAGCATCTCAGTTTACTCGGTAAATGTTGCTGTAGTTGTTGTTTAAACCTTAGAAGATCTGTAGTGCCACCATAGCTTAAATCATACAGAAGCAGTTCATTCGCCATACCAAACTTCCTGCGTCTCTTCTTGTGGAGAATTTTATTGAAGTATTCTTTGCTCTCTTTGCTTAGATGCCAGTCGGAGACTATGATGGATCCAGGAGGACACGTTTGTGCCATCTTGTTACCTTTTTTGCTAAACGTGCTGTTTAGGTAAAAACGCTGACATCAGTGACGTGTCGAAATACGTCTAATCTAGTGTCCGAAAAAAAAGCAATAGATTTGTTCCCCATTAAAAACTAGAAAGACAAAGTTCCAAATATTTACGAACTAGCGCCATAGTAACGGTGGCTGGGCTGACGCCATGCCGCTCTTCTTCGTTGGTGCAGGGCGGGTGGTCATGTGTACAGGCGCCCCCTGCTGGACTGGAGCGGTACCGCCTGTCTGCGCTGCAGGTTTTCTTCCAGCTGTTTTGGTGGTTTCGGAGCGTTATTTATCCTACTTGTATTATAATAAAATGCTCTAAAGGTTTTTTTTTTTTTTTTTTCTAATTGCAGTGCACGATTTGTATTTCGCCGCTTGCTTATTCTATCAAGCGTGGAAACCACGTAGGTGAGTAATGATTGTTTCTTTGAATTACTCATAATTGTTTTATTATCCCGCAGTGGATGAAATTGCAGTGTTCCAGCAGCATATTAAAAAACGAATATTATAAACGATTTTTCAAAAAAGAAAAATAGGACTAACCCTATATATCTACAAGTACATACCATGCTGTACATGAAATGCATGAATATGAGATGCACATGGGTTAGACTAAGTGATTACTACACTGCGTTAAACAGTCCCCCAAGTCCATTTTTTCTAGGGCCCCCAAATTCCTAGAATCGGCCCTGGAGGCCCTCAGCGCCTTCCAGGATGTTTCTTTGCGTTTTCCAGCCAAGCCCGAACTGGCGTTATCTCCACTTTAGCCACCAGGTGGCGGCAAACGCGCAGTGGTTGGAGGTTAAACGGTGAACGTGGGTTCCCGGAGGCCGAACACAAGACGAGATGCACAAGTGTGTGTGTGTGTGTGTGTGTGTGTGTAAAACCATGCATTCCTAATGTGTACATACACAATTACCTCATTTATCCAAATGTCTAATTCTTTTCCGTTAGGTTTTTCTCATTTTAAAGCAGTTTCTTACACTTGGTCGCATTTGGATTTTAAATTCTGGTATCCTTTTGTTTGTTTTCTTTTCTTTTTTTTAATATGGTAATATTGGGCAGATTAAACACCAAAGTTTTAAAGATCTTATTTGTTCACTTATATTGTAGGAGACAACGCCTTGGCATTTTTAGCATGCAGTCTGCATTGTTGGATTAAATGTCTGTTTCTGGATCCAAGCGAGATCTTTTTAATCCGGTGGGACCTTCCAAGTGCTGATCAAAGCCTCACTATATATACTGGAGCACGTTTAGCCTCAGGAGGGTTTATGACTGGGTGATTCATGGTGGAAGGTGAGACAGGATGCAGATTTTCAACAGTCTGAATCATTGTTGCCACTCCTGTGTGCGGTTGTATGAGTCCTCTGTTTGCGTGGGAAAGAGAAGTAATAACTTGTCATTATCGGATGTAATATTAAAAACCTGTCCATCAAAACGCCCAGGCAACAATGACCCAGTGTCTGTAAGGGTTTTTTTAATGCATATTGTTGAGTTAATGGAGCAAAACTAGCAATAGAGGTGATTTATTTATGGGGTTAAATTGGATATACAGCTATAATCATTTTTATTTTTCCCATTTCATCTACCAGTGATGGTAAAGAAAAAGTGGGTGAAACAAACACTCACTGCAGAGAGTGTGTGTGTGTGATCCAGTCACCAGTCGGAAAATACTGGGTTTATTCAAACACACCGAAAAATAGGCAAAAAGCTGAAAAGGCTATTTTTTGTGACAAATTAATACAATAACAAAAAATAAATATTAAATTAAGAGTTGCTTTAAGACAAGATGTAAACATACGTGATGCCGAGACTCATGAGGAAATATAAAAAGTTAGATTTTCCTTTTTTTTTTTTTTTTGCCCTGAGTATTGATTTGAAAATATAGGAGATCTCTTTATCACAGAAATATAGGATTTTTAAAAAAATGAGATTTAAGGCTGCAGACAGGCGCCTGGCAGAAAAGGCTCCGACTGAGCCGAAAACATCAGTCCCTCAGGGAGAAGCCAGGCGCTCACCGCCTTAGTTTACCCATTTCCTGTACTGCATAACTGGTTCCTGTTCAACATATAAAATATTTCATAGATAAATAATGTGTCCTCTGTCATCAGAAAGTACATAAGTGTTCTTGCTCTCAGTCCTGTCTGGGGGGCTCGGGGGGCCGTCTTCAGTCCTGCCACGTTGCTCCCTGGAAGAGACCACAAAGCCTGGCGTGGCCCAGTCTCGGGCTCCCCCCGGCCCACTCGCCCAGCAGTGAAATGGCACGATCGCTCAGTGCACGTGGATTTGGGAGGACGCTTGGATCACACCGAGAACACGCTGAGGGAGCTGGTCTCGTCCTTCAGCCCCAGGATGCTGTAGGCGATCCTCTTCATGTGACCGGGCAGCCGCACGCCGATGTTCTTGATGTCTCTGAGGTGGGGAGAAACCGTGCCATCCGTTAGCATCTGATAATGACGACGCTCTAACTTCAACGACATCTGTTACGCCGCTGCAGACGGGAGGAACTACGTGGGGAATGAGAGGAATGTGGAGCGGAGGCCAGAGTATTTCTGCCTCCGCAAACTGCTTCACAAATGCTCCAGCTCGGGAGGTTTTCTCTGCTCGGCGTGGAGGGGCGGAGCGGCGCCTGTGCCATGTGTGCACTTACTCGTGCCTCAGGGCGAGCACCTGCTCCATGGACGTGATCCCGGCGCGGGCGAAGCTCTCGCTGTACTGGCTCATTCGGATGGACTCCAGCCACTCGGGCACCGAGCGGAACAGGGTGCCGTCGCAGCCGCTGGTGCTGGGCAGGCGGATGGAGACGCTGGGGAGCAGAGGGCCGGCTGGTTAGCGGGTCCCGGTAACAGGGGGGCCTTTCTGCTGCGTTTGGCTGCTCTGAGCAGAGTTTTCCTACCGTGGGTCGAAGTCGGCGATGGTTTTCAACGACTCCGGACTCCGTAGCAGCTTGTCCAGGAAGCTGACGATGTCGGAGAAGCGAGGTCGTTTGGAGCGGTCGTGCTGCCAACACTGGAGCATCAGCTGATAGATGGCGGACGGGCAGTCCATGGGAGCGGGGAGCCGGAAGGCCTCGTTGATGGCCTTCATGACCTGAGCAAGGAGAGGAGGAATGAGGAAATGGCTGTGCTGATGCCAAAAGAGGGTCAGAAGGTCCAAAAAAAAGTCCCTGTCAGCTGACCCGTACCTCATGGTTGCTCATGTCCCAGTAGGGCCGCTCTCCAAACGCCATGACTTCCCACATCACAATGCCGAAGCTCCACACGTCGCTGGCTGATGTGAACTTCCTGTATGCGATGGCCTCGGGGGCCGTCCAACGGATGGGGATTTTCCCTCCCTGTCAGAAGGAAACACTCAGGTCAGAAAAGCGCCTCTGAGCATCCGCGCTGGGCAGTGGTGGAAGGCGGAGCATCAAACCCACCCTGGTTGTGTAGGTGCCCTCGTCGTCGTCCTCCAGCACCCGCGAGAGCCCGAAGTCGGACACTTTACACTCCAGGTTGCTGTTGACCAGGATGTTCCTGGCTGCCAGGTCGCGGTGCACGTAGCTCATGTTGGAGAGGTACTGCATGCCGGCGGCGATGCCTCGCAGCATCCCCACGAGCTGGTAGGGTGGAATCTCTCCATCCCGCCCCTGAACACAATTGAAATTGATGAGTCAGCATAAATCCTGGCTGTTGAACTGCTCCTCTTCAAATATTTGTCCGTGTGGTTACCTTCAGATACGTGTCCAGGGCTCCGTTGTCCATGTATTCAGTGACTATCATGATGTGCTTGACTGAAAATCAAAAGGAAAAGTGAGGTTAGGTGTGAGAATCTGGTTCAGGCAGTTGATTCTTTGTCGTCTGAGCCCAGTGACTCACATTTAGTGACAACTCCCTCCAGATGGATGATGTTGGGGTGTGAGAACTGGCCCATGATGCTGGCCTCGCTCAAAAAGTCCAGCCTCTGCTTCTCCGAGTAGCCCGGTTTCAGGGTTTTGATGGCTACGTTGACCTCGCCCTGCCCACGAGTCTTCATCACGCCTCGAAATACTTCCCCGAACTCCCCTATCAGGCATTTGGTGACACGTTAGCAGAGATTCCACCGAACGGACGCGCGCTGACGTCGAGGGGAACCCACCGACGCCGATGACCTTCTGTTTGCTGATGGCACTGGGGTCAATTTCTGTAACAAACTTCTGGATGGCGATGTTGGGGTCCTCGTACATGTGAGGATCAACGTAAGACTTCAGAGGTTTGAGCTGATCTGAGGAGCAACACAAACAGCCAAGAGTGGAATCATTCCTGACGCCCTTCACCTGGAAGCCTCGCGGCCGGACCGGAGCGGATTTATCACCTGCGGGGAAGTAGGGGTCTTCTGGGCCTCCTCTGTGCCAAAAGTTAATTTTCCTGCAGAGAAAAACCAAGCAGGCCCACGTTTTAATAATCACAGGTGCGTCTTTTGAAGATCAAGAGTGTGTACCGCTGACTCTCTCCGATAAACCCTCCCTGAGCCGGCGTCTGCCTTCGTGGCAGATCACACACACCTGGGAGGGCTGGAGGGAAGGAGTGTGCTGTTACCAACCTCCTACGCAGGAGCAGGACGGCCACCGCCACCAGCAGGATCACCATGATGCCAAAGACGCCGCCCATCACCAGCGTAGATTTGTTCTGGATCTGGGTCTCAGCTGTGCCAACAGGGAGGAGAAGCGGCTGAGCAGGGCGCACAGTCAAAGAGGAGAAGCCAAATCCATCGCTTTCACGCCGGTACCTAGCGGTAGCGTGTGGAACACCTGCTCCACGCTGTGGCCGCCAGGGTTGACCTCTGGACCCTCCACCTTGACTCTGACAACGTAGGGGGTGTCTGGGGTGAGGTCTCCGATCTGGACCGAGTTCTTCTCCAGAATCAGGACGGTGTAGGTGGTCACGTCCCGCTCGCCGTCGCCGTCCTGCAGGACCAGAGCGGCTGGGTCAGAACACCATCCTCTCCAGAGTCCCAAATGTGGGGGAGGAGCCGCGGAGCCGAGCAGCATCAAGCGCCGGCTTACTTTTCTGCGGTACATGAGCTCGTAGCGCTGGTTGGTGTGGGCTGGAGCTCTGCGAGACAGCGTCCAGGAGAGCGTCAGACTGGTGGCGCTGCGATCATCCAGATGGATAAACGTCACCTTGGGGGATCTGAGAGACGGAAAGAAAAACGCCAGTCAGTGACTCATCCCAGCCCAGGGAGAGGAGAGCAGATCCCTGAGGACTAAGTGGGTGAGACCAGACTCCTGAGCCTAAGCCCCTGCCTTCCAGCCTCCCCGAGCATTCCGGATCAAACATCTGAAGAAAGAGAAATCTGAGTGCTGGCGTCGGGCCGAGCTCACCAGTGTGGTCCAGCGCTGTGGTGATGCTGGCCACGGCCTTGCCGCTGCTGAACTGCGACACGCCGCTGTGAGCCTCCACCGTAAAGGTGTAGTTGAGATGAGCGTCCAGGTCGGTGACGACGACCCTCGTCTCCTGCAGGTCGGCGGGGCCCGGTTCGAAGCGGATCTTCTCCCCACAGGGGACGCACTGCCCCTCGCTGCAGTGCGCGCACGCCACACTGTAGGTGAGGTCGCGGCGGCCCCCGGTCACCAGCGGCGGGCTCCAGGACAGCTGCAGCCTGCCCTCTGCTGACAGGGCGCTGGAGCTCAGATCACGAGGGGCGCTGGGGGGAGCTGGCGGAGGACACGGACCACAGTGAACATCTCCGGGTCTGGTTAACAGGAAGAGTGAGGAGACATGTGACCATTACCAGCGCAGGGGGATGCAGGGGGGTCGGAGGGGGAGACGGTGGAACCCTTCTTCACACTGGCATTGGGTGGCGCCGGCTTCAGAGGGTCTGGTGTTATCAGGACAGACCTGACAGAACTTGCTTTCTGCGGACGCCTTGAAGTAACCAGGCTTACAGGCTGTGTGGGACAAAGGAGACAGAGGCAGGCTGAGGTTATTACACCGAGACAAAGACGGGAAGAACACACAACCCGTCAAAAGAGATTCCTCTCCCTCCGCCAGGAAGGTGTGAGCGACCTAACCAGGCCTTTGTGTGCTGAGGAATGAGAAGGGATTTCCCTGACGATCTGCCCCGACCTGCCTTTTCCACCCAGAGGGTGAGTTCCAGGTCCTCCTCCCCGCGTCAGCCGGAAGGAGCGCCGCTTTAAATCCATCAAGAGCTGCGATCCACTTTCCCCCCGCCAACCTACAGTTTCAATTCTCGGCCTTCCACGGGAGCTTAACGAGCGCGGAAGACAAAGATGTCGGCATCCCTTCCCTTCCCGCTCCCTCCCACTCACCCCCAAACCCCACGGCTGAGCTGGGGGAAAAGTAGGAGCTTTAAGATCTTTTGATAAGGACACACACTCGTCTTAGACGGCGTCTCCCCCCGTCTTCTCTCCGAGGAGAAGCTTTGACGTGACCCCGGCGCCGGTGGCCGTGAGAAGAGGTTGCGCCGACCCTCTACCCCAGATCTGCTCGCATTATGTCACCACCAAAGCAGAAGGACCTCTGCACCCCCAGAATGGCCCCAGCGGAGGAGAAGGAGCAGGCGGAGCACGGGTGGGAGGGGCAGCGCTGAATAGGTGCTGGGCCGGGGGCAAAGGTCTGGAGCACCAACAGAAGTTCTCCCCGGGGAGTCACCAGGCGGCCGCGGGGGTGCGGGGGGGTCTTTCTTCGAATAAGAAAGGGAGGCCGGCCCATCGCGCCTTGAGCTGGGCCGGCAGGACTTGTGTCACGTCGCACAGAAACTCCAGCCCCATTCATCCATTGTCCCGGCCATCCTCGGAGCGGTGCCATAAATATGTTGCGCGGCTCGCAAAGGTTGGCGTGTGTGTGCGGAGCAGAAAAAACCGACGCCCTCCGTGCAAACTCGGGCCAGTTTGTCAGAATTCCGCAGCTTAAACAATCCCGTCGGTCCGACACTCAAGCTAAAGGGATTGGTGTTCCGCACCGGCGCATCTGTTAATTGGATCTGTTTTTAGCTCTTTGTGTCGGCGCTTTGTTCTAACGAGTGCTAACGTGGATTTGGGGGAGTTTTTGCGTGTTTTAACAACCGGATGAAAGAGCTGGGTGGGGGGGGGGCAAAGTGGGGCACGTCATTGGCTAACAGCTGTCCCGCTGCTCTGCTAATCCTCTTGACTAAATTACACTCCACACCTAACCAAGCAGCCGCGGAGCTAACCAGCCTCCGCCACCAACTGTCCACTCACTCCCACCTCAAGGACAACCTGCTTATTTGTGTCACTCAGCATTCCTCCTCGGCTCATTTTACTTCCTTTCCCACAACAGTCAGGCCGCTCGGCAAAGTCCACATTCCGGGCCAGGATCCTTTAAAGAGATCCCTTTAAGGAGATCCCTTTAAGGAGATCACTTTAAGGAGATCACTTTCTCCCGTAAATGTTCAAACTGAGGGGTGTGAGTGGAGCCAACAGCCGGATTTGGCTGGCGTTTTGTAATAAAACACACATTTCCAGCAATCGGGTCATCCTCCAGACTCAGGAACTCCCAATCACAAACACATCCTGCCTTCCTCCGCCGACATCCGACTCAGGTGCTCGGGTCAGAGTCCAGCCAACATTCCTCCCATCGGAGCATGGCCTTGCTGCCGCGCGCTCGCGTTTACACCCTCGGTACGAGACACGGCCTTTACGGCACATACTTATCTCTCAGTAGCGGCAGAAAAACAAGCAATTGACCAGTAATCTAGTGATAATGATTCTGGTTACTTAACTAAGACAAAGTAAATGTTATTAAAAGATTGGAGCCGATTTCTGGAAACGAAGCCAAACCGAGGCCAAGCTGCCAGTCAAGGTGACTGGGATCAGAAACCGCAGCTTGACTCAGTCTAATTTCTGACAGGCGTGTCACCCGGTCCCTGTAATCTGCGGTTGCGGTTGCCTTAGCAACCCATGAAAAAACAAATACTTGTGAGCAGAAGACGGGCCGCTCAGGTGGCCGCGCTGGTAGGTTCACACGGCCCTTCCCTGAGCTGGAGCTGACGCCAGGGTGAAAGAATTCCTTTCAGAGCTCCTTGCACCATACTGTGCCCTTCCTCCCTCCTTCCTCTCCTTCCTGTAGCATCTCCCCTCCCTTGTTTCCTCCAGACAGTTGACTGTGCCACACCCAGGAATACCAAGAACCTCCGCGCAACAGCAGGGCAACACAACCCACGTGTTGGCTCTTTTTGAGCGGGTGCTAATGGGTTTGTCACCCGTGCGAGGTCTTGAAATGTACAGACGCAGAAACGTGGTGAAATGGAGCAGTTAGCGGGGCCTCAGACAGCCCACCTCAGGCCTGTTCCTGTTCTACCTGAACCGCCTGGAGACAGAAATCATCACCAGACGGATATTTCAAGCCAAACATACACACTTAGCATTTTTCTGCAGCCACGGTGGTGTTTGGAGTCGTCTTTTACGTGACGCCTGCGTCTGAGATGCGCGTTTACCTTGGCAGGAGTCCCCCGTGCTTTCGTAACCAGCCAGACATTGGCACTGGCCCACTGGAACCACCCACTCGCCGTCAGCTGAGCAGTAGATGCGCGGCGTTGTCGCACTGATGGCGTTCTCCACGCACGCTCCTTCCACCTCTTTGAGAGCGTCCGCTACCGTCTCCGGGAACTCCGCCAAGCTTTGCACGGTAGACGGGCAGGTTTTGTAGTACACCCTGGTGGAGAGCAGCGCCACGCACGCTCCCATGTCCTGGAAGGACAGGTAGAAGCCCCTCCTGGACAGGGGCCCCACCGTCCTGGTCTCCGTGTTGACCTTCAGAACGCGTCCGTGCGTGACCTCGTCGGGGGCGATGGTGGCCACTTTACGGAACTGGCCCTTACGGAAGTTGGTGCCCACGTCGGCGTCGGCTTCCGATATGTAAAGGTTGAAGGTTTCTTTGCAGGCGACGGAGGCGCCGTCAAAGGTGTTGCAGTCCCGCACGACGAAGCGCAGCTCCACCGACACGCGCGAGATCCCCGGCCGTCGCTGGATGAAGGTGGTGCGTAACCAGTTGTCCTGTTCCGGGGAGTCGATGTTGCAAACGCTGTAGGAGTAATAAAGTGTGCTGTTCACCACCGTCTGGACGATCTCCCACTGGGGAACAGAGGAAAAAGAAAGACACCACAACAACAACAAAGAAACAGGAGACTGGTTAGTTCAGAGGGCCGCAGAGTCACCACACTACAATAATGAAAGAGGAAAGCTTTTTTTTTAAAGAATAAGTACAGGCTTGTGCAGCTTTACTCACACTGAAAACCAGTTTTCCTGATGAGACACCACTTCTGTCACACTGCACAAGAAGCTCATAAAACGACCAAAAGGAGCCGAAGCTGGTTTTTTTCCACAAATTAAAGTTATTGGCCTTGACATGTGGGGCGCTGACAACGTGTGTGGCTTCTCACCAGCACACAGCTGACACGTAACACACAAACCCAGTAACTACTAAAGAGCATCGGCCGACATTAAATGAGCTTTCTAGCAGTGACCATTGGAACGACTGAAGGGCCCCTCCTAAAATCTAGGCGCTCATACGGAGGCCATATTTATAGGATAAGAAAAAAAAAATAGAAATACTTCGGAATATTTGCTCTACTTCCATACGTGACATGAAAACAGCAGCACACAGATTCTGTAGGTCATTCTTCCTAAAAAGTATTCCTCCGAATAAAATAGAAAGCCACAGATTCTTGAGGACGGTCACACAAAAATATAGAGCAGAAAGCGGAAGCGCTCATGTCCTGTTGCTTTTTTTAGATGGAAAGTCACTGAACTATAGATAGAGAGATGATTCTCTGTCCAGGGAGCCGTTTTCTGCCTTTTGAGCAGATTATATCGCTGCCATCAGGTCTAATTCGATCAAAAACATTTGTTTTATGGTTTAGTTCCACAATGAAAACCTTATTTTTGGCTGGTGCGTTCACACTTAGATCCCATAAATCCAAACGCAGGTTGAACGGTGACAAGGGAATGGATTCATGGTTTTATGGGAGCAGCTCGGCCAGATCTCCTCGGTCTGAGTCTGCAGACATGTTTAACACACGGACCTGCGTCTCTCTGGCTTTTCTACACTTCCATGCACAGTTTCCAAGCCCGAACCCCCATGTTTGATGAGGTTTGAGAACTCACCCCATCATCGGTGGTCAACCATCCCAACTCCGATCCTGAAGCGCTCATATCCAGCAGAAGTTCTGGGAAGGAAACGCATCAAAGTTACCAAAACAAAGCAAAATCTCACCATTGCCATCAGAAACAACCCTGTGTCTACATGTTAACGTATATGTGACACCGTGACGCGGTTTAGTTGGGACAACATGTGGAGCTTTTTGACGCTTTAATCAGGCGTGTCGCTTTGATTGACCGTATCCACCCGTTCGGGATAAAAAGCTAATAATGTCTGAGAAAGGCGTGGGTAGATTCATTTCCATGACCAGGAAAACTCATGAATCTGGGTAATAGTTGAAAAGAAGAGCTGACGCATGGAGACGCCATAAAGGTGAGCGCGGCGCAGTTTAACGCAAAAAAAAAAATATATATATATATTTATCCAATTTAAAGATCCGAGGAAGCTCAGTGTTGAAACTCAAGTATGTTAAACTTTCAGGAGAGTGACATTAAAAGTGATCGGGGCTGAAATCAACTTTAAGTCGAGGAAAGTGCAAGTAGGGTTTAAAACGGACTATCAAATTCCAACCTTCTGACTCACGAGGTGCGGTACTTTCTTTAACAGCGTTTAAAAAGTACTTACGTTCTTTCGACAGACTTCTGGGAAGCACTTGGTAAATAAATACAATTAAAAAGAGTCGCCGGAGAGCCATGATGGCACACTTTCGGTCGGGTGCTGCTTGTGTTCCCGAGGGCGTCCCGGCTCCCGTCCCTGACTCCGCTCCTGGACTTCCTCCACCGGCTGACTGAGCACGAGCTCTCGGACCATTGACAAACAGGTGGCGTCATCGCTCCGCCCCGCGCGCTTTGGAATGTGGAAATGATCCATATATGGTAACAAAAGTGGGCGTGGTCAGGAAGTTGGACTCAACCTGTTGTCGCTGAATGGATGAAGCGGTGCTGGAAGAATCGACACGGTTTTATGAAAAGAACAGATTCATGCTTGCGTGTTTCTATGAAATAATACTGATTACTGATGACAATAGAAACAAAACACTGGTTTGAGGTCATTTCTGTTTCTGCGTTAGTCAGTTACATGATGTCAGTTGCACGATGCTGCTTACTGGAAGAGTTATGCAGCAAGATATTATTATTTTTCATTTTAATTGAATATTTTTATTAATATTGTCATTATCATCAATCACAATAATAATTTATATTAGAAATATAAGCGTTTAGTTTGAACTTGTAGGTAATTCATCCATTCTCTTTGCAAAAACCATTAACCATAAAGACCTACTATTTAACAAATTAATAAAGTGTTTGACAGGATCATTATAAAAATCAAGGTATATGATTTTTTTTTTATTGTATGCATTTTGTTTACTTCTACTTTTAAGGAATTTACAAATCCATCACCCTATTTGTCTCAACATCCACGGTGCTCTTTTTTGCCCCCTTTTTAAAATGTCATGATTACATTTTTCAGCTCTTTTTTTTGTTTTTTCTTTACTCTGTAAGTGTTTAAACAATGAAACGGTGCAAATATGGACCTTTGGAGCCTGTCAGAGTGAAGGAGTGTTTAGGTTGGCCAATCTTTACTGAGCGTCCTTCAAGCCATGGCTTCAATCCTCCACATCTCACCCAGGCCTTGTCTTTCCCACGACTGGTAAAGGAGGGGTCAAGTAGATGGGGGCTGTCTGGTATGAATATATGACTACTAATGCGAAAGTCCTCAAAAAGACCCCTGCAATTTGGGTATGAATATCATCTGACAATAGCATCACCTAGCAACGCTCATCTGGAGGAATCTCAGAGTCAAGTCTTTTTCCTGCCAAGCGGCATGTACTTGGAGAGAGGAGCCCCTCCATCTGACAGCCGCTCAGCCTAACAAAGGCCCCTCAAAAACGGAGTGAAGAGGCGGGTATTGTCTGTCCAATATAGCGTACACGGACATTAATCATACAAGAGAGAGAATAAACGATGTTGGCTAAATAACAGATGAACAAGTTAAGTGTGGGCTGAATTATGGCTTCCTGACCTCCAGCTGGTAATTACCTCATTTACTCACAAAACAAGTCCTGTTTTAACAGAATTTCACTTTTTTTTGTCTTCTGCTTCTGACACCACACTTGCCGATTGAAAGTCGGGCCTCCTTCTGCAGCCCTTTATCGCTTCCCTCCATCATTTTTTATGCACACTGAGGTATGTTAAGGTGTTCTTTTCCAACGTGTTAATGCTTGGACTGTGAGAAGTGGTTTCTGTTGTCAACCAGCTCTCCCACGTGTCAAAGGTTAACACCCTTTGTGTCACACAAATATGCAAATGCTTTCGTTACAATACAGGCTTCTTTTTAGACACCTATAGAGTGCGCCTGCTGCCCGAGAGCAGGCGGCAGCCCCTCAGTGTCGAGCATTCCAGATTCGCCCCCAACCCAGGCGGTGACAACATAAAAGCCCTTCACGCTGGGGGCTGGATCTGCGTTTTGTGGGTCAGTGATCACTGGCCGAAGCAGCCACGTTGGTCATTCAGAGCGCGCTGCCCTCGCGCCCCCACTTTCCTCATGCTTTTTGTGGTATCGGCAAACAACGGCCGGCGGGGGAGACTTAACACGCATTTCTGTTCTTTACCAGCCCAGTGAGGCTCCTCCAAAGCCCTTGTTAGGACGTGATGTATTCACACCTTTGTTTTTATGCACTGGGGTGATTACTGTCTACCTATTAGTGCTGCTCAAAGACGTTCTAACAAAAACAGCAACGGGGCCTTTAATTAAAACAGACAATACTATGCTTTACTTTAATGTTCCGTAACTTGCATGAGGAAGTTCACCGAGAAACTCCTGCAAAGCAGCAGCCTTTCAGCACGGACAGATGTGCAGTAAATCAAACCTTTTCCACAGCTGAATTCCATTGGCGGCCTTGTAGTAAACATCTGGACGCTGCATTTTGCTCTAACATGTCAAAAACAAACGTCCTGAATCAATCATTTATTCAGAAAGACCTCAATAAACATACCTGTCGAAGCTGGCTCCAAGCGCTTTTCAGATGTTTGAGAAAATGTTGCAACCTTTTTATACCGTTAAGCTCCCAAAACGCTTGCAGCCCAAACACGGGATGAGTGCACGATGACTACCTTTTTTTTTTTTTTTTTTTTTAAACTTCTTTCAATAATCGTTTTCTTTTGGCTTTCATCTGCTTTCAACGTAGCCTCCTTCATCGCAGTTCTGAAGCCGTCCCGGGTGCGTTGACACGTGGCTCAGCGCAGCATTTTTCAGATAATCCTGCGGTTTTAAACTTTTTTTTATGAGTCTACAAAGCAGGAATCTTCCACAGATGCAGGTATGTGTCATCTCTTAACTCCACAGGAAAAACCACAGGAGCAAGACTCTTTAATTGCAGCAGAAATAAAATGTGATGAAAACTTAACGGTGATGGAACTGACTTATTTACAGCTGCAGTTGTATTGCCATAATATTACAGCATGTAATGATCAATCCTGCGTGTGCACAGGGTTGAACCTCATCTAATCTACGTGGTCCAGCTCTAATCAGATTAGCACCATGATGGATTAGGGACTTTCTTTCTTTGTTGTTGTCTGAGTTAGGCAGTTTTGTTCAATTGAAATTATTAGAGCCTCAGTTAAAAACCTGCACTCTGATGGTGATGCTAAGGTGCAGTGGTAACATTGTTTATGATCCTCTATCTGAGAAGGGCACGTGGGCACAAGAATGTTGGGAAATGAGTAAAAACTTGTGCTTCAAGTCTTCTAAAACACAACCAGACGTCCAGCCTGTGCACCGGCTCCTTCCCTGGACTTTGGAGCTGACCTCTACATCGCCGCTGAACGGTTGCCATGAACTACCAACATCTCCCATGATGCCGTTTGTGCCGTTCTTTTTTTCTAATCCTGTTTGTTGTTTTGATCAGAAATCTCCCGGCAACCGGAATCAGAGATAGCGCTCAAACATTTGATATGTTTCACTGCCTCACTGTGCTACATCTGCTCAGAGGAATGCAGGATGGGATGGGTTCTCGTCAGAGCGGCAGATCCGAAAGCACCAGCAGGCTCTGACATGTCTCCTGAGGAAAGAAAAACGTGAGCTCAGGTGATGAAGAGCCCGGAGGGTTGTTCATACGGTAGAGGCCGCTGGTCCGGTCCTTCCTGTGACTGTAGAGCAGCTGTGGAAGAAAAAGTGCAGGTAGAGAAACATTTTTCAGAAGGAAACTGAAAAAAGATGGATGACCGAATGTCCAACTACAGTCACAAAAACGCAGCATTTATATTGTAGATTATATGATGAAAAAAACTGGTCTGACATTTGTAATCCTCCGTGTTTCAGAGGCTTCAGCTGCTGCTGGTCTGTGGGGCTTCAGTCACCAGAAGGTTGTCTGGAGGCATGCACTTAGAGGAATCCTCCTTTTACTGCCGTCCGCTTGTTTCCGCAGCACGCTCTGTCATTCACAGAGTTCCATCTGTTCGGCCGGTATCAGTTCTCTGGCATTTGCCTAAACGTGAGCGCAGAACAGGGAAGGGCCGGACTCAGCGGTCAAATCGGCAGTAAAGAGGAGTGAGTCAGTCCGGTTCATCATGTTCGTGTCATAAAAGTGCCTCCGCCTGTTTAGGACGCCGTATGGAGAGGTTTTCGAAGGGTTAGGCCCTCCAGACCTTCACACTTTTGTTTAACTTCTCTGTGTTGGTTTAAGAGCCAAACAGACACGTGACATAGAAACTTGCCAATGATATACTTAGAGTCACACATTTCACATTTAACATTGTGCTAGTTGAACCCTGTGAATCTGGTGGTAAAAGTGTGGATCTGAGGCCAGTGTTTGGCGTCATTACTTTCCCATTGTTGAGTAACAGGTTGTGTATTCAGACGGGTTCCAGTCTGGCCTGGCTATAATCCTCCTCGTCTAGCGGGGAAGAAGAACTGAAAGTGAAAACCTTTTTACTGAAGATCCCTGGTAAACCCAATGGGTATTGGCAGAGGGGCCTAATAAAGATGACAGCACACATTCATATTCAATTGGTTTGTGTGCTCAGCTTGACGAGGTCTGCCTCGCAGGCTTAACAAAGGGGAGGAAGGAAGCCAGGGGCTGGGGGAATGCCTGGGGGTGGGGGGTGCTTCGGTGTGTGTCTGTGTGTGGGGAGGGGGCAACACACATACTTAAACACGCACACACACACATAGCTTGCATCCTGTGGTCTCTCCAATCTTCCAGCAGCGACAGCTGGGCTAGCACCCTCTGCATGGGCTCATTCTCTTCTCAGCGGCTGACGCCTCTGCTCTTTACACCCTTACACAAACACACACACACACACACACACACACAGAGAGGGAGAGAGAGAGAGGGATACAGGATGCCCCATCCTGTTTACTGTTTACAATTCACAGTCAACTGGTCATCTTGGGAGGGCTCCCCGGCACCATCGCAGCCAATACAGCTGTTTCACAGGTAGTTTGTGTGTTTGTGCATCTCCATTTGTGTGTGTTTCGGCATTTCATGCAGGACATGGAAGGAAACTTTTTATCATTCAGGAAACTGTGTCAATTTTTTCCCGAGCCTTCTTTAGGGATGTGCTTTCCCACACAGTTAAAGTTACAGTTATGTAAAATATTCAGATGTTCAAGTCTGAACATGAGCAAAACCTCAAAGCTGCTACACACACACGCGCACGTGCACACACACAGATAATTGTGGTGAAGTAAGACTGATGTTACGTTAGAACTATCTACTCTTTCCGCAGCCGACATAAATGTGGTATGTGGGACCACAGAGATGCTCTATAAACAACAACTGTTCCGAAGAGCAAAAGCAGGGTCCGCAGACAGCATGGTCAACAATCGGCTCATTATTTACCCTAAAATGGCACCTGCTTTGTTTGAGCTTAGGCCTGGATGACGCCATGAAACAGCTGAACGACACAGTGCAGACCGGAAGTAAGGTTTACCACCCTCCTTTGTGTAGGTGACTTACGGAAATGACTGATGCTTCTTTAAGGGTGATACTAGAGAGGGATGACCTGATGACCTTGGGGTGAGCCTCAATGAAGCTGCGGTGGCACCAGACAGCCAGTAGAGGGCGGTCGGGTCCAGGTTTACACTGGCCACAAGTGCCAGGGACAAAAAGATTATTATTATTTTAATTATGTTTAAAATTTCACCGACTCATCAGCCATGTGTACAGTGTGTTTGTTTTTTCCCCCATTGTAGATAAAGTTTTTGATTCTAGAGTCCGTGCTTTTTCCGGGTTGAACAGTTGTAGTTCCGACCAAAAGAAAACAATAAAACCCCAAGTCCCGACCTGCACCTGCCGCGGGTCACGTGACGGCAGCATGCCGGAAGTGTGTGATGTTGACGGGATGGTCGCTGGGATCGCTCTGCGGCTCTGGGCAGGTTAGCGGCACCAAGCTCAACCTTTGCTCCGAGTCATCCCCGAAGACGTGTCGATCTGGCCGCATTAGTGCTGCTCTCCTTTGGCTGCTGCAGCGGAGCAAAAGTACGTTTGTGGACGCCGCTCCGCCGGTTAGCGGAGGTTCTGAGCAACACGTCGGTGTGTCAACTTTGGTCTAATAAAGGTCCTGGTCAGCAGCTCCGAATCCAGCGTTCTCCTAAAGCCCTTTCCCCTTTCTCTCTCTAATTTGATTAACACGTTTTTACTTCCGTCGATGTTTATGAAATACCCCTTTACTTGACGATAATACATTTAGTCTCAATCGGGATAAAAAAATGACCTTTTCTGCTGCCAAAGCCCTGAAGGAGGCTTTGGCATTGGGGCATGTTAGGGAAAAGAAAAGGAACCCTTCATCAAGAGTTGGACCATCTTGAGTGTGAACATTGTCGGAAATGGAGATTTTCTCTGCTCTGTTAGGAGGAATCACATGAGACAGTAATGGAGCTGTTCTTGACAGCTGCTGTTTGCACCTTCTCTGTGTAAACAAGATAAGCTCAGGCTGGTCCAGATGCTGATCGCCGGAGCAGTTTATAACCGATGCGATTCCAGTTAGTGTTTTTTCATCCTCTGAACTGTTTGCTGCTTGCAACATCGGTTCAGCTTTCCCAACATCGGACAGCAGATCTGTTTTGCTAGAAGCTCCGAGCAAAGTGCAAAGTCCGCGTCCTCGCCTGCTCACATCTGCCCACCAGGACTCACCGATCGCTCCGCTCGTGACCGTATCCCTGAATTCTGCAGAATTTGAATCCAGCCGGGTAAAAACCTAAAAGTCCTTGGTAACTTCCCATCTGTCTGTTTGCTGTTCGGGGACCAGATCAGATATGTCCTCTTCTGGGGCGTTTTTGTTGTCCTGGCTCTCCTAGATGAGGGCTTTAACCTGCTATTTGTCTGTGTTTTTAACGCCAGGTGTGTGACTCCTCCGGACCGGAGCATGATTGTGGCCGTGTTCCTGCTTCTGGCCACTCTGTGTGTCCCTGGAGCGCGAGGCGAGGACCGGAAGGATGGCCAGGCGCCGGGCCATGTTTCAGTGGTGGTAGTGGGAGGGACTGGTGACCTGGCCAAGAAGTACCTTTGGCAGGGTTTCTTCAGCCTCTATGCAGACAAAGTCAGCAGCGGAAACACCTTTTCCTTCGTCTGCGGGGGGCTTTCTCCTCCCGACCGAGCCACTCCGGTCTTCTTTGAGATCCTGAAGGGACTGTCCTGCTGGAAGGCCGTATCGGAGGAGCGCTGCGCCCTGCTGAAGGAGCAGTTCCTGCGCCTCTCCCAGTACCGGCAGCTGAAGACCTTGGAGCAGTACCAGGACCTGAACAAGCACATTGAGCAAGAGCTTCAGCAAGAAGGGATGAGGGAGGCGGGGAGACTCTTCTACCTCTCCGTTCCTGCCTTTGCCTACGCCGACGTCGCCGATAAGATCAACAGCAGCTGCCGGCCGAAGAGCGGCGCATGGCTGAGGGTGGTGCTGGAGAAGCCTTTTGGACACGACCTCAGGAGCGCGCAGGTTCTCACGTCGCAGCTGGAGAGCTCGTTAAAGGATGAAGAAATGTACAGAATTGACCATTACTTGGGAAAACAGGTAAGAACTCCTAGTGCGCATTTGCAGGGTCGTGTGTGATTGAGGTGTCATTTTTCCCGTTTTTGTTTTCTCTCGAAAAGGCAGTCGCAAAGATACTGCCATTTAGGATGGACAACAGCGGGTTTCTGGATCCCATCTGGAACAAGAACCACATTGAGAGGGTGGAGGTTGTGGTGAAAGAGACCCTGGATGTCAAAGGTGAGGAGGAAGAGCGTCGGTTCCCGGTGGAATCAGCTTCCCTGCGGAAGCGCAACATTAATCGCCCCGATGTCCTTTTCTGCGTGAAGGTCGTATTTCCTACTACGACCAGTACGGGGTGATCCGAGACATGCTGCAGAACCACATGACGGAGGTCATGACCCTGCTGACCATGAGACTTCCCAGCAGTCGGGACAGCAGCGACGAGGTGCTCCGGAACCAGCTGCAGGTCCTGGGCTCCCTGCAGCCTTTGGGGAGGAGGCAGGCTGTGGTGGGCCAGTACCAGAGCTACAGGTCCGAGGTTCAGCAGGAGCTCAACAAGACTAGAGAGCACGTCAGCCTCACGCCGACGTTCGCAGGTGGGCACCAACAGCTCCGCGTTTTAAACCGCCTCATTTTTCCTGGCTGTGCTGCTGTGAACACCTCCATGTTTGTGCGTTGCAGCTGTGCTGGCGTTCAGCGGCGAGGCCCGCTACGATGGCGTGCCCATTCTGCTGGTTTCTGGGAAAAAACTGGACGAACGAGTGGGCTACGCACGCATACTCTTTAAAAACGACGTCCTCTGCCTTCAGAACCACCCCGGCGTCCACTGCAAGCCCAAACAGATCGTGTTCCACTTCGGCCACGGCGCTCTGGGACACCCCGCCATCCTCGTGAGTAAGAACCTGTTCAAGCCGCTTTTAAAGGACGGCGGGTGGAAGGAAGTGACGGAGCGGGCGGAGGTCAGCGTCCTGGGCCTGCCCCTTTCGGACTATCATGTGCTAACTCCAGCGGAGCAGCGGGAGGCGTATTCCGAACTCATCTCCCACATTTTTGCCGGACGCAAGAATAACTTCATCCGGGCGGAAAGCCTCCTGGCGTCCTGGGGCCTGTGGACTCCGCTTCTCAGCGGCCTCGCTGACACTTTTCCCCGCATCTACCCCGGGGGTGCTGAGAACGGGGCCTCCTTGGATGTCTACGTGAAGGGGAATGAACTCCGGTTTTACACCGAAGTGACCATCATCAACAGCGACCCCATGGGCGACGCGGCGGCCGGCGGCTTCCAGGTGATGCAAGGCCGGTTTCGCGGGGCTGACATGGTGTCGGCCTGGGCTGAGGAGCTGGTGGAGCGGCTCGCCCAAGACATGCAGGAGGCAGCAGAGGCAGCGGTGCGGGAAGGCGGCGTTTTCCACCTGGCCCTCTCGGGTGGAGCCACGCCGCTGGCTCTCTTCCACAGGCTGTCCAGCTACCACTTTTCCTTCCCCTGGAGGGAAACCCACGTGTGGATGGTGGACGAGCGCTGCGTGCCGCTGGACCAACCAGACTCCAACTTCCACACCGTGCACGAGCATCTGCTGCGGCACCTGAGGATCCCCTACTACAACCTGCACCCGATGCCCGTGCAAATCAACCAGCGCCTGTGCGTGGAGGAGGACGGCGGGGCGCTGCTGTACGAGAAAGAGGTCGCCAAGCTGGTCAACGGCTCCAGCTTCCACTTTGTGCTGCTGGGCGTCGGCTACGACGGCCACACCGCCTCTCTGTTTCCCGGCTCCAAAGAAAACGCTAAAGACGAGAGTCTGGTGGCGCTCACCGAGAGCCCCAACAAGCCCCACCAACGCATGAGCCTCACCTTCAGGGCTATTAACCGAGCCCAGAGGGTGGCCCTTCTGGTGATGGGCAGGGGCAAGCACGAGACCATCACCCAGCTGAGTCGTGTCAAGGACCAGCCGCACAAATGGCCCATCACCGGGGTGAAGCCCGCCAGCGGCAGGCTGGTGTGGTACATCGATAACGAGGCTCTGCTGGGATAGAAGCGTAGAGCCGCTCCCTCAGAACACACCTGGACTGTGGCGGTTCATTCTGTGATCCTTCTCATACAGTGATTTTATAAAGTTTCTTTCCAAAAGCAAAAGAATTCAAGACATTTCAAAAACAATTTGTGTAACTTCAGGAAAAATTTGGATTTTAGATGGAGATATTTATGAAAATGACTTTTTAGAGTATTTTAGCCCACGCTTAGTTCAGCATTTATGAAAGTTTTACAAGTCAACAGACGATCTCAGGTGATTTGGAGGATTGTTGACCATGTTTTGTACTTTTAAATACCACTCACGCACACGGGTTTACAGTCATAATTCACATTTTATATGATACTTACATTCCACATAGTCATCTGTATTGTAAAATACAATTTTTACCAGATTTATTTTTTAAATTAGTGGCAGATTGTTAGTAGCAGGATAACAATATTTCTCCTGTTTGCAGCCTGGTGTCTATCAGCATATTTCAGTTCTGAAAAAATATTAAAATAATGATTAAACTCTCCATTTTCAACAGGAATGTCACATTGATTACATAAACAAGGTAAATATCTATAATTACACACCATCTGTGTGGGGGTGCTCACCAGCCCAACGACCATCAGCGATTAAACAAAGTCCACATCTGCTTTGTGGGGTTTTTCTGATGTGATCTTGAAAACGTGAGAGGGATTAAGTCGTGGTTCATTTTCCTTTTGTTCCCAAGGGTTTTAAGTTACGGGATGACGGTGGCACGAGAACCACATGAAAGTCCGACGTGCGGCGTATCGGGTGTCAGCGTGGGACAGCTGGGGCGTTTCTGTCCGGCTCGGTCACGGACGGCCTGCCGATCAGCCAGAGTCCTCCTCTCACTGCGAAAAACGCTGAACAGACACCAGCAGGTGTTACTGCTTTGAAGGGAGGCCAAGGAGAGTGTGGCTCTGCAGGAGCGGGCTGTCACCTGTGCTGCAAACGGAGGCCAGCGTCAGGCTGAGGGACATGTAGAACAGCTCAGGGGTGGTTTCAGCCTGCAAGGCCAGCGTCCGGGAGTCAGCCTGCTGCTTACACATGTCATGACAGCATCACACCGTTGCCTGGTTCTTACACACGCCGCTGCCGTCAGAGTCAGGATGGCCGTGCAGAGTCCGTGTCCCCATGACAACAGCCCAAAGACGTGATAGGAGGCCCACAGGCTCTGAGGGACGGGGTCTATGGCTGTGAAGAGCACTGAGAAACCTGTTGGAAGAGGTGAATGGGTTTCTGGGTGTGCTCAGAGGTTGAAGTCCTGCCATTTGTGCTGTAGGTGATTTAAAAGTCTGTCATGGGAGAAAGACGTGGTTTCACCTGAAGCCATGAACGACAAGGCGACGGAGGCCGACAGGTTGTTCAGCAGAGGCTGCCTGCAGTATCTCGATGATCTGGGCCTGTGAAACCATCGTTTTTCTGTGAGGACTCCAGCAGTTCAGTGGCTGGTTTGCATTTCCATTGTGTGTGTGTGTTTGTGTGTGTGCGCATGCCGGTTACCTTCCCATGACATAAAATTGAGGAACCAGCAGGAGCAGCGTAAACACCCCAGTCACTACTTGACTAAAAAAGAAGCACAAAGACACACACTTTGTCGTTTTTTCCTGTCAAAGGTTTAGCTCACAGCGTAAGTTTAAAAACAGCAACCACTCACAACTTTAACCTCTGACCTCTTGGGATCCATCTGCTGCTGTGATATGCCATGTAGATTAACATGTAAAGGAACATGCTGAACCTCTCATTCAGACTTTGGGTTGAACTGAGCTTCAGAGCCGCCAGCACGTCCACTTGAGCAGGAGGAAGTATCGTGTTCCAGGGTGCACATGCCTGGAATCTACTGCTGAATATTGCATTGCAAGCTAGAGTAACATCTGCACTAAAGCTCAAGGTTAGATTAGTCTGTTATGTATCGGGTCAAAGGTGACCTCAGCAGCGATTTTGGAATTTGTTTATTCCCGTATGCACATTATGTGTGCTTCTGTGGTTTTTTTTTTTGTTTGTTTGTTTTTTAAGTTGACAGGACTGGCTTTAGCTTGCAGACAGTAAGTCTACATTTCATTTTGGTCCGCAGACGCTCAGGTTAGTGTTCCTGTCACATTGGCATGTGAACACTGGTTTTGCAACAGATAAAATTTCCTGTTATTTGTGGAGCGCCACTGTTTTGCAATCAGGATCTATTGAAGCTTGCACTTCAATGACAACCTTAAGTAAATTCCTAAAATTCAACTAGGCATCAGCAGCAAGGTTAGCGTTTGTCCCGTCAGGAACTGGGAGGATATAACGTTTCGTTGTAATACCCCTCATGGCCACACACAGGCGCTGCAGGCGGGGTTACGCGCTCTTTCACCGGAAATGACGAACAGGCAGCAGCTGTTGGGTTGCGGGACTTCCGTTTTGCCGCGACGTTTGTTTTTCGGTTGTGAACTGCTTCCTAAAGTTCTGTTTTTAATCATTCTGTGATCATTTTTCCGAAATCGTGACTTAATTGCACCCTCGGTGATCCTCTGTTCTGTTGATGTTCGGAGACCGAACCAAAAAAAATGTCAGTTGATAAAGAAGAAACATATCAGGTAACATTTGTTTGCACTTTTGGAATAGAAGTCGAAGTATTAATGTGGTACAGAGAGCATCCGTGCCGTGATTCATTCGCCTGGTTTAAACTGCAGAGGTTAAAGGCAGCGGTTCATTACACTGTGGCTCGGATATGTGAGCGGCTCGGAGAGGAGCACCGGAGGGAGTTCAGCCGCCAGGCGGTCGCGGCCATCACCGAGACGGCCGTCAGGCAGTGTGGTGAGTCCGGGGAACCGCCCGCTTCTCGGTGCTCCCCTACGACTGAATTCATTATATTGCATGCTGTTTTTTAATTCCCTAGTCAAGAGACCTATAGTCATTTCTTTTTTTTTTTTTTTAGTATTGTCTGTCCTTGTGCAAACCCAAATGCTGCAGAAGTACCCTCAACATTTGTGTTGATGTCACTTCAAACTGAAAGCACTGGATTTATTTGTTCTGCCTTTTTCATCACTATTTATCAGTAGCAGTAATTTAAGTAATTCAAAGAGATGACAACCTTTTTATGTGGTTTTTACTAAATCCGGCATTATGTGTGTAACACTGTGGTGGTCAGAACCTGTTTTGTGCTTTTTTGCCCAAACTTTGTCATGTGTGTAACACTTTTTCTCTCCCTGGAAATCCTGACAACCATTGCATGCTTCCCATGGCTTCCTCTCTTAGATATATTCTCTAAAGATCTGGAGGCTTTTGCAAGGTGAGATTTTTCTGTGATCTCTGTAACTTCATGTGGTCCCTTCTGATATTTAAACCCCCCCCAAAAAAAATTCCCTTGCCTTGTCATCTGCTCCAGACATGCTAAAAGAAGCACAGTGTCTACAGAAGATGTGAAGCTCCTGGCCCGTCGCAGTGCTGCACTGGTGAGTTAAACCTGCAGCTCATTGTTCATCAAAATCAAGCAGAACTCTTTTCTCTGCATGCATGTGTAGTTGTGAGGACATGCGTATACATCGCACTGCAGACAGCAAATTTATTGTTGGATTTGCTTTATTTCACTTCAGTCCATCTACATACAAAATAAAGTTGAAGAACTGAACCAGGGGCAGAGTTTAAAAAAGAAGAGTGCTGTGAAGAGGAAGAGCAGAGAGACTGACGAGGAGAACAGAGAGTAAAGGAGAAGGCTGGAAGTTCCCATTTGTGCCCAACACTTAAGAGACAAGACGGTCAAAATTCCTTAAACATAAACAATTTCTGCAAGAAAACTAAAGTAAATGTTTGGACAACTGCTTTCATGTATAAATTATTCATCTCTAGAGTCCAATAAATACTTAAAGTAGGCTTTAGTTTACTGTTACCAAAAGTCAACTTTACTGTACTTTTGACTTCCAAACTGTCCACATTGTAAATAAATGCACTTTTTTTCTCCTAGCTGAAGCTGAAGTTCTCAGAAAATGCAGAAAAACCAGCACTGCATATGGGACTAAGCCACTTACTGTCCTCAACTGTAACATTACAAACCTGGTAAAATGGCAGCATTTCACAATATTGAGCCACAGTGAGCACTGACTGTCAATTACTGTAGTGTTCTTACTGTTAACGTTACCATTCGGACCTAAAAGTAGCAGTTTTTTTAATTACTGCTAGTTATTCCGAACATTGACAGTGAATGATTCCAGACATTGGCCCTTAGTAGGGCTCACTGCTTTATCCTTATTGTGACATGCAGCTGATAAAAAGAACAATATGAGGGCGATGTGAGCTAGATTGGAACGAGTACTACCCATGTCATGTCTGAGAAGGCCACACACCCAACTTCCGTCTTCGTCCTTCAGTACAGACCTCAGTCTGGGTTCAAACGGAGACCTCGACCAGCAGAGCCCAAGGTCCCTGGATATGTGAATCGAATTAGACGGATTTTTAAATTTGACAAACTGACTCAAATAAGAGCAACGAGGTATATATTTATATATATATATATATTCAAATGAACTTTATTAGAGAACTCCCTTCATTTGACATGGGGTTTAGAGGACACCTCAAAAAAATACAAAAGCTACCGGGAACCATTGGACACACACCACTCCACGTTCTCACACTATCACTTGCGTCTCCCAGAGTCTTCAGCAGGGGCCATCCACATCAAGTACACACGTAACAGATCAGATCATTAACATGAAAGCACACACCATACAGCATTCAAATCAGATTATATAAGCATACAAATAGTCATCACAACATTTCACTACATTTTGATTCTTTTGTACTGGTCAACATACTTAAAGGATAAACTTGCGTAGTTTTAAAAAAAAAAAAAAATCTTGAAGTACTAATCAATGAAAGTCCTTGTTAGGGGAGGAGTTCGTAGCATCTGCAGCTTCCACTCACACACTCAGAAAAAGCAGTCAACTTGGGCTCTTTCACCGCACAACCAGTCCGTTTCACGCGTCTCTCCGTTCGCTCACTCATAGCTTCACTCTTCGCCACAAGCCATCCTCAATCGCACTCATCAGTTCTTAAAATGTCAGTTGCGCAGTTCTTTCCATTTAAAAGTGGATAAAAATGAAAACACCCACCGTCTCTTAGAACATGCGGAGTGAAGCCGATCTTTGATGGCATAGCATTTACAGGTGGGAAGAGGGAGAATGATACGGATATCACCCCAAGAATGCTGCCAAAGAGGAGCTTCCTCGCAGGAAAATGGAAGAGAGGGGAACTGCAGAAGAGATTTCAATGAAGGCTTTTCCACAGAACTTGACTGCAAATAAAGTTGCACTTAAAACATTTAGGTTTCAACCAGATTCTTTCCAATGCATGATTGCCCTTAAAATTGGTGAAAAAAGCAGGAAATGGTAAACCACAAACGTTCATGCATTACATTTCACAATACATGCATTAGAGAATCCAGTTGAAATGGATACAAACAAATAAGACATTGAAAATAGCACTTTAGTCAGACATCCTGGTAAACAACTCACTTCACTCTAAATTAAATCTTTAGCATTTTTTTTTCTTCTCCGAAATGTACAAAACATCTTCCCAAAAAAACTAAAGTTTTCAGATACGCATCAACACCAGAAATCAACTGTGAAAGGACTAATCTTTTTGACAATACTTACCATACAAACATTTAAATTACATACCCCACCCAGAGGACTTTGACTCCACACCGGACCCAAAACCAGAGCTAAACCCACCACCGCTGGTGGTGGAGTTCGACCCCGTTCCCCAGCCGAGGCTGGCTGAGCTGGTGCCGTAATTGCTGTTTCCAGTACCGAATGACTGACTCTGGTCCCTACTGGAGCTCGTTCCACTGGAGGTGCTGCCTGAATTGGAGGTCTGCTGGCTGGCCAACATTCCCATCATCCCCCAACTACTTTGCAGGGCAGCCTGAGCTGCAGCCATCATGGCAGGGTTCAAGCTGAATGAACCAAAGTTTGCCAGGCTGCTGTTGGTGCTGCTTCCCAACCCACTACGGCTGCTACCAAATGCTCCAAAACCATTACCAAACCGTGTGGTGCGATCGTATTGCCTGTTTCCATGTTTGGGTTCGGCGTTCGAGATGTGAACGCTGACCCCCTTGATGATGAGGTCCTCTCCGCAGAGAGACTGAGCCACCTGCAACAAAGAGACCAATCAGGACACCCAGGTACGAGCAACAATGAATTCCGGCGTGCCTGTCTGCTGCTGTACCTGATCATCCGCAAATGTGACGAAGGCAAAAGCACGGAAGGGCTTGGGGATGAAAACGTCTGTCACTTCCCCATACTGCATAAAGAACTGCCTCAGGTCATCTGTGGTCATGTCTTCTGTGCAACGGCCCACAAACACCTTCCGACTCCTCAACGGCTCGTCCAAAGGTTGCTGTTTTAGCAGATGGAAAAACAAAACACCGGAGATTAGACAATTTCCAACAAAAACGGAAGACACGGATGAGAAAATATTGAGAGAATATATATGTATGGGCATTACCATATTCACCTTCGAGTTAGGGAACTTGCAGTCACACCATCTGCCGTCAATCATGTGGCGCTGTGAGATCACTTTTTCTTGAGCATCATATTCTGCAAACCTCACAAAGCCAAAACCTTTAGAGCTGCCGGTCCGGCCCTCTCGTTTTACCTGAAATTTAAAAAAAAAAAAGAAGAAAAATGTATATAAAAGGAACAGGCTCTTCTGAATGTTGTGATATAGCAGTGTGAACAAACACACCTGAACCATGATGACTTCTCCAAATGTGCTGAAGTAGTCCTTCAGATCCTGCTCTGTCGTCTTCCAGGGAAGACCCAGAACAATCAAATCAGATGTTTTCATGTCCCCTCGCTTCATTTTTACCGCAGATGAGGCATCAATTTCCTCCATCTTTCTTTTGTTGTCTACAGCAGAAAGATAAATGTTTACCTTTGTCGCCAAAGCTACATTTGCTGGATGTGGCTGCTAGTACACAAACTGTTGCCAACTGCTACAAAAACACTTCAGCGGCTTTGCTTGATGTGTGTAGAACCACCTTAAAATAAATGTAAAGTGAGCTGAAACAACGATGCAAGTGTTAAACTGCTGAGTGCATCTAACGAGCGAAACAAAACTTAGCTGAAAGCAACTTTAGTCGTTCTGTTTTCAACTTTATCGTGAATTATAAATAACGCCTGTCTTTTTGTTGGACGGAGCGTTAGAGGAATTTGGTTAGCAGATGTCCACGCTTACCTTTGGGGTAGTTCACCACGTACACCACGTTCCCCCAGCCGTTCTCAGGGGCGTGCAGGACCCCTTCCACCAGTCGCACCCCTCGCATGCACTGGGACACGGGGCTCCTGAACCGCAGGCCACAGGCTCCTGGGAACTGGGCAGCCACGGTGGAAAGCCGAACAGTGCCGTCGTCCTCGGATGGAATCTCCATAGGTTCCTCATTTTCCTCTTCTGCCACTCGAATGTATCCTTCGGTCATTATGACAAGTTTAAAAAAACTTCCTGTTTCAATCAAAATAATGCTACGATTAGCACTTAGCTCGTCAACAACCGACCAGCGCTGCTACGCCTTAGCCGAAGTTGCTAACAAGACTAACGTATTCGGGCTAACTCTTGATTCGACGGAAGATTATCGATCATCAGAGGAATAGGAAATTATGTAGAGGTGCGAACAGACCCCTGTAAGTTTTAAACAAGTTTTAGCTCCGAACCAGTTCACAGACCTTACGCTTCCTTTGTTCGTCGTAATGGGGAGCGTGCCTAGTCAACGCGAGAGGACTGTCAAATATGGCGCCCAACGAAAACAGCGTAATTTGCCCAATGGTACTAAGTTTGTTTTCGACAAACCAACAAATTCATTAATTGACAAAGAAATGTCATTCACGCCAAAAATACAAATAAAGTATATATGTTTTCCACGCGGCACAAATTGAAACCACCGTAAGGCCTTGCAAAATGGCAATACCTAGAGGAGATAGGAAATACGTCATCGCAATGGAAGGACTCATTATAAGGGCAGTGTTTGTAAGTCACTAGATTAATTATAAAAACGGTAATAAAGTTAAATCGATCTAAGAACAATTCTCACATTATTTTATCGTATTGCCTAGCACGTAGATTATTTAAAATACGAGTGTTTCTGATAATGACAAACTTATCCCCCCCCTTTCTCTGTCCAAGGTGTAAGGGTCCAGCTACCTCCGTTAGCCTCGTTCCTGAATGAGGTGGGAAGATGGCGGCTTCTGTCTGGCTCTCATTCCTTCTTCTCTGCAAGTAAACAGTGACGCGCACGTTTAAATTATCGACATTTTACAAGAAAAAAAATATATAAATGCTGTAATTTCCTAATATTTTATCAGATCCTAAAAACTCGTCAAACTACAGACGTAACAGTACTAATAACGGTAGTCCGAGGGTTTAATCTTTAGGGTTACACCTCCCGTCTGAATGTAAACAAACTGTAGAGCATCATGAGCATAATTACAGAGATTATGCTTAGACATTGCAAATATGGACAGGCAAATTAGGACGATGCATTTAGATGATTAATTAGTTTAGAATAAAGGTAGGTTATCAATAACCTCATGCTCTTTCACATAGGTTGAAAACAATTAAAAAAAAAGCGTCTAATGCAGCCTTTGGATTTAGGAGATCTCAAACAGCTTTTTATTAACATTTCCAATCATAACAGTACAATTTAGTACAGTATCTATCTTGCATCCAGCTCACCGTGTAACACCAACAGACTGAAATGATATACAAAAAGTGAAAAGGTACATAAGGGTGCAGAGCTCTATATTCATGGTAAGAGAAAAGGGAATTCCATCTCAGTTGAATTGCATTTTCACTTGTGGCCACACACAAATACACCACATTTATTGTACATCATTGCGAGGGAAAAAAAGTGAAAGTATGTGACAACTTAAACAAAAGTGCTTCTGTATACAGTGAAATGTCATTCAGATGCTTAGATTTTTCCATTTAAGACCGAATAATTTAATTGAACCCACTTTTTTCTTAGAATGGCCTGTATGTTGGGACACTATCAACAGAGCCTGACAATTTGAAGAGAAAAAGATCTGTCGGGGGAAGAATCCTTGCAATGATTGCTATAATTACAAAAATGGCATCGGTTAAGGTAAGCATAATTTACACTAACTATGGAATCAGAGTCTTTCATTGTCTATTCTGTTTGCTAGCATTACCACCAAATGTTGATGTATAGAAAGCTGAAAATAATGAAGGACTTCTGTTACACTGAGCCAACAGATAGCCCACCTTTATGTCGTTAAAGAAAAGAACTCGGCTTTTTGCACCACTGAAAGCAAGTCTACAGCATGCACATCTAAATTAACTCATGGCAGACAAACTTAAATGTCCTAACTTAAAACATCAGACCATCATTTTCAGACATTGATTTGTACATTTCATTCACAGAGTTGCAACTGCAGTCCCAAGCAAAGGAAGTGTCTATTTAGTCAGGTGAGGTGTTTTACTCAAAGTAGATACTAAACACACAACCCTCCCATCCGCATAATAAAACCAGCCATGCCCAAATGATCTCAGCACCCACCTACCAGCCCCTGCTCCCACCCAAATTCAAAGGCGTGTACAAGAAATAAAGGAGTTACATGTTCAAGTTAGTCAAAATAACTCCTTTTGTACTGGAATGAGCATTCATAACTTAGAGCATGTGCTTGGTTAGTTAGTTAACATAGTATTAGTTGAGAGGCAAAGCTTCTTCATGTGCAAAAAGCTGTGGGGGGGGGGCAGCTAGTATATAAATACATCGTGGACATTTTGAAAGCTGCTCATGTAATATGATCCAAGCTTTTAGTTGCATTACTTGCTGCGTGTTGTCTCATTTGTCTAACATGATTTAACTGGATTGAAAAAAAGGGAAGCTGTTATTCAAACATGTCTAAAACCACTAAAGAAATAATGTAAAGAAAGTTGTCAAGAACAAACTATCAGAATAGAATTCTTTAAAAAAAAAAAAAAGGAAGTTAAATAATTTGTACAATTACACTGCAACATTTGCTTTCAGGACACACACATTTGCATGGGATGATAGTGTTGTGTTCTTTCAAGGTAACAAAAATGGTCCAAGAAGGAATGCACAAGTTTCTGATTTGATACCACAGGAGACCATTTCATTTTAACTATGTGATAAAATAATTGTGCTCTTCTTTGTGTACGAAAGGCATTAGTTTCCCTTCGTTTTTGTGGTGTCAAAGTCAGTTTAAACTGTTACAGAAGATGCTGTGAACATTCTGCAGGTGTAATGGTCTTCCAGTCAAACTTTGGAGTTAAAAGAACATCTGGAAAACAAAAGCAAATTACATTTAAAACCTAACCTGGCCTACAATTTAGCTAAGCCTCTGCCAATTGAAGACAAAGTTGGCAAAGAGCGACACCAACTTAGACAAGAGAGCTGAAGGCTCATTACGTTGATTGTATTTACATTTACAGGCAGCCCCCTGGTTCTTTTAATTAGCTCGGTTAAGCTTGGTTAAGCCTAAACAAAGATGTTCCCAATTTAAAAAAAAAAAAAAGTTTATTATTATTTCAGATTTTTAATGATTTAACCTTGTGAAAAACCACTGATTTGTATAATTGTGGCAGCAGCAATGTCACTTCAGCAACTTCACATACTTCACTGTACTGTTGTGTTCAGTTGTGTATTACTGATGGTGCTTCACATCTCAGGCAACACATTTGGTCAGGGTGATGAGACGACTCTACTAGGTGGGTCCCTTTCTTTATACATTACAAGATATTTGTGTTAAAAAAAAAAAAAAAAAAAAAGACACTATAGCCCGGCCGATATATTTTGGTGAGGCTGTACCTGTGACAGGCGCAGTTCTACTGATGTTTACCTAGCACTTACTTCAACAGGGGGGGGGGCGTGTGAAAAATTTAATTACAAACAGACAAAACAAAAAAAAACCTTCAGGCTTCAATTCCAGATCTTCAGAAAACTGTCCCAGGATCCTGTTGCGACAGCCATTCCATCATCAGTAACTCCCAGACAGCTAACGCGGTTGTCATGTCCTGCCAACACGCCTGAAATGAAAACGGCACATTTTATTCATCCCGCGCAGGGTTGCGCAACCACTCCCGACAGTTGGCAGCTAAAGTTAGGTACAGCATGGCCAACTGTGACTGCAACAACACATGCTCCTCGACACCTACCAGCACGGTCGGCTTTTAGTGTGTCCCACACGTTACAGTTGAAGTCGTCATACCCTGCCAGAAGCAGGCGGCCACTCTTGGAGAACGCAACAGAGGTGATGCCACAAATGATGTTGTCGTGAGAGTAGGTCATTAGTTCCTGATCGGCACGCAGGTCAAACAGCCTGCAGGTGGCATCGTCAGAGCCCGTGGCAAAAGCGTTGCCATTAGGGAAGAACTAAAATACACAAGAGAGCTTCTTAGTAAGGAAGAAAACATGGACGTTGTTAATTTAAAAAAAAAACCAAAACAATTGAGATGTTCTCATTGACTTACGCAGATAGCATTAATGTCAGACTCGTGGCCAGTGAAGGTCTGTCTGCACATGCCCTCTCGTATATCCCAGAGTTTAGCAGAGGCATCACAAGCACCAGAAACGAATAACCGGGAGTCGGGAGCCAGGGACAGGCTCATGACATCACCTGTGTGTCCAGCAAATGTGGTGGTCTGCTGGCCGGTCTCAATGTAGCAAAGTGCACTGTAAAACCACACAGGCTGTCAGGATACAAACATTTGGGCCAGAGTTGACCGGACAGCAGCTCGGGGCAGGGAAACACTGCACCTACCAAGTGGTGTCTCCAGAGCTTGTAACAATTTGGTTGTCATCGAGAAAGCGACAGCAGGACAGGTATCCTGGAATTTATAGAGACAGGAGTGATTATGGATTATTATCCAACCTCCCGTCAGAAATTCAATCCTAGTTTGGATCACAACAATCAGTTGAAAGCCTTTAGTCAATCAAAATATTCACATGAAAAACATCTTGCAACCTGATCTGACAGGCAGGAAGGATGTAGCCCGCTGTTTGATGTCTCATTTTCCCCAGAAGCAGAACTTACCTGTATGTCCAGCGAGCTCGCGGCTTACGCGTACGTTCCCCTCACGGGTTTTCAGGTTGTAAATTGAACAGATGTTGTCTAATCCACCGCAGGCCACGTAATTTCCAGAAGGTGCATACGCGCAAGTCATGACCCAGGAAGATCGAAGTGGAATGGCATGAACCTACGATCAATGACACAAATACATCAACCGGGACGTCCACTCAAACAAGTGTTTGGTCGATGCCGAGAATAAATATTATAGAAATCAGAATCATGCACACAAGTCGGCCAGAATGATGTACACCCAGGTTGATCTGCCCAGCGTGACTTGAGGTTCGTTGCCGGTGAAGAGCTACAAGGTCACAACTGAACTTTGAATTTCAAACTCAGCCTCGGGGCCGTAAAGCTGTCCACTCAGGTGGAGTACCTACAAAAACCACATTATTATTCTCCTAAAGTACAACCCAAACCTACCTTGTTTGTAGTATAACTGTCCCAAATAATGAGTTTGCCATCTTGAGAGGCACTGACCAGGAGCCTGGAGAAGACATGTACATAAACATCAAACAAAAAAGAAGACAAATAGTGACAAATGCGCTGTAACTGTGTGACTCTACCTGGAATCTGATCCCCAGTGCATGGCGTAGATTTTAGCCAAATGGCCCCGCAGCGTTCGTCTTGTACGCATCTGGATTCGCCCGACGGGGTCGATATTAGCTGTGATCTGAAAAACATCAAAGACTTAGGCAAAGTGTTTTTCCAGCTTTACAGAACCCTCGAGAGTGCACTGTTACCTGTGATAGCGTGGCATCTGCACATGCTTTCCGTGCATCCTGGAAACAAGAGACGTAACTTTACCCTTTACCTGTGCACAACTCCATCTTTGATTTTGCATTATTGGGTTTTTATACTCACTCTGATCTGGTTTTTGAGCTGTTCAGCCTCCTGGCGTAACTGGTCCAGTTCACTCATTTTATTACTATTCTTTTTCCTCTTTTAAATACCGTACTCCGGCTACCACGCTTGATCTGAAAAAGGAGAGAGGAGCGCGTTAAATCATGTCTACAAGTCTTAGCTGATCCAACTTAGATTTATCTTTAAAACGACTCAAGCAATTTGGACTGTTTTTCCATTAGAAAGATGATTTTACTGTCTCGTTTTCCTAATTACGCTCACCGGGACTCCCATTTTGTTCAACCTCACTTTTCTACCTCATAATCCTGACACACACTTTAGACTGCCGGACAAATCCAGTTAGGGGATGGTCGCCGATGTGAAAGCTGCCATTATCCTGTTGACCTCAATCCACCAGTGACTCAGAATTTTACTGATCAATAAGCTACTTATAACACACAGCTCCGAGGCACTCGTCTATAAAAATGTACTTTAATCGATCATATGCTTCACTTTGTGTGTTTCGGATATAACAGTTTTAGTGAGTCCAGTCCAGCCTTTATTGCAATAATGACAACTGTAAAAAAAAAACAAAAAACAAACAAACAATTTATTATAGGCTGTTAGCTTTGAACCGTTTTATTTTTAGAATTTAGAGATATAAAGGCAGTCCCAGAAGCTTGAAGGAAATTAGTTTATTTGACAGACTAGATTATGAGATTTTTCGTACACAATGTCAACGTCAAAGCGGGCGTCTGAATTTAGGTGGGCTGTAAAAAACAGAATTAAATAGCAACACTACAATGACAGCATCCAAAACCGACATCCTGAATAAGGAAATGCGCCTCAACTTCTGGTTCTAAAGTCAGCAGATTTAGATTTGTCACTAAAAAAAAACTACAAAGCAATTTCATTTAGATGTCTGGGTTGTTAAAACGGTTTAAAAAAAAAAAAAAAAAAAAGGCTGTAGAAGGAAACAACCCCCCAAACAGTTGTCGCTTGCGAACTACAAGAGGGGACAAAACGCTGCCTTGGTAGAAGTTCTAGTCATTTCCAGTCAAAATGTACATCACCACGGAAACGTGTGCTTTAGAAAAGCCGATAGAAGAAGTGAAACCAAAAACGAGGCTTTCCTCTGGTGGAAGCCGATAACGCTAACCAAAAACATGGAGTTTGGTGGCGAACTCGCGTTTTTTTTTTTTTAATCTAAAGTCATCTGGATCTCCTGGCCAATCTGATCTGACATTAAATTATTAGTGCCATTTTTAGCCATTTTGG
>CAAE01014979.1:2399049-2468986 GCA_000180735.1 Tetraodon nigroviridis
TTCAAAATTAGCAATAAGATGAGATGATCATGGATGGATCGATTCCCAGCGATACCTCTGTCTCATAACACCGACCTTGAAAGACCACATACACGACCAAATGTCTTCCTTGAAGAAAACGTTACTGTAAAGGACAGCGAAAACTCTAAAATTAGCACCCAAGATGTTATTCAGACTGAGGTGTGTTGCTGTATTTTCTAGCCTTCTTACCTCGTGTATTCCAGACAGGAGACCTGTGTCACCAGGTGGTCAACGACAAGACTGAAGAAGTATCCTTCAGGTCAGCTGACCGGCTGACCTTTCTAACGCTTCATCCTCTTAAACTCATTAATCCATACCTTCATGTGTCATGGAATATTACCATATCACCCAGACAGAATGTCACCTTCACACTGCAGTCCTCCCAACATACAGACGACAATTTCAACGCTACATTTCAGTAGCATGTAACTGACATCAGATGGACCTAACTAAGTTGTCAAACAATCATTGGGAATTTTTTGACTTGCAATTTTATCTGATCACCATGATCACCAGGGGACGCAGGCCTCTACTTCCTTGTAACCAGTGCAAAAGTTGTGCGCCGTAAAACAGTCCCATTAGCAACAATCATGGCCAAAGCCTGCAAGTCAATTTCCCAACATGTTACACAAAAGGGGAGCTAACCAGTTTTGCACCAGTTAGACACGTTTATTCCAGCTATTAAAAGTTTACTTAACTTTGCCTTTTGTAATTAAGATGAAACAAACAAACTCCATGTAATGCACATATAGAAAATAGGGGAAAGGGGAGATTTTTTTCCTTTTTGAGTTCAGAAATTTGGGGGTTGAATTTACCAGAAAGATGTTTTTCCACTGATCTGTGTGGATGCTCACAGTTAAGAGTTCCTCTCCTTCATTACTTCTCTTTTCCAAGCGCCTGATCGGGGTCAGCTGACTGCATGATAAACAATGAGCAGCGACAAACAGCCTGCAGTTGTGGATCACTTGCTGTTTTCAGGTCCCTTGAGCCCCCAATGCCTGCTACCTTCTGCATTTCCAGCAGGAATAAAAAATGTGTCTGTTCGACGGCACACATCCAACAAGTCTGCTTATCGGGACTGCTGCACAACAATAAAGCACCGTTCCATAGGTCTAAAGCTGGATCACAGGGAAGGTCGTAACCAGCAATATCACCGAGCAATGCTCTAATCCTAAAAGCTAAAATCCTCAGTCAATGAGCTTGTAATCCTCCCCACGTTCACCAACAAACAGCTGGCAGAGCCAGCGCCGGCATTAAAAATGTCCCCGATCATAAAAGGATGAGTTTAATCTGACTTATTTTATACACAACATGCTTAGAACAAGTGCCTGGATTTCCGCATCATCATTCAAATCACAATCCTGTTAGCCGCCAGAGCGTCAAGCGGAGAGACTGTGGGCCAGGAGTCGGCACACTGGGAGAAGCTTTGCTTCTGGTGGACATGGGCTGCGTCTGTGTCACTGGACACTCCTTCACCAGAACAGTTTGGAGTGATTTTCCAATAAGTGGTTTGCTCAGCGTGTGTGCATGACTGTGATTTGCCTACAACAGTACACCAACAGTATTTTGCATGAAAATTGAGTGGCTGCAGGGTAGTTGGTTCAGACTCACTGTTACAGGGTCGAGCTACAGAAAGTGCAAACATCTAAGATTAAATTTACACAATAAAGCGAAAAATGGGGGGATTTGGAGATTCAGTCTTACGTAGGAACAATCGTGCGTTTCTTTCAGGACTGCTGTGTTTTAATGATCGTAGCACTGGGACAAATGAACCATCGGAGGCTGTGCGGCTAAACGCCATCTTGCAGGCTGTTGTCTGCTAGTTAGCCTGTCAAATCAGGCCCCGACCGATTCTAAAGAAAACGACGTTGTCAACAACATTCCCCTTTTTTCAATAAGCACTTCCCCGCACACACAGAACCCCGGACCCGCTTTAAATCAACTGAATTTGGGGATCTGATAAATGGAGAGCTGAAGCATGCACTCGATGACCAGTCATTACTGACGCACCAACACAAGAAGATTAAAGTCAATTCTGAAAATACTGAGAATGATAATGTGAGGTCCAATAATATTGGTGCAAAAACTTTACTGCCTTTAAAGCAAAAGGTAGTGGTGTCGCCATTAAATCCAGTGTGCTGTCCCGTTGCGTTAGGGTATTTTAGGCCGAGAAGCAGCTCCGCTGGGCCGTCGCCGATAGCGAGCCTCTGGTCAACGTTACCTAAGCGCCAGCCAGGAGTGCTCGCTAGCAGCGGTTCACCATTGATCACCGCACAAGCTAATTAAAGACACAACTCGGAAACAATGTGCTTCACAACCGCATGCCATTAAATGGAATCGCACTGTTGTACGATGCATGCAAATCCGTTTTCAAATCTCTTGGGTTAAAATATTAAACTCAGCGGCAGCTAACCGCGGCTAACTCAATGGCTAAGAAGCTAAATGGCTGTAGGTACCCCACCCCCGTACCGTCCAATTCCACAACAATTAACAAGCAAATGGTGTCCACTTCTAAAATCAATGATGAGCAGGTGCCGTGCTTTCCGTTTTATTTCGCCTTACCTGAATCAATTTGCGTTTGTTTTGGCGTTTGGCATTGATTGGGAAAACAGGACGACGTATAGCTCCGATCCACGCATCAACGGACACCACAGCGCTAGCTTTGGAACTAGCTAGCCAGCTAGCGTCAGTTTTCCGAGGAGCAGCCCTTCCCGAACGCAGGCTACGGCTGGGGAGCTTGACAACCTCAGCCAACCAACCGGAGAAGGGAGGGGGCTGAAAATCACACCCACAAGTCGTGTCGTGAAGACACAGCCCAGACAAACAAAAGGCCAATTTTTCAAGTCAGTGCAATTCACCCAACGGGGACGACGCGCTGCACGGTGCCCCGTCAACCGAGCTTATTTTCTGCCCTTCCCGTCGCCACACTGCCGTCCGGCCATCGACCGAGCAGATGGGCGCGGTGACCCTGCAGTCAGCGCCGGGAAACCCCACGCTGCCGCCGCAGCGCTCCGCGCCGAGGCGCCGGTGGAGGAGCCATCCGTTCATTGGTCTTTTCACCCACCGAAGCAGCGCTGCGGATGCTGCTGCCGCCAGGAACCACCAGAACCATTGAACGCATCTCATTTTGTACTTGCAGTCTGTACAGTGACACTTTTAAAAAATGTGCTATAATGCCGCTCGCCCTGTAATTACCCTCTCAGAATGAAGTTCTTAATTAAACAGAGTCAATTAAAGCAGAGAGTCCCCGCTCGTCCTCCCCACAGACCTCATCCTCCAGCTCTGGGAGGACACTGGCACTGCTGAGGTAGACAGAGGATGGAAAGCCTTCTGGGTCTCCTCCAGATGCTCCAAATAGGTTCCTCAGCGAGAGTTCCCTTCAGTCTAGAGAGGCTCCACAGGATAATGTTCAGTTTCTTTTCACAGGAAAAAAAGAGTGAAGCTGAACAAAAACCCATCAGTGCTTCCAGTGATTTTGACCTAAAAGGGAAAGTCAGAGAAATGTGAATGAATCACTCAAATATTACTGTGAGGAGCCTGCATCAATATTCAATAAAGTGTTGTGAATCATTTTTAGTCACAATGAAGTAAGACAGGGGAAATTCTCAACGTTTTTGCAGCATTACCAAACTCCTTGTGTGAAAGAGGCTTCCCCTTCTTTCATGGCTGACTGAGGAATCTGCCAGCCTTCATTGTTTTAGCTCCCTTTCACAAGTGCACCATTGTGACACTTCACAGGGTAAAGAAAGTGTTGTTCCAACATCTGGACAACTGAACGTTTTGCACAACTTTAGGTTTGAGTTTAACTTTAAAAATGATGCCTTGAAACGGACCAACTTTTTTTTCCCCCGATTCTACAAAAGTAAAGCAGGTACTTGAGATATTAAAATCACTTATCACTTGAGTTGATATTGCATTAACATTATAAAAAGTGATTCCGTACATAATTAAATATTGACATAACGAAAAAGAAGAATTAAAAAGAAAAGGTTTAATATCGAGCAAACACCCTGCAGATCTCACTCATGAACACTAGATGTCAGTGTTTAGCTGTGAGGTTTGTGCGTATTGGCGACTGTTTTATAATCAATCAAATTCAATTTACTCAAAAAATAAAATTTTAATGAAATGGATCATCTAATTCCTGCTGTTTTGATAACCAAAGAACGTTGCTGCAGCTTTCTGAACCCAACCAGACAGAATCTCTCTTCTGTTTGACTCCATCCAGAATGGGGGCCATTTTCTGGCGTCCAATATTTGAATGGAGACGTCTTCCCAGTTCATCTCTACCAACACAGCAATGGTTTCCTCATTTCATTTGTTTTCACCCTGGAGGCCGTAACGTGTCACTTCCTTAGATGCTTCCTATTTCCTTTCCTTCCGCCCTCCTCTGAATTTAACCCAATTCTCTCTCTTTGGTAACTGTTATCATCTATTCTAAATTACACTTATTAATTTCATGGGTTTTTATAACATTGCAGGTAAATGTCTAAAGAGTAATGCATAAACAGGTCCTCTTATTTAAAAAATATTTGGTTTATAGTGATATAGAATGCAGCTACACTCCTCCACATCAATGAAGTTTTATTTTTCCAGAGGCTTGGAAATTAAAAAAAAAAAAAAAAAAAAAAGATTTGTTAAATGTTGAAGACCTCACAGACCAAACCCTTCTTTTAAGAATTTTATGTGTAGTTCTTAATATTACCAATAAAATTGGGTCACATTTTTATCATACTACAATTTTACTATATAAATGCTATTTTTAACAGATCTTTGTATTTTGCAAAAAACTACAGAATCTTTGCATGAGTAAAATGGATATCCGGTCTTGCCGAGTGAACTCAGGCTCTTTGGAAGCAGATTAGAGGCATCATAGGGTTAATTTCCCCAGACCTGCCACCCGGATGCACTCATTCACACGTCTGACAGCGTTTGGTGCTGTGCAGAGCTGGTAAATCTCATTCTTGCCCCTGCAAAGCCGTACCGACAGCCGGGACAGCCAATCGGCTCGCCAGCTCGAAGCCGGCAGACCAATTGCGGGGCCGCGGGGGGAGGGAGCGGCTGGGACTGAGCTGTCTCTGCAGCATCCTTGGAGCAGCCTCTGCTGTGTGAAACACAAGAAAGGACAGGAGAGGGGGAGCAGACCCTCTCGGTGCTATCTGTTACTGGGAACGGGGTCGCCCTTTGGCAGCCCAGACAGGGATAACTGGGACTGTGGGGCTTATCTTTGGGGGAAAATGGCTCCTTTATCAGTGTAAACAAGGCTGAGCTGTACCTGGACTGCTAAAGGAGGCATACAGAAGAGGAGGAGAAAGAGGAAAAGGAGGCGGGGTAACTGCTGGAGAAAATGCTGCCTCTACCAATGAAAAATATCTCTCGTCCAGCCAGCCCAGGCCTGCTGCAAGCTCACCGGAGAAGTCATTTTGTACGCTAAGGTACGTACGCATCTCTAATCTGAGAGGACACATGGAGCAGGGGCCGGTCACGTTGGCAGGATTAGCAGCTCAGCTGTTTGCTCAGGACAGCTGAGACCACGTCAGACGCTGGCTGCAGAAGCCCCCTGACGAGTCCTGGATCAGTGACACACAGTTCTGGGTCAAGACGGAGTCAGAGATGTTCCAACGTTGCAGGCTGCCTCTTTGCCACAATACGGGGGTTGTTGAATGGCTGCAGCCAGCTTTTGGGTTTTTATTGGTTGTTTGCTTCTGCTGCACATGTTTGTCATTAGGAGCCAAGCAGACAGGATGCTGTGAGGGGAGAGCAGCGGATCATGTGTATGCTTCACCGCCTTCCCGCGTCAGCGTTTTAGGTGGCTTTCTAAAGAAACGCTCTCCAGAGCCTAAACTCGTATATTTAGCTCTGCAGGGCAAATGTGCTTGGGGGGATGTGCGACCTGCTTGGGTGGGTGGGAAGTGCATGTAGCCGGGGATATATAAGGAAGCTGTGTGAGTGTTGTGGGGGTGTACATCCGAGTTTGGTGTCGTGAACCCATTTCCTTTCCTTGGCTTCAGTTTTTGATGCTAGCAGACGTGTTGAGGTTGAAATGCTTTTAGAACACAGAAGCAAGGGAGAATTTAGCCATTCTCCCAGAACCGCTTACATCAGTCCAACCATCCAGTCCATCAGGGCTGAGTTCAGCTCAGGACACGCAAACCTGCTGGTGACTGTGAGAACCACAGTTCACTCCTCCTCATCACCGACACTGAGGTCCATCAGCTCCAGGTCCATACTAGCCTTGAGCGTTTCTAACGCGTGTCTGTCCCCTTCTCCCTCTGCAGGCCATCAATGCTTCCGAACACCCCGGGCCCGAGGAACTGCGCCTGCATCAGCCATGAGTCCTGCTCCGCGCTGAGCGCCACACCCACGTAAAATTTGATCGAAAGCACGTCCTTCCTTTACAATCACCAGCGCCTCCATCATGGCTGCGACCACGGCCAAGACAGCGGCGAGCACCCTTCCGTCACCCGCGGTCAGCACCGCGGTCCCTTTCCTCCCGACCGGTTCGGGTGACGGGGTCAACATCACCTACAGAACAACGTTAACGACTGTTACCGTAACAACCAATGAGACCAGCGTCAATGCCACGGCGTTCCCGGAGCCCGTGATGGAGAGCGCGGGGATGGGGATGGTGCTCATCCCCTTTGGCATCATCACGGTTCTTGGCTTAGCAGTGGCCATTGTGAGGAAGTATTCACAAATCAACATGACAAATTTAGGATGAAGTACAGTTGTGTTACAGATCGGTAAAGGGAAAGTGAAGCATGTTTGTGTGTCAATAAATTAGCTTGAAACGGGCTGGCTTGTTTTAACCTCTGCCTCTTCTCCCCTCCCAGATGCTGTATATCCGAAAACGGAAACGGTGAGTCCTGAAAGCGTTTGTGCCCTGAACCCGGGGCCACGACAAGCTTGCTGAGCGCTCCTTTTCCCTGACTCCCACAGGCTGGAGAAGCTGAGGCACCAGCTCATGCCCATGTACAACTTTGACCCTGCTGAAGAACAAGATGACCTGCTGGAACAGGAACTACTGGACCACGGACGAGACGGAAGCCTCGCCGGCCCCAACAATAAGGTAAGAGTCAGCCAAAGAGCTGCCTTCCTCTCTCGTTCAGACCAAAACAACACTTTTATAGCTTTATAAAGATATTTGGGGGGTTTTACCTTTGGCTCTTGCCCATCTTTATATTTTTTACAGACATATCGTGCACTTCTTTGTCACGTTAATGTTATTTTCTACCTGTAATAATTTACTTTTATTTTCTTCCATGTCTTAAGTTTTGACAGTGGCATGGTGATAAATTACAAACATGGTAAAGTATCGCCTGTGTGTTCTTCACCACCTTCCTTTTCTCCTCAACAATCCTCACAGACTCAGTATGGCTGTCATCTTAACAACCCTATATTTCAACATATGGTAAAAAAACCAAACATGCTAAACTTCCTACCAACATCCATCTTTTCACCTTTATCCCTTAATACTTTACCATCTCACCAACCAAAATTCATATAAAACACATCAGTTTCCCATGAATGTGTTCAAAAGAGTCACTGTGACGACACAGTTCTGTAAGCTGAACAAAAGGTTCAGATCCATCAGGGAGTCTGGCCACAGGCCCTGTTGGGGGTCCTAATCACTTTGACCACCACTGTGCACGTTTGCAACCAGAGGGGCACTTTTTCTGCGTGGATGTACTCATCTACTGTCTGGTCTTTGCGACTCCAGCGGCTCTTTAATCGAACCCAACGTGGCGGCGACTCACTTCTCCTCCTCTTTCCTTCTGCTCGAGACCTCGTGTGCGCGGAACTAACGCTCACGTGTCGTCCGCAGACTCTCACCACCTCACAGGGCACCACGCAGAGGCCCAGCCGCCTGGTCTTCACCGACGTAGCCAAAGCTCTCAATGCCTGACGGCTCCCTTCCACGACCACGCCCAGACCGGGGCCCCCTCCGGCCCTCGCTGACTTAAAGACTGTTGCTCAGGAAGGAAAACAAACGGACGACTGGAACTTTTGCCAAATGGTGGCGGCACTGTAACACCCCAACTGTAGTTAGGGGGTCCCTACACTCGTGTCTCTGAGAAAACAAGCGGAGCGTGATGCACTTTCCTTGAATCACTCTGTGAGCTCACCGCGAGCTTCTGGGCTTCAGTATCTACTTCCACGTTTGATAAGATTCGTCTCGCTGATTTTGTGGTTTGGTGTCAACGGATGTGTTGCTGTCCTCCAGCGAACCAACCTTCCCCCCCCCCTCCCCCACGTGTGTACATATTAAAATTATTTAAATCCCTGAATACGTGGCCTTTGTCGTACAAACCTGAGACGGGAGAGGGCTGCGAGGTGTGATATTTTATTGATAGGCGATAAAGAAGCAGAATAACACAAATCACAAGGTAAAGAATCATAACAAAATATATATCACAGGTTTGTGAGTTGTATTAATGAAGTGGATGAAAACATGGCAATTACAGGACTACAGAATGGTGTTAAAAGCAAAGGCATAAAAGATGAGTTCCCAAGTCCCACTTTCCTTCAAAAGTGGAAGAAATGGATCAAGTACTGTACGTAACTCTGGCTATCGTTGAAATCACAGACTCAGCGGTAGTTACGTTAGGCACCCTTTGGGTTGACTGCTGTTCACCGTGGCAACGCGGGTGTAGTGAGATGAGATGAGCGGACTACAAAAGTACTGGTTCGACAGTTTTCAAGATTTCACCATCCACGTCACCCGCGGTTCTGATGGAAAAGGGCCAAAGCCTTCCTCAGACCAGCCGGGCTATTTCCTCTTTAGAGGTAGTCCAGAGGGCAAAAAAACAACAAAGGTAAAGTCAATGCAGTAGGAGGAGAAGTGATACCTGGCTATAAACGAGTCCAGCCCCTCCCCCCCAGGCAGCAACTGGTCAGCAATGCTGAAATACACACAGGTAGTAAAACACAACCTCACTGGCCAATCAGTCGGCATGTTTTCACTAGAAAAGGCTTAACGGTTTAAAACGGAGGGAGGTTAAACCAAGTATGACAGCAAATATCTAAAAGTTTTACCTGTTACAAATGGTTCGTGTGCGGAAAGTATCAAAAATAATTCTGTACGAGCATGCATATAAACACATTTTTCATTTGATTTTAGCTTTTTTTTTTGTAATTTTTAGAAAAATATAGACATATATTAGTATGAGATACATGTTTAGTGAGTTGTGACTCTGGGTTGTTTCTCACCAAGTGCTCAAAAGTGGGACCAAGAATTTAAAAAAAAGCCTTTATCTGACAGCGTTTGTCTTCCACGTTTAATCGCTGTGACCAAGCAAAAAAAAAAAAGAAGAAAAGAAAGAAAAAAAGGCTGCTTTCTGAGTGAGGGGACACACAGGTAAAACAGTGATCTGCTTTACCGACTTGTGCCTGGCTGCCATTTCAGTTCACAGTGCCTGAGGAGAGACTAAAGGCTCTGTTGATGGAGATGCGCTGGCATCTCACTGTTACAGGTTGGGCATTTTAGGGACTCCAATTATGGATTTAACGAGGGGAAGCAGAAGCCCCGCAGATCTGGTGAACGTCGGCCACATTTCTGCATTTTCTTAAGTCCTAAATCAGTTCAAATGGGATAAAAGAACAAACCTATACAAACTTCACATGCCGCTAATGTGGCTTTATTGCTCAATGTAAAGAAAACTTTAATTAAAGGCAGAAATATAGAGTACAGTTTATTCCTCCAGCATCACTATGGCCCAGATGACTAAATTTAAGGTTGCTAGGTAACCGTATTCGGGGAATAAAAAGTGTGGTTGCCCACAGCTATGAGTTGTATTTTCTTGTGTCGTTGCCTGGCAACGGTTCAAAACATGTCTCATCATTAAGACGGGTCTTAGGCCGTCAGCAGCGACATCACTGCGGCACAAGGCAGGAGCGTACAGCTGCAGGTCCAGATGTGCTCCCTCCACCACCCAGCTCCACCTCACACACGTGTGCAGGTAAGAGGGGGTCTGCGCCCAAACACCTCCGCTTGAGGCGGGTTAACCGGCATGTATTTCAGCACTGCGTGGGGATCGGCTGCCCTTCTCTTCGAGGTCGCATGATAGAAAATGTGTCACATATTAATTACAGTGTAAGAGTCAGGAAAAAAAAAATAAACACATTACTAGTAAATGAGAAAATGTAAGCGACCCCCCCGCCCCAAAAAAAAAAAACTGAAAACAAACCAAAAAAAAGACAAGTATTTCATAAGGAACTACACCCTAAATAGCAAGTATTTTATCAAGTTGTTGTAAACTATTGGCTGCATTTTAGAACAGAAGAACAGAAAGATTCTCCTTTCAGCTTTGAACAAACAGGCCTACGATTTTTATTTTCCAAAAAATATATATATAGAAATGACACTGATGCTTTTATCTGTACACTGATAGTAACAATCATCAGCTGGAGTGTACTCGAAGCCTCTGTGTGTTGATGCGTAGGCCAGGAAACACTTTTCGCTTGTACATCTGCACACATGTGCGCGCGTTTGAGTGATGTATGTGTTCGAGGGAGCAGAGAGCAACAGCGCCTGGAGATCGTCTGTCTTTTGTGTTACTGAGGTAGAATGAGAGACACTGAGGGCAACTGAGGTTTAAATGAGGTCTTCATGTCAAGGCATACCGGTAATGTCAAATACAGGTCAGAAATGCACAACAAACACAGCACAATTATTACTGAGTAGAATGACGACATGTTCCTGAATAGTTCTGTACCTGAGGTTTGTAAAAACACTGTAAGAGCAAAAATCCTGAGTGTGGAAAGATGACACGTCAATGCTGCTGCTGACTGAGGTGAACGTGAACCAGTTTTACCCAAGACGAAACGTCCGTGCTAACCTGTTTGGGTGCATGTTGCAGCTGCTGATTGGAAGGAAAAAAAAAATATATATATATATACATGATATATTTCACTGAGGTTTTCACATAAGACATTTCACCCTTCCCAAACTGGACGTTTCGTTTTGAAACAAAATGGTTCGCGTCTTCTTTATGTAAAAATGACTTCAGAGCACCAAGTTTTTGTTTTTTTTAAAAAAAACAAACAGCTAAAAAAATAGATGGCACTGCCTCGCTCCCATTTCATATGAGGATTCATGACACTTGATGTAGAAACGCATTTCAATAAACAGTTTGGTTCCTTTTTTTGAGCCCTCTCTGCCCTTTTTTCATTGTAACCTGCGAGCCCCTTCACCTGTGCATGCACGTGTGCATGCTTTTTCAGAGAAGAAGGCCAGGAAAGCAGGAATGCGCCCTTAAAATTTTTAAGAAACATACTTCTCGCCTTGTTTTTTTGTCTGGAGTAACACAATCGTGATGCAGCATGTAATAGTTAGCTTAGCATGAATACTAAAGAACATCAGCCGTCCAAGGGTGGAACGCCGGCCAGCACTTGCCTCCGTTCATTAATATAAACTTTGGTTTGTGTGTGTATCGCACACCTTCATCGATGCTCAGTCTTCATGCTAAGCTAAGCCCAGCGGCTCACGGTGGAGCTTGACTTGAGCGTGGTATCGCCTCTCAGCAGAAAATCAAATAAGCACGTTTCTGGAAATATTCCCTTAAAAAAGCCATATCCGAAATTCAAATGCTTAGATGTAAAGGCAGTGTTACTTCTCTAAAATCCTACCCGCAGAACAAAATCAGGGTCCAACATCGGATCTGTCTTGTATGATTTTTTTTTTGTATGTGTGTGTATGTTTGTGTGTGTGTTTGTGTGTGTGTGTGTTTGTGTGTGTGCGTGCGCACGCTCCTGAATCTTCATGACAGAAAGGAGCCAGAGTAAACCTCTTTTCGACTGAGGCCAAACCTTGAGGTAGGTAGATGCATCCTATCTAATCCCCTTCCTCCTGTGCTGGAACCTGAGATGTAGATGGACCCTCCTCAGCCTCTGACGAGCCCTGGAAGAGCAGGAGGAGACGGCCGTCAGTCACGGGCACGGAAACACATCCACGCCGGAGCCGTGGCGGGAAACCCAGACCGAGCGTTAACGTTTTGTTGAAAGATTGCGTGCGCGGAACCGAGGTCCAGGTGTCAGCCCCTGAAACGCGAGGAAGACGACGGTTATGCCAGGAAACCAAGAAGACAGAGGAAGAGAGCAGTTAGATCAGGTTTCCCCTCTCGACACTGACTCATTCTTCCCCTTGGTGTGCGTGCGAGTGGGGAAGGAGTCTGTTTCAACGGTTTCAGTTCTTGAAGATCTCGGCCTGACTTCACAGTGCCGACCGGCGAGGCACCAGCCCGCTTTGGTGACAGCCCTTGCGCAATCTTGTCGTTTGAAAGATGTGCGACATGGCTGAAGGAGAGGAACAGTTTCTGAGAAACGCTGCCGAGGTGCTTAAAAAAGAATGGATGCCGCAGAGGATGTATGGAGGTGTATCTGGGGAATTTGGCGCTGCCATCTGCTCTTTTTCTCAGAACACGCCGTAACCTCCTGGAGTCAGTTAACCTAGCGGGCGCCGAGCCTGCCTGCCGGCGGTTTGGCTCCTTCAATCACCGTGTTTGAGGATCCCGCTTCTCTCTGGTGATGAAAAGAGGAAATCTGCGCTAAAACGCTGCCGACAAACAGAGCCGCAGCCCTGACCTTCAGGAGGACGGTTAAATCAGGTCACGTTCGAAACGAAAATGTCAAAACCGTCAACGGCGATTACTCAAAAGGCAAAAACCTGCGACGCAGAATGAGACTTCTGTTCAACTGAAGCAACGGTTTCGCTGTAACACGGTCAGGGCTTCAGCTTCACGGGGACGCGACGTCGACGGGTTGACAGGAAAAGCTTAAACGGCTGCTGGCTCAAAGGTTTCACACGGGTTCGGCCTCTGGTGAACATCTCTGACGACGGATCGGCGCCTTCAGGGGCGCTCAGCAAGAGTTTACCACTGTGTTTACCCTTCAAAAGCATTTCTATGAGAACCATTTATCACTTCTGGGAGGCTGAACGTTGCTCACCTGCTGTTCTTCAGTCTTTTCTTGAACTATTTTCTGGGGCTGTAAAATACATGAAACAGAAATGATTGAGAATCGGGAGATTGTGCAGTCCTGGCACTTTTATGGAGACGGCCTCCGTGTGAGCGTCACCGGCGGCTCCCTACCCATTTCCGTGGTCGCCCCCGTGGTCGCCTCTCCCCAACAGGTTCTACTTTCTGAAAGAAAAGAAAACAAAAACAAAAACAAAAACAGAGATTTTGTCCTGTCAGCAGCATTTTCTTTACAGTTGATCATTTAAGAGAGAGCTGAGAAGAATCACAAGCTGCTGTTGTTTTACTGGATGAAGTAATAATAAACAAATCACAAAGGTTCACTGGAATATTTGAATCAATTAGAGGCTGTATAATAAAGAAAATGCTTTAAAGACAATAAAACCTTTCAGCTGCATGTGAAGATACAAGGGGAAATGAGCTGCTGCAGTATTTTTTAGAAAGACGAGAAGTTTGGTTGGAATTTGGGATGTTTGTAAGTGGATTTAAAATTAAATTTAACTGTGCATCATTGAGCAAAGAGGTGGAACTAGTTGGTTTGAGTTCACAACATTCAAAGTTCTCTGAAAATATTCTATATTGTGCCCTGTGTGTTTGTGTGTAAGTAGTGTAAATTCCAACAGTCTTGGGCGTATTTCAGTCGGCAGCCTTTGTGCTTCCCAGTGTGTCACGTGCTCAGATAACAGTCGGGTGTGGACTCTGGACAGGACAGTAAAGGTCTCCGCAGCTGGAACCTCCAGACTACAGGCCCCTGGCCCAGCGGGTCCATCTCTGGCCCGCTCCAGCCACCACCCTGCCTGGGCCGTGCCTCTGCTTGGACACTGGACGGACGCTGCGTCTCAGATCGCCTGCGTCTACCAATGGCTTCACGCCAGAGCGGCTAACTTCTGCTTCCTGATGCACCGACAGGGTGGAACTCAAAGAAGAAAAGCAACATGTGATCCTTGCTATCAGATCAGATCCAATCAGTGATTAACATTATAAATTCTTCCCCAGGCTCCGTTGCCATGGTATCATCTGGTGTTTCTTGTCAGCCTCAAACACCTGACGGGTTCTGTGTGGTTTTTGGTCAATAAATATGTGTAAACATTTGAAAAAAGGGATTTTCGGGCCCAACCTTCGGTGCAGTTTTGGGGCCTTTGTTCTTGCTGCCTTTCGGTCGTCCTCTAGGCCGCTTCGGAGTCGGTGGTCCGACCGGCTCCTGGAAGGGTAGAGAGATGAGGCGTGGAGCCGGGAGGACCACCCACCCATCCCATAAACAGGGCCGGTTCCTACCTGCTGCTGTTTGCGCGGCCGCCCCCTGCCTCTGCGCTGAGGTTCAGGAGGAGACTGGGCGGTGCTCGTTTGGGGAGATGGCTCTTTGGTCCCACGGTTACTCATGCCTGTGTCTGTCCACCTGCGCTGACGAGCACGGGCATCAAAGCCTGGAAGAGGGGCTTGAGGGCTGGAGAGGGCAGATATAAAATAAGATGACTCATTTCGAAGCCACCACCTCTGGTTGCTTGGATACGGCTACGAAGAAGGGCCATGTGAATCGCTGGTGCACAAGGCTCTTGGGCACTAAGCTGATCGGAGCCCAGATCCGGATCTGGCAAACGGGGGGAAACATGAGAGTGGCATCTGGAGACTAAAAGTAGCACAGATATTCACAACCCAGTGTGCCACCCAGGTCTAAATCTGCAGGGCCGGACGCTGCCTTTCCTTCTGGTCCAGCCAGGTGTTCCTCAATGAGCTTGTAGGCGTGTCGTCTGTTACTACGACTGATTTTCCTCTTTGAAAATGTATACAGCACACAAGCGTTCACACTGACATCAAACCAGTGTATTCTTCATGTTTAGTTTATTTAGTTTTTCCTGTTACCTAAAATATTGAAAGAGCCATTACTGATATCCTATGGATCAATTAGGGATGAATGGCAAAAATGGTGGAATGACACCACCAATGTCAGGAATTTGGAATAAAGTCTGTGGTGATTACAGTTTCCTCTCTATAATCAATTTCAGGCGTTAACATCTAATATGATCCCTTATATTTCACCAAAAAACCAATGCAAAGAAATCTTAATATAGTTTGAACATTTTATTGCTAAAATGTCTTAGACATTTAAATGAAAAGCAGATGGAAACTGTAAAACAGGCACCGTGCAGGAATTTCAAAATAAAAGCACAAGGACGACGACACCAACCGATGGACTTTAGATCAGACTGCAGGACAAACAATAAATATATTGATTATGAACATATTAGCTGTATGTTCCGCAAGTGTTTAGACAGGTCATTTTATCATTGGTATTTTGTAAACAGTTGCCTGTACAGTTTTATGATTAGATTTTAATATTTTTTGACATCTTTTGTCATCAAATATTGAGGACAATATGATTTATACTTGATCAATAACGTGTATGTCCAAAAAGTTAATGATCGACCAGGTAAAAAAAAAAAAAAATCCCCATTATATGACACTATTTAAATACACAGATAAATTATTTGCTTCTTTATGGCAACAGTGATACTCAAAAAATTTAAAATGAGTAAAGAATAAAACTCTAATGAATAAATAGAGCCAATAACGTAGGTGTCTTTTTCTATAATAACAGATGGAAGAAACAGAAATAAAGAAAAATAAGTGCTTTATTTGATTTTTGTTTGTTATCACAGATTTCAGGAGACCTTTTCTGATTGAACTTTTTGCTGGTTTTCAGGTGGTTATAACGTATTTTTTCCTTGTTGGTCCAAAACTCTAAAAAAACAACCTGATATTGCGCTGTGACATTCCCCACAAACCCCCGTGAAGTGGTCCCCACCCAGCCCGGCAGCTCCCCGGTGACAGTCGGAGCCCCCCGGGCGGACTCGAACCCGAGCCCGGCGGCTCTGCGCACCCTCCCGCCCCGGGAGGACCGTGCCAAACGCTAATTGCCAACACAGCCTATCAAAAACGGCCGCACCGAAGCAGGAAGTCGGGGTAATGTGAGCGATCGCCATCCTCGCAGAAAGGATTTAAACGCCAAACGTTCGGCGTCGCTTCGAGCCGCTTCGGGAGGCGGCGGGACGGCGAGCCCGGGTCGCCCCGCGGCCGCGGCGGCCAAGCCCGGGCCCACTCCGGCTCCCCGCTCCGGGACTGAATGTACTTTTTACACATGGGCGGCAATTGGCCACCGTAAAAAACATACACACACACACACACATATACACTCATGCACGCACACAAACAACCACACACACACACACACACACACACACACACACGCATTCTTTTACAGCCTTTTAAAAAAAAGGTGTGTAAAGCACCCTCGCCGCAAACAGCCATGTTAAAGCCTGCCGACTTTTAATCGCGTGATTGGCACATGTAGGCAGGGAAAAAAGAAGAAAAAAGAGCGGCAGCCAAGAGCAAAACAAGAGCCGAGGCCAGCGGTGTTTAAACGCCTGGAAATTGTCTCTACTCAACATCCCACCGCGTCCATCCGTTGCGCAATCAATCGGCTTTAAAAAATCGGATTTTTATTTTCCTCTGCGGTGATAACAGGTCCGCGGGGGCACGAGCCGAGGGTCTGCGGGGGCTGCAGAAACTTTAGCAACGAAGGACAAAGGCCAGAAAACACAGGTGCAAAAGCTCCTCTTTCGGACCGGGCTGGACCTCCAGGGGCCGGCCTGCACACACATGCACTCGGCCCGCAGGCTCCATGTTCCCATCCTGGGGAGCGGGCGGCGGACGGGCGACCTCCACTTACCTCCGAGCTGAGCTGCAGTTTCACCTGGAACTTCTCCGTCTTCCCCACTTTGTGCTCCTGCACAACTTTGAAAATGTTAGTGTATCGACCGTCTCATTGGCTGGTATGAAAGGGTAAACTCTCGCTCTCTCTCGCTCTCTCCCTCCCTCCCTCTCCCTCCCTCCCCTCCTCCTTCTCCTCCTCTAATCGGAAATGTGTGCGATCCCCCCCAGACGTCCAGTCACGAATACCCCAGTTGCAGCATAATTGGGGGTTGTAGCTTGAGCAGTATGCATCGCATACTTTGTCTATTAAAGCATGTTTAAGACACAGCGAGGGGGAGGAGGGGCGGAAGAGCGGGCCCCGCCCCCGGAGGCCTCCCCGGGACCACCCACCTGGGGGTGGGGGGGACCCGGCGGGCCGACGGGAGTGAGGTTCCGGGGTTCCCAAACAGAGTTGTAGGTGCCTGAGAGGAGGGTAAGCAGAGGTTTCTCTCTCTCCCCCTCTCTCTCTCTCTCTCTGTGTCTCTCTCTCTCTGTCTCTCTCTCTCTCTCTCTCTCTCTCTCTCTCTCTCTCCACCTACTTCATGAGAGGAATCACACCAAGTGATGTGTCAGAGGGGTTTCTGGGAGGAAGAATCCAAAGTGTGTGTGCCGAGCTCTTGCTGGAGGGGAAATCAAGCTTGGTTATGGTTCTCTTTGACTTTAATGTTCTTTTTGACTGGCGTCTGTTTTCTGAATGAACCAACGTCTGAGGCAGGTAACAGCCTCCCAGGCCAGACGGATGCTGGGATGCACCGGTTCTGGTTGGTTCGTTTCTTTATCCTCTCAGTCAGATCTGAGACGGCATCAGTTACCGGCAGTGATCTATGAATGGGATTAGTCACCAGTTCCATCTATTACTCAATGAAAGTGAAAAGACGCACAGTTCTTCTCATCTTTACAATCATGCATTGGGTTTTAAAATGGCAGTGGAGGGGGAGTTCCACAGATCCCTCCGCTGAGTGTCTCGCTTGTCCGAGCAGCGTTATCTTCTGACTGGGCAGCACCGACGGGAAACGTTGCACGAAAACTTCCAAGACACACAAACAGAGAGAGAACGGGGCAAAAGACCAGGGAGGGGAAGGGAGGGGGGCTGCAGGAGAGGGAAAGTATGCATGCACCCATGTACGACTGCATGTATGGAACGTATGTACCAGAGGGAGAGAGAGGAAAAGAGAGAGATTTCAGAGGCCCTCGGCAGGCTGGTGGGTCTGAATTTGGGTTTGGACTCTGATCTTGAGGTTTATTTAGGCTGAATTCCGTGGGCTCATCAGGACCGGGTTACAAAAATCCTCCTATAGAACTAGAAAGAATGTGCAGCGCATACAGTTCTGCATAAGGCACAAAGGCATGTCTTTGGAGGTGGGGGCAGGCATCAAAAGACAGGCAGAGGAGGGATTTCTTTAGAGGCTGGGGGCAACGGAGGTATTTGGGAGCTCCATTCACTGGCAGCCAGAGGAGGGGAGGTGCAAGGTTTGCTGGTCCGGGGGTGCTTTTCCAGGGGATGTTAGCAAGCGGTGCGCTGAGGAGCTACTGTTAGCATTTGTTGTTCAATGTTTGTCAATTATACTATCAAAGGCGTGTTTGATGAGCAGGATATAGAAGAAGGTTTCCATGACTCTTGACCTTTTCTAAGAAAGACAAACACTTTCTTGTTTAGGTCAGAATTGTGTATTTACAACCACAGATACACTCAAAAGCTCCTTATTTCAGTTGATTTAATTGAATAATAAATGCCAGGAAAGCAAATACAAGCATGCGTTTTGCAATGTATTTTGTCTAAAAAAAACAAACAAGGAATAATGGCACTTGATAAACTGGTTTAGCGCATTATAAGTCGCTTTAAAATTAGTGTATTATTACTGTGTTTAAAAGCAGCGTGTGAAAGGTAAATGTGAAGAGTCTCTGTGGCGCGCCTCTACGCCATCTCCATGACCTTCTTGATCCAGTCCACATAGGTGGACACCCGGATGAAGATGTTGGGCTGCCCCGGGTGTCCGCAGCGCCTCATGGGAATGATCACGCCCTCCAGTACCCAGCAGTCCCTGTTCTGACACGCCAGCGGGCCGCCGTAGTCTCTCTGCAGACGCACAGGAACAACAATCTGGAGTCATTATTTGTCTCTGTTATGACTGACTGTCACTGCCGAGGCTGGAAACATCTTGCAGTCACGTATTGTCCCCCCCACCTCCCCATTATGCACATGGTAAATGTCTGTGATTTATGGGAACGTATAAATAGCCGTATGTTCTTTACTTAGGGGGATTCCCAAATGGGATTATTTAAGGTGTTAATTCTCAGGTCTTGCAAAGGAATGTGCAGAGAGAAAAGAATTAGAAATAGACAAGTAGAGGTTTTGCGTTTCACCGAAGACACAAACCCGTGTTAGGCTCAAAGCGCGGCGGTGTGGCCGCGAGCCTGGCTAGCGGTACGGCTGCTGAGCTGGGCTGTACACTATATTCAGCATATAGACACCGAGTGCCATAACAACATTCTCGACAGGAATGAGAGCGTGTTTGGTTCCCCAAACATCAACTATTCTTTTGCGGCGCTGCACATGGCTGTTACTGACAGGGAGAATCACTGCCGAGGGATCGCCATGGCGACCGGTCAGTTTCCACCCAGAGTCTCTCTGCTCTGGTTTCTGATTCCTGATCACTGTGAATAACGACGGATAAAATAAAAGTCCAGCCACCTCGCAGGCGCCCACCCCGCCCTGGAAGGACTGCGTGCACATCTCGTTCTCGCGAACCCGGCCTCTGAAGTACGTGTTGCACGCCTTGTTGCTGAGAACCGGTACGTGGGCCACGTTGAGGACGGTCTCGTCTCCCGTCCCTAGAAGCCAGAAAGTGGAATCGGTGGGGAGGAGGTGGAGACAGCAGAGCACGAGGGAGAACAAGGGTGAGTTCCAGAGATGCCATCTGGTTTTATCAATGAGCAGATTTTCAATTGAGTTTTAGAGGGTTCACACTCGCCTCTCGTCTCGCCCCATCCTGCGATCTCACAGGTCGTGTCCTCGGGTACAATGTAACGCTCAGGGGGGAGGCAGATCTGGGAGACACGCTCATTAAACTGTGCAGGGCTGGAGAGGAGAGAGTCAGGATCATGTCTTTGTGTGTGTGCGTGTGTTGCGGGTAAGGGGGCAGTACACACTACTCCAACTGCAGCATGACCAGCTGAGACTCGGAGGGACCACAGACGATCTTGGTGAGAGGGATGGTTTGCACACCCGGCTCGCCTTCTTTTGGGTCACGGAACAGCGTTCCCATCATGGCCGAGTACCCGGGCAGGTCCACGTAGCTGTGCACACAAACAGACGCACAGATCATTTACATTTTTTAAAGGAATTTGGAACAATTCAGGCCCCTGTCCTAACCAGTCACTGACTGACTCTGTATCAGTGGTTTGTCTTAGTAAGACCATGTTTAGCTCTTAGCACGGCTAACAAAACTAGCATGAGCTGAGAAAGCACAACCCTGGGTGCTTGGAGGGGATGTGATAAAGTGTAAAGGTTTACCAGGAGGAGAAACACTGCTTGGTGCTGATCACCCATCTGGAGTCAACCATGGATCCTCCACAGAAATGGTTGCCCTTCCTGCGTAGGAAGGGTCAGGGGTCACACACCCACCCGTAGGCCAGATCGCAGGCCGTCAGACACCAAACACACCTGTCCCTGAGGCTCACTGTCCACGGCGAGTTGCCCGGAATGCCATTGACGATGCGCAACCTGGTGGGTTGGAAGCGGTCCTCTCTTTTCCCACATTTGTTAAACTCCACCTTCTCTGCAGACACGCAGCAGCGGCGCATTATTGCATGGTGCCGCGCGATAGGTCGTCGGCAACTGCCAATTCGTGTGATCTCATTAGTTCAGAAACTAACCTACTGGTTCATTGATGGGCACTTCTCCCAGCTGTGGTGAAACAGAGATGAATTGATTAGCTGGCTGTCAGCATCAGTCTGGGGTGTGACCACACAGCGTATTGAACAGCAGTGACCATCCCCACCAGACAAAGAGGGCCCAGTAACACACCGCATTGTTTGATGGCGCAGTAGTCAAACTCGGTTTTGGGGTCGGTGGTGTAGCACCAGGGTCCGTGCTGGTCCCCATCTGGGTTGCGACAGTAGTTCTCTGTCAGATTGGCCTCAGGATGGGTCCTCGGGTTTATCCTGGAAAATCCCACAGATCCTTTTCAAAACCTAAGCCTCTCATAAATGTTGCAAACACAGGCGGTGGGCAAAGATGCCCTTTGGTTTCTGCTGCTTTCTGCACCCCGGCTCCAAAGACAAAGCCCCGCTTTGAGCGCCGTGTCTCTGGAGCTTTTGTTCCCTTTTTTTTCCAGCTGTGAAAACCCTAATTTTCACGCATTGCAACTTGGGACAAAAAGCGTGAGCGGACAGTACATTTTTCAGTCACGCTGTCTTATCTGCCTCGTCTTGGCGTGCAGTTTGGATTTCAGACACAGCCCTGAGTGTCAGAGGTGTCCGCAGAATTACCAAATAGCGACATTAAGTGTTGACATACTTTGTCCGGTGAGGTGTATTAAACGTTCCACTTCTGACAGGTGATCCCCTTCCGGGTTTTCCGCACCGTGCCGCGATAGTTCTTTCCATTTTCCTGGTAGCAATCTGGGAAACAGACATTATCTTGCTGACAGTGATCCTGATGGCTGCTGGCGTCCTGTGAAAGCTGTAATGAAGCTGTAATAATTGGATTCAACACTGAAACTCCTGCACGGCTACCAGCGAGGTCAGCGAGGTCACGTCTCACCCCAACTTTGAGGGCTTAGGAAAGGTGATTCCCAGATGCTGTTAGAGAGCAATAGCTGTGTTAAAACCTGAGAACTGGAAAAAGAATAAAACCGAGCTCTGCAGGATTCACTTGTGGATTCACTATAATCACGGGTCCACGCCTGACGGGAATATTCATGCCGTCTTCGGGGCATTACGTCATGGCCCTGGCTTTAGGATAAGCTCGCTAAATTTACGGCCGTACTCAAACATGTTTTACCTTCAGCCTCTATGTCATCGGCGCAGCGTTTGATCTGCAAGCAGAGAGCGGTCCTCATCTCGGGTACAGATGTGAAGCACCAGGGAGCTTCGGAGCCGTCAGGGTTACGACAGTAGTTCTCCTCCAGGCCCCTGCAGCAGACGTGGCGGGTTAACGCATGGAAAAGCCTCAAAACAACCCATTCCCACATGCGGTACCAAGGGCTGACAGATAAGACCACTTCTCTCCAGTTTGTACCTGTTGCACCTGATGTGTAAAAAAAGCCTAAAAACGTACTCTACAACAAATGGAATGAGTGGCATGCCTGCCTCTGCCATCTTTCCTGGCTGCCATTTCCATGGTGACAGAGCAGACACTTATCATGGATGCCAATCAGACCAACCATACAATGGATGCGGCTCTGGTTTGCTCAGACACCAGTCTGAGCAAATAGTCTGGTCCCCAACCATTCCGGTATTTCCACACCTGAGTGGCTCAACCGCTGCAGCGCTTTCAGACCTCGTCTGCTCGCTGGCGTCATGGCGACAGATCCAGCGAGTCGCGTGGAAGCATCTCCAGAAACGAGGACGTGCTCCCGTGTAATTGTTACAATCACGGCCGTCTGGTCTGAAACGACCCCGTCTCACCTCCATTACACTATTTTCACAGTTGGTTCCCTCATAATCTCCCTCAAAAGCAGATGAGTGAGATGCTCCTAGCCGCTGTTGGCATGGTGACCGAGGATGGCGCGGCCCCTGGGTTTAATATTCCCCTCGTGTGGGTGCGACACAGTGGCTTCTCTGTGCAGCGCCGTAGGAGCTGCCAAGCTCTTTTGTCCACCGTCCACCTGTCAGGAACCAGACCAGGTTAACGTCAGCACTCACTTGCACTCGTATGTGTTTGGGTAGAAGGGATGCTCGTGAGGGGACTGGGCGTCCCAGCGCTGACAGGGGATGCCCGACGGGGTCTCGTTGACTTTCCCACGGTAATCCTCCCCGCGGCCTCGGAAACAGTGGGTGGTGAAGCTGGAGGCTGGCGCTTCTCCACCTGCACCTCGGCTGGGGGAAGTCAGAGGTTAGTTCATGGGGTTAATGCTAGCGTGGTCACTGGAGGGGAGAGAGGAATTTGTGCTTTATGTTGCATTAAATTAGTGCAAAACTGTTTCTCTTTCTCTCTTTCCACTGAATCAGTGTGCTCAGAGTCCTCAGAATCGGAGGGTGATTTGAGGAGTTTTAAATGCTTCTTGATCAGGTTTTGTGCGCTAGAATTAGCAGGATGTCTGCTAAGTCTTTGTTTGGCCATTGGAAGCGTCCTTCATTCGACCACACCACAAGGTGGCGGCCCGCGAACGGCTTTTAAAGCCCGATCGGCCTCCGTCCCTGCTAGCAGTGCCCCCGTTGCCAGTGTCATCTTGCGCAAGCCAATGTTGAAATCCTGGGCAAACCGCAGATGCCTTGTTTGGATTTATTTATTTATTTTACTTTTAGTCCGGCGACCTGTGTTTGAGTTCGGTGTGAGTGGTACACACACTCAACGCTATCAAAACAACATCCAAAAAGTCAAATTTCGATGCACATCTGGGATGTTTTTGCGCTCAAAAACGGACAATAACTGAAATAATCCTTATGAAAGAGCAGATTTACTCACTTTTGACCATTTTTCTCAACACTGACAAATCAAGTCAGGTGATTTTAAACAAACCCACTGCTGGCACGGACGGAATCTACACAAACATTTAAGAAAAGGATGATCTGTCTCAACCTAATTACAGAGACTGAACCCAACCTTCAGAACAACACCAAAATGGTCTTACTGCACTTCCTGATCTCACAGTTCTCCCTCTCCACCTCTGGATCTGTGGTGTAGCACCAGGGCACCGGGGAGGCGTCGGGGTTACGGCAGTAGTTGTCATCCAGGCTCTTATCAGGATACCTGCCGACAGGCAGAGGGTGGGGGTCCAGGTTGACTGGTCAGGGTTTACCCACAGAGGTGTCATTATGGGATGGGGCCCACACACTTCTCTGGCTGGTAGATGTGCTGGTGAGGGTGCTGCTGGTCCCATCTCTGACACTCCCTGTTGCTCACAGTGTGGTCCACCTGGCCTCGGTACTCCTCACCATTACACGTGATGCACACCTCTGCAAACACAACGCCGGGGGGAGGGGGGAGGGGGTCAGGATGGACGAGGGCTTGTTGCTTGATCACGTTATTTTAGCATCCAAACAAGCAACGTGAACGGGGCTCTTCTCTACTGAGGACAAACCATCGGACACACTGTTCTGTTGCCGCCAGCCTGTTTACCAGAGTGATGTTCTCAGCCAACTGGCAGGAAGTTGAGAAAGTCAAAAACTGGTGAAACGGCAATTTTTTGTGCTTAAGAAGCAAACTGGAATGAGGAATAATGCAACGAGAGCAGCAGTGACCTGAACCTGTGCACAAACAACAAGCAGAAGTGTTTTCTCCTCTTCTGAGACTCGGTGGGGCGTGCAGCACCTACCGTCTTTGCACTGGGGGATGTTGCAGCTTTCGTAGCGACGCTCCGGGTCGGTGGTGTAGCACCAGGGTCCGATACGATCCCCGTCAGGGTTCCTGCAGTAGTTCAGCTCCAGACCGTTGGTGTTTGTGGGAGTCCACCTGAAAACAGCCCAGTGACTCGGACTCTGAGCAGATCAAGCCCAGTCAGACGAGGTCTGCTCTCCCAAACATCTCACCTGTGGTCGTGGGGAAACTTGGACCACCACTGCTGGCAGGTTAGCCCGCTCCTCGTGGTGAAAACTTTGCCCCGGTAGTCTTCCCCTTTACCCACAATGCACTTTCGGACATAGACTGCACGTTGAAAACAGCCCAGGTCAGCTCCTGGCCTGCGGTCTTGGGCCAATCTCCACGGTCATGCCAGCCTTACCTTTCTTCTCGTAGAGGTCACAGTTGACGTTCCTCTTCACCTCTGCGTTGCTCCCGTCTCCCACCCAGGGCAGATGCTTACAGGTGACGACCGGACGCGTCTCGTAGTTGAAGGCTCTGGCGAGGGAGCGAAACGTTTGCTGAGGTTTGATTTGGGCACAGAACATCCGAGTTTCATTTCATGCAGAACAGCTTGATTCTGGGTTTCAAGCCAGGTTTTTCTGCCTTCCCTCCAGAGGCTAGCTGGAACTGTAGCCATTTAACCTCTCCTTGACCCTGGATCGCCTTCTTTTGCCAGAATTGCTCTCTAGTCACTCTGACCTCCTTCAGCTTCTCTGTGTGCACCAGCTTCCTACGTCAATGTTGCAGCAAACCATCGTGACGCACGCACGTTACCCAGTGAGCTAGCTCGCACGCAGACTGTGAAACTTCACAGGAACACGGCATAGCGGCTCTAGTCTTTACTCATGCAGCAACAACATGACATCAACCTGTCATCACCCCCAATCAAGATTAAACAATAAAGCAGCCACTTTTGTCGCTGTCGCTTCTACTCTGAGACTGCTTTTGTTTGCCAGCTGTTGTTGACTGTGGTCTGGAAAAGAAGAGTCACTCACAATTCTCTATTGTTCTTGCACAGGGAGCCGATTGCCTCCTCGTAACAGGAGGAATATCACTTTCAAATGTGCATAAAACTTCTTGATTGAACAGTAGAAGCTCTATTGCAGGTTTGATGAATCAGATTTGACTCAAGGTTTCACTTTTTGTTTGTGACTCTTACTGGTCATGGACGCTGGACTGGTTCCAGGGAATAATAACGCATCAAACAGCCCAGCAGTGTGAGCTCCCCCTGTGAGGGGGGTCATTGGTGTGACTGATCTCAGAACTGCCAGCAACCACACTGATGGCAAAGAAAAATGACCCTGTAGCTGTGACTGTAGCAATCAAACACACGCAGCCTTTTGCTGTTTTCCTGGAAACGGCTGGCAGTGAAAGGAGCCAAAGCGTGGATACCTGCAGTCCAGAGACTGTGCACAGCGCTGGGCACACTCCTCCAGGTTCAGGCCGGACAGCAGCGTCACCCGAGCCGAGTTCCAGGAGGTGGGAACCAGCTCTCTGCCCTCCGAGCGCTGGAAGTCGTTCAGTGGGCTGTGATAGCCTGTTTCGACACGGCACCACAACAAAAATGAGGTATAAGCCTAGGCCTGGTTTGGTACCAGCTGGGCACCAATCTGCTGCACACATATGACCTTTGGACCAGCTTTCCTGAGCATGCTGCTGCCACAAACGTACAATCATAGATATTTACACAGCACTGTCAAAAATAACACGCAGCATTAAAAAGAACCGACTGACTGTTCTCTTTTAAAGCCCATCAATTAAGAAAGAAAACACAATAATGGAAAAAAAAAAAAAAAAAAAAAAGATCAGTCAGCACGGTTTTTTGATAAATTCCAGCAGATAAAGTTCTTACCAGAGCTCAGTCTGAGTGTCAGGAGCAAAAAGGGCAGCAGCAGTTTCATTGCTTACGTTCTGCGGACGCCAAAGACCGTTTGCAAGACTGGATGAGATTCAGACTGAGATTGATCCTTCCTCTGACGAACCTGTGGTTTTAAACGTTCGACCAATGGTCGAGCTGACAGCGAGGAGAGAGAAAAAAGACACACATTCAAACACCAGGACGCTCGGTGGGTAGTTTCACACTGCAGGAAAAAAAGGGGAATATGTAAAACCCAACCACCCAATCACGGAACAGAGCGTCCTTACTCAAACAGAGGCCCTGGTCCCCCCCAAAACACCAATCAATACATGCATTAATCATTAATCACGACTGGCTCGATCACGCCTTTTTGTGTTTTTTTTTCTTTGATAAAATATATAAAGCAATACTTTTAAGAAAGCATCTTTGAAGATATATAAAAAAACGCGGACATTCGAGCCCGTTCGGAGGTTTAAATGGCTGCAGTTCTCCCGGTGGACGCTAGGCGTCGCCAGAGGGACCATCGCGTTGGGTTTGACGCTTCCGGGACGGAGATCAGCTGGCTGCAGAGCGATCTGTAAAGTGTCCCTTCTGCTGTGTTTTAGAATCTAAAGAACAGTCGGACGGCCGTCAGGTAAGAGACCATATCGTTTGTCACAGAGTGCACATTTACCAGGAGTAAAGTCGATGTTTGGAGAAAGAGCCGTAATATTTCCAATAGTTGAAAGATCTGCAGCGACCTGTACTTTGGACGAAACTTTCATTTGCTAACTTTGTACAAACTTTCCCCTCTGCTGTTACTCTAAACCAAACAGGGCATTTTGTTGTAAAAACAAGTGGGTAAAACCGTTGTTTCACTGGTTTAATGTGGCAGTTTAACCATACAAGTGTCTGGCTCCTGATAAGCTCTTCTCCAACTCAATGCTGCAGAACCTTTAGCAGATATTAGCTCAGCAGTCTGTATGAGTGTTAGCTCTGTGTTTTTGTAATTTGTGGCTCAAATATTATTAAAATACTCTTTAGAAAGGGGATCATATATTCTGTTCCGTTTGAAATGACAACTCAAAAAATATGCATGAAAGCTCCTAAGATCTGTATATAAGATAATGATGTAGACATTTCTTCTCCCCTTCCCCGGTGTTAAAGCAGATTTCCTCTGGTGGTTTTGGAATGTCTGCGGTGAGGACGTCCGAGGGGAGCGTGCAGCTGGACAGCTGCAAAGCGCCTCTCTTCTACAGACAGAGTGAACCAGCCACGGGGGACGCCAAGACCTCGGTCCTGCTCCTTCACGGCATCCGGTTCTCCTCAGAGAACTGGCTCAGCATCGGCACCCTGGACACTCTGGCCAAAGCGGGATGCCGGGCAGTCGCCATCGACCTGCCGGGTGAGGCTGATGAAAACTGTAGTTACTTTTAGTAATTTATTACCTTAAAATTGCTGCCTGTGTTCGTCAACGTCCTTGTCACATTTTTCCAAGCCCAGTTTTCGTCTGAATTGGACCTCTCGCACACAAACTCTGATTCTGCTGCGGATTAAATGTTTTTAGGACTCGGTCAGTCAAAATCTGCCGAGGCCCCGGCAGCCGTGGGTGAACTGGCCCCTGCGGGTTTCCTGAAGGAGGTGTGCGAGCGCCTCGGCCTGCTCCCGGTGGTGGTGATCAGCCCGTCCCTCAGTGGGATGTACTCCCTCCCCTTCCTCCACCAGCACCAGAACCTGGTCCGGGCCTACATCCCCGTGGCTCCCATCTGCACAGACAAATTCACGCCGGAGCAGTACCAGAGTGTGAAGGTACTTCTTTAAAATCAAGTTTCCTTTCCTCAGGAAAGCCCAGGTTTGGTTTTTTTGTCGTGGTTGTCCCGTAACTCCTCCTCCAGGTCCCCTCGTTGATCGTCTACGGTGACCAGGATGCTCAGCTGGGAGAGCTGTCACTCAGGAACCTCAGCAGTCTGGCCAATAACAGGGTGGTGGTGATGAAGGGCGCAGGACACCCGTGTTACCTGGATGACCCGGACACGTGGCACAAGGCCCTCACAGACTTCCTGCACACGCTGTGAGAATTATTCAACAAATGTGCCTGCTTTTGTCTTTAAAACTTAGATATGTATGTCATGAAACCATGATGACTGACCCACATTTTCTTCATGCTTATAACTTCTGTGTGAGGTGTTTGGGTGAAACTAAAAAAGGTTTTAATCTAAGGAATATATTTTTAATAATTATTTTCTCTTTTCCCCCACAATTTCACTGAATCAACACACGTTACTGTTACTACTAGTTATTATTTAATTGCGTTTTAGATTATAAACACAGTTGTAAGTGTTGGAATGTGAATTTTTCTTGCAGATCAACAAAATATCCATCTAAATATCTAAAATACATTTACTGGTCTGTGGGATTGGTTTTAGTGCCACCTAGAGGCCAGAAGCCATATTACGCGAACCCTCTTCCAGCCCTACGGTGGCTGTCAAGGGACAAAAGGCTCTTCCCTTAATCTTGCGCGTATCGCATTTTATTTATTTGTACAACGATTTGCTAAACTAAAACCAATTAGTAAAGTATAGTGAAGGTATTAGTAATATTTAAAAAATGTGTAGTATTTAATGTTTTTGACACATTGGGCCTTAAATTATAACTAACTTTCTTCTACTCAGAAAAGTTAGGCATGCATTTCTAACAATTTAGACATATTTTGTGGAATTTACACTACAAGTGATCACTTAGAGTGAAATAAAACCCACCACGAACCAGAATGAAGTGAAAAATATGAACATTATTTAATAACTGATTCTCTGTAATAAACAATTTGAAAATATTTTACAAGGAGTCACAGACACAATATTTTACAAATTTTGCCCTCTTTTTTAAGCTTTATCTGTACAAAAGAATGGAGCGGCATGGACCAGTGCCCAGAAAAGAAGAAACTAAATCACCCACACGCACCAACATTCACACTTGCGTGTACAAAAAAATAACAATCTAAGAGCAATTTCAAAACATCTGGACTTCAGATCTCAAACTTACCAACAGTGCTGTTTTCCTATATATAGATTCTTTTTTAGTTTCACGTAAAATTTGACTGATTTCATTTTTTCCTCTAAATGTTGTTGCTTTTTTGTTTAGTTTTTTTTTTTCCACACACTTGTCAAACATGGTCACAGAGCACCAGACTACAGACTACAGAATCACATACACACGGTTCTTTCCAAAGAGACGCACCGACACGGCTGCAGCCAGGGGTCAAGAGGGGTCAGTCCCGTGTCTTGCCCCAGGGACCCCCTCTCTCTTGCCCCAGGCTGATTAAATTTAGCTTTTTTTTTCCTCTCTCTTTTTTTTGGCAAAAGTAAATTTGTCAAACCACAAAATCAGACGCGTATCCCCTCAAGAATGAGCTTTTTTTCCACCAACCTCCACCACATGACCATCTGGGACAGACGTGCAAACCTGAGCTTGCCACTGACATCCAAAAAAAAAAAAAAAAAATCCAAACCAAACCTGGGAAAAGACATCCTTGGCTTCCTCCTGCCTGGTGCTGAACATAAATACGTACGTTGACGTGTTTGCTCAAAGGTGTGTCTGTGGGCAGAAATGCCAGTCTGCGTGGAGAGTGTGTGAATGTACAGAGCCAGGAAAGGAGAGGCGGTGTCCACATAGTTAATGGCACAGGACGGAGACGAACGCCTTAAACAGAACAGGCATCAATACACAAGAGATCATTCTGAGACGTAAAGCAAAATCTGAGCTCACGATAGTCAACAGGTAATACTGGGGATATGTGTGCGTGTGTGTGTGTGTGTGTGTGTGTGTGCATGGGGTGGTATTTTAACTCCATTATGTATAACACTAAGGCATTAAGAGAGGCTTTGTTACTTATCGAAAGCAGAAAAAAGAAAAAACTGATAAACTACACATTCTTTTGACGCCTCTGCGATGATTCAAATACCCTTTTTTTTGTTACCCCCACGGCGACGCCAGGTTTCGTCCATGGCAACACGTGAAGAGAGAAAACAAACCACGACTACGGCACATTGCCGAAAATTTACCTCCAGACGCACACACTTACAGAGCAGCCGGGTGACCCGAAAACAAAGCTTCACGGCTGCCGGATCGCCTGTATAGACCCTACAGTCGGTGTGGGGAGGGCAAATACTGAGGCTGGTAAAGCTGCTTCTACAGCCGACCGATTCTAACGCGCTCAGAAGCCTGACGCATGGCTGCTTCACACAGGTACTGTACAATTGATCTACGTGTGTGTGTGTGTTTAGTCTTACTGACTTACACACAAGAATCAAAGGATGAACTGTGACAGCTCACAACCACATGACTACTTGTACGCAATCGCCACATTAAGTCGGCATTTCTGCGTGTGTCAGCTATACGGGTGATGTGAGGCCCTCCGCCCCCACCACCCTCCCCAGAACCGGGAGATCTGGGTGTGACCGGGCGCCATCTGAGGTAACTGAAGAGGCCTCGCGAGGGGTGGCAGAGGTGAGCCCAGGGGTGTCGTTGTGTTTGAACATAGAGGTCAGAATGGTTCACCGATCCCAAAGAGGAGCCCTACGAGACGTCGCGCGCGCTCCGGCACTGATTCTCCTGCTGCAGCCGTCAGCAGGCTGAAAATCGCTGCACCGAACGAATCAGCATTGACTTTCTCCTCTTTCTCTAGTTCGTCCACCTCTTCTTCACGTTTTTGGCTATAAAAATAAGACCACATGACAGTCTATCTCATTTTGGCAAGTAGATATAGTGCATAAATGGATTTGTTAACACCAAAGGACGTCCTTTTTTGAATCAGAAACTAAGCATACGATTATGTCCGGAATACTCGTCACTTCTGTTTTTTACTCCACATTTGTGTAGACTCCACAATTCTTTTTTTTTTTTAGATATTTTCTTCTACGGTGGCTTCGACTGAACGACGTGATGCTGAGGATGGGGGAGAGGAGGAGGAGGACGAGTCCCGCTTCTCTCCAGTCTGTCATGTGTTTGTGGGGAGGGGGTGGGGGGCAAATCCTGCAAGGACATTTGTGTGTCCTTTGCTGCTTTCCTCATCCTACGGGGTATTTTTTTTTTACATTTTTTCGTTTCCTTTCTAACGTGGCCTCTGATGATGCAGGCGAGCCAGCGAGCACGGGCGGCTCCGGCCTGCCGACTCGCTGTGATGCAAAAAGTCCCACTACTACTGATGCTTATACCAGGGGGAGGGGCTAGGGGGTGTGGTGGTGGGGGGGTGTTGGAGAGGGTCAAGAGGGTAGGGGCTAAGTAAAGGCAAGTGCAATTATTTTACTATAGAGGGAAGGAGGGGGCTGAGGGCCGGATACAGGAGGAGCAGCTGGAGCAGCAGTAAGACGTGCAGAGACGCACGGAAGGAGTGGCCTCGTCCGCAGTCTGACGTGTTCTCCTGCACACGCAACAGAAAACATGGCCGTGAGCGCACACACACCCCCGGATCCTAGAGGCAGAACAGCTAACATCGATCCAGTTAGGCGGCTTGTTCCCGATACAAACGATGGCAGGGTCTGGTTCTGTGGACTTACTGAGAGGTTATTGTCGAAGCAGGTGGAGGGGCCTTTCCGGTAGCGGGGCACCGCCATCTCTTCACATGGATTGTCTTCTCTGTCTGCAGACAGACTGTTAAGGAACATTCAAAAGTTCACATACTGCTGTTTGGAACCGGCTTCCTGCGCTCCGATTACAGACGCAAATATGATGCTGTGCAAAAAAACAAAAGATACTAGTTTTTTCACAAGTATCTAAATACGTAGAGAGGTTAGTGAGGAAGGATACACTCCTCCTCCTCCTGGGTGAGCTTCTCTATCTCGCAGACGCTGCACGGCATCTTCTCGGCTACCACAAACAGCAGGTTGGTGTTGTTGATCCTCTTGGCATGAATCAGCCTGCAGACGGAGACAGCCCAGTCAGGCTCAACCATCCTGGGAACGCTTCAGACATCAGCCCAGCTTCTGCCGTGCGCGCCGCTCGTGTACACACCTGGAGCAGTTGCCGCAGTCCTGCAGAATGTTGTAGGAGCTGCTGAGGTTGCTCAAGTAGTACTGGGTCTGGATCATTACGCAGCTCCGCTCTTTGGAGTCGAACCCTTCTGCGCGCGCCTCGTCTGCAAACCCACACGCTGTCTTTGAATAACCACAGAACTCAATAACGATCTCTAATGATCCTCCTGAGAGTCATTCCTATTTGAATTTCAGGCAGCTGGGGTTTTAGCTTGTCGGTGTTGCGCGAATCATTTGGACCCACCTCTGATGAACCAGCTTTGATAGGCCAGCCCGTATACAAACTGCTGGAACAAGGACCTGAGGAGGCAGACAGCAGGTTTAATCCAAGCTGTTTCAGGTCTTTCCTGCGTGAAAACTGTGCTTTTGTTTGCTTTGATCAGTAAAACTGCTCCGTCATCAGTTCGGTTGGTTTAACTCTCACCAGGCGGCGGCTGATGTCCACCACGCCAGGTTCACCAGGTCTGCAATGGTGGGCTGCGGAGAGAAACCACAGGTCAGGACAGCGCTCGCCGTGGATCCCTGCGGTCCCCGTCGGTTGCGTTCCGTCTCACCACAAACACTCCCCTGGGCGCCGCTCCCGCCTCGCTGTTGGGCAGCCGCTCGCACACGGACTGGTAGTCGTACGACTGCTTCACCTTGTAGAAGGAGTTGTTGTAGAGGGCGTACATCAGGTAGGGCTCCACGTCGCTGAAGAACGTCCCCACCTGTGTGACGCGGACACCGGTTAATCCCACAGAACGAACCTGGGCCCTGAGGAGACGTGGTCCTCACCTTGTCCCAGTCTTCCTTCTGATTGGACATGATCAGGAATCCGCCGTCGTCGATTAAATAGCAGAGCAGTTCCTGCGCAGAAAGGTGGGAGTGAGCAACGCAAAGGTCTGCAGAAGGAGGAGGAGGGCGCGTCAGAGGAGCGCTTACGTCGCTGTTGGCGTCACAGTCCATCTCACAGCCTCGGTTTGGGCCACACTGGCACACAGAAACCACCGTCAGACGCTGCTACTGCTCCCGGCACGCCGGTTCTTAGTTCTTACCGTGTTGGACGTGTGGCGGTTGTCGGTGTGGTTGCTGGCAAGAATTTTGAACTTCTCCGTCCAAGCCTCGAGGTCCAGTTTCACTCCGACCACTGAGAGCAGAGAAGGGAAGGCGAGCGTGGTTGTTGGAAATCACCCACGCCACGGTCGCCAAGGTCGCCGTCCCCCCTCTTGGAAAACTCACCTGCAGGTTTGATGGTCTTCCCCCCCACGGTGATCTCCACCGCCGTGCTGACCAGGATCCCTGTGGTGTCGTTCTCCGAGCTCAGGAAAATGTCCTTGGCTTAGAGAGAAAAGTAAGACTGAGCAAGGAGTCAGGGAGGTGGTGGGAGACACACGAGCCGACAGCCTCGTCCCTCACCTGACCGATACGGCGCTCGGAAGATGTAGCCCTTGTTGTCCAGACTGCGGCGGTAAAAGCTGGCGTTGAACGGCTCCGGGTCCTCCTCCCAGGTTTCTGCAGCCCTGAGAGTTGACGGCAGAGACATCGCAGCTGCACAAACGCCCATATTTCCCCTTTGGTAAACCCACCGAAGATACACCTACTTGTTCGGGAACACTCGCGTTATTCCTCCATCGGTGGCGGCAAACACGGCCAGGAAGCCATATCTAAACATCAGCACGGAGAGAAAACGGTCCAATGGGGATCTGGCTGTAAAAACGGGCTTCCCGGCAGGACGAAGAGGTCACGCTCACGTGTTCAGATCTTTATTCTTCCAGACTTTTTCCACAAGCTGCTGGATGATGCCAGTGTCCAGGATCAGGTTATGCAGGAGCAGAGTGTCACCTGACCAGGAGCCAGCGGGACACGTTCATTACTCACGAAACACAACATGACATAGTGGATGACAGTAACAGGAAGTGCACGTGGGTGAGCTGACACCGCAAACCCCTGCTGAAGATGTTCGTGTTTAAAAATAGATCACGGCTGAAAAGTCTGGCACGGCTTTAGAAAGACAGCGAGGGAGTGAAGGTTCCGATGGTTCTCTGGAGGATCAGCTGTGTTTGAGGAGTAGACAAGGTTTCAGCGAGGGGGACCTACGAGACCCACTCAGCATAAACCACAGAGCCCCAGTTCACAATAAAGAAATCCAGTGCAGCAGAGCTTTGCAGCACAGACGGGTTTCACCAGGAACTGGGCACATTCGCCGCTGGTTCTGAGCCAAAGTGGCTTTTTATTTACTCCTGTGTGGAGTTCTGCCTTAATTTAGAAAAAAAACCCGAACAAAGTTTATTGCTGATGAAGCTGCGTTTGCTAAACAAGCATTCACGTAGCTATGGCAACAGATACAGCACTAGTGAATGTACAAGAGTAGTATTTGTAGGTGCGCCGGGCAGAATTCATCACATTAGGTGGGACGGAAAACCTGATGTACCCGTTTTCATTGACCTCCTATCAAACATTAGGTAGGAAAACAAACCAAAAAATCTCTGCAACAATACATCTGAGCGCCGGCATGGTTTAAGTTTGGAGGGGAAGCGATTGTGTCGTTGAGAAGTTATGTTCTCACTCCTAAAAGAAGGGAGGAAAAGAACTCCAAAGTGGCTTTTAAGCCAACATAAGCTAGTTTTAAAAGCTATACTACTAAAAAGAACCTATGGACTAAAGTATGTTACAGATCTACATGGCTGGCTCACAGTGCTTGGAGTCTGGCGTCACTTTCTCCATCAGGCTGATGAAGTTGAGCAGGAACTCGGTGTTGTTGTTGGACAGTTCCAGATCATTGCAGTACTCCCTGAAAGGGAGGAAAAGCCCGTTTTTCAAAAGAAAGATAGATAAATAAACAACACACGGTCATGCAACATTTACAGCCCATCCCACTTCGCCCTCATGGAGCAACGACATGTGTGTGCAGCGCACGGCTGGCGTTGCCTGACGTTATCGTGTGCAGCATGCGGGATGCGGGGTAGCTGGAATGGCTGGCTGTTAGGACAGGAACGCTTCTCTGGCAAAGTGCCGACTTTATTCGTAGAGTTCAGGCTGCAACTGAATGCAACACGACAAACTGCGTGCACTGTACCCTCACACACACACTCGTATAAACCCTGGGACGCGCGCTGCAGCACACCATTAGAATGATTTAACCAAAAAGAAAGGTGAGGCGGCATGCAGAGTTTTCAGCACAAACACCCCTGCAACATTCACTAGTCATGTGACCACATCAGAAGAAAGAAAACACACGAAAACACACAAATGGATTCATCACAGTGGAAGTGTACACCGCACATGGCAACGGTCAGCGGCATGAAGGGTGGACACGCGCACGGCTACCTGGGAGCAATGAATACATGTCCTTCAGACTCAAAACTGTTTGGCAGCAGTGCCTCAAAATCTGCAACAGAAAGGGGGAAGATTAACCAGGAGGAGCAGCAGGCTGAGCAGCGGGGAGCTGTGGGGAATCGGCAGCTGTTCTTCAGAGGCGTGGAGGACGCAGGAGGGACTTTACCATAGCAACACGGAGGTGTCATGGGAATATTAGCGTTAGCCAATATGGTGCCTCAAACAAGACCTGACTCAGTGGACGGCTGCTAACTTCACAAGCACTCGCTAATTTGGTTTGTTAGTTTGTGGTCATTTTGTCGGCAAATGTTCCCGATTCGTCGAGTTTGTCCTAAATGCATTTTTGGGACGTCTGAGAACTGACTTGTTTGGACGTGACGCGTCAGGAAGCAAGTTCTCAGACGTACTGGAACAGGCCGAGTGCTTTCAGATCAGGCCGGCATCAACATGGCCAGCTATTGCAGGGGGGAGGTGGGTGAGGGTCCTGATGGAAGGTGGTCACCCCTCAGACTCGCAGGGGGCAGGCGGCTCCGAGAGACACGTAATGGGAGGAGATGCATCACATTGTGAAGGGCATGTGGAAGGGCAACTTTATTTCATCGATTACAGACAAACCATAAAAGGCTGGGACCGTGAACGCCTCAGGAGTCACCCTGCACGCCTGTTTCACAGCTGATCACCAGGCAGAGGACAGGCACATCACCATCAGTTCGCTTTTAGTGCCCAGGTAGTTTTCCGCCCACAATGCTGTGCACATCCAGGGTCGGGTGGTTCTGAAGTGCTGGGCCCCTGACCCTGATAGTCTGAGGGGTGAGGAGGGAGGGAGACAAGCTGATGGAGACAGGGACTTCAGAGGGACGACACGGGAGTCCTGACGGCCTGGGGCCACCCGAGCTTCACCTCGAACGCTCCACCCACCGGCGGTGACATCTCCGGCTACAGACGACCAACTAGCTAACAGCTACGTTTGAAGAGACGGAGATCAGGGAAGCAGGTGGGCCAGACCTTTCGATCCTGATCTTAGTGGATGCAACCGGGCTAGATTTACTTCCAATTATCCTGAAGTTGGGTTCAAAATTTTTTCCCAAATATTGGCATAAGCACAAAAGGGTATCTGTGTGAAAATAGTGGAGTTTTTATGGAAATAAACAGGGATGTTACGCCTTTTACAGGGCCTTTCCTGCACCTCATGGAGAACATCGAGTGAGCTCAAAGTCAGTCTAAAAAAAATCAGTCAAATTAGCAGAAAAGTTGCAGCAGTTAGAGACAACTGTAAACATCCGGAGAGACTGTATTTTGTTAAAATAGTAAAGTTCCTAATTAACACTAGTTTATTACTAAAGTTAAAAAAATGTCTAATGTCTAAGTTTAGTTCTAATAATTTCATTATTTTGTAAATATCCTGGTCTTAATATAAGTATTATATATGACATTAATGTTGAATACACTGAATGAAAGAAACTGGAAGGAAGATGAGAAAGAAGTGCAGAAAATAGAGGAGAAGACAAAGAGAAAATTGTGAAAGAAGGAAGGAGAAGAAGAACCTGGTTTAGATGGTGAACAGACTGAAGAAGAGAGATGATGGAGGAGTGTCTCCTACGCTTTGTTTTAACTCCTGGAACAGGGAGGTGGGGGGGGCTGCAGGAGCCAATGTGGAAAATGTGAGGTGAGAGAGGAAGAGAAGAAGAAAGTGAGAGGAGGAGAAGGAGAAGAGAGAGAGAGACATCCTGAAGGCGAGACGGGCAGGAACAAGCAGGCTGGGAGGGGTGAGGGTAGTGAGGGAGGGCGCAGCAGGAAAGGGTTTAGGACAAGGAGGGTAGGGAGGAGGCAGCGGAAGGGTGTAGGAAGAAAAGGAAGGGAACGTGGACCAATATGGAGTATACTTGCCCTTGATGTAAGTCACTGTGGATCCATCAGAGAAGGAGAGAGCAAGAAAAAAAACAGGGGGTCGGGTGGGAGGGCGGGCGGAGGGGCTCACCAGACAATATTTTATTCAATTACTGCTTGAATAAAAATATTGTTTTTCTTGAAACGAAAGAAAAAAACGAATTTAGGTCAAACGAGACAAAAACAGAAATGAAGAGCAAACGTCTGATTTAGCAAAAGTAAGAAAAAGTTAAAACAAAAGACGACAAAACAACAGAGAAAAGAAGTAATAGAACCATGATTAAACGACAAAACAAATCACAGGTAACAGGAAAAAAGAGGAGCGACAGGGTCTGGGGAGAGAAAGAATGAGAGGTTCCCATTCAGACCCACAGACACCCAAACTCCCACAGACGCCGCGGCCCCGTCTGAGCCGCGTGGGAGTTTACAGACTGAATGATTCCAAAGCTGAGGAACAGTCTCGCACCACAGAACAGAACAGAACAGAAAAAAAACCCCAAAAAACAGAATAAAGTCACAACAGGAAACCAGGAAATCATAGGAGGAGTGAAAAGCATGCTGATTTTCACAGTCGTCGTCTTAAAAACATCAAATAGTCTGAACACAGATGCTTCAGAATCATTGTCGGTGAAGAAGAGGCGAGAGCGTTTGGCAAAAAAAATAATAGCACAGCGGTCACCATTATTTTCACCTGAGGAAGACAGTAAAACCACAGCTTTCACCTTTCTGTCAGTTCAGTCTGTTTTTCTTCAGCCAGTGTGAAGAAAAAACATCACCATTGTACAGCACAGCATGAAGACAGGAGGGGCGGGGGGGTAGAAGAGGAGTCTGGGGGCTCCTGCCTATCAGGAAGGGGGTGAGAGACAGAGGGATAGAGAGAGAGAGAGAGAGAGAGAGAGAGAAGGAGGGGGGGACAGGTGACTCCACCTGGACACTCCGGAGGACACCCAGGGTAAAGGACTGAGAAAGATCAGGTCACACTGGAGAGGGAGGGAAGAGTGGAGAGAAAGAAGGACAGAGACAGAGAGAGAGAGAGAGAGAGAGAGAGAGAGAGGAGGCCAGAGGCAGAGAGTGGAGGATGCTGGGTGTTCCCGGGTACTTACACTGCACCTGGAGGATCTGGTCGCTCAGATTGGCCTTGATGTGGTTCTCGCTATAAGTGGGCAGAACCAACCCTAGACTGAAGTAACGAGGTAGAAGGTCAGAGAACATCAGGGCCCCAGCGGGGCGGAGGCCAGCGTAGATGTAACCACAGCGCACAGATCACACATTAAACAGAGAGGAGGACTACACGCACACACGCACACACGCAGGTGTAGTGTGTAGGTGTAGTTTTGCTGCTATGGTTTGGCTTCTTTGTTACCTCCTGAGCTGAACTCAACAGCGCAGCCCCCTGATGCTGTCGCCTGTCCTAAAATCATCATCACTATTAAGAAGATCAGTGTTTTTGTGCACATCCTTCTTTTCCCATCCAAATATGTATTTTTTTTTCTTTAGGTGATAAAAGTCGGAGTATCTTTTGACTTAAACGGACCACCTTCAGCCAAACACCAAAGCTATCAGCATCCGATCATAATCCAGCTCAGCATAAGCAGCTATGAAGGAAAAGCTCAGACTTTAGGGGTCGCGACCTCTTGATTTCAGACGTACCTGTAATCTGTTCCCTCCACGGGCGTCCACGTGTAGGTACGCATGGCTTCGTCGATGTACCTCTGTCGACAAAGACACTCGGATAAGCACGCTGTCGCACCGTTAGCGGATGCTAACATCTTTGCGCCACTCGACCGGCTGACTCAGACGGATGACTTGCCTCATCAACCGACTTAATGAGCGTCTTGATTTTTCTCTGCCCTGATTTGCCATCAATCATCTGCCGGCGGATCTGAAACGGGAGCGAGGGTGAGGCTGAGGAATGGAGGTACGGTTGGAGGTAAAGCAGCACAGAACAACAGGTGGAGGGAGGACCTAACGTGGTTCCACCAGCTGAGCTCTGTGGTTTTGAAACCATTTTCACTGATGTTTGCACGTGTTTCACCTCCTCCTTGTTGCTGTCCTCCAGTTCTGCATCCAGAAAGTCCAGAGTGACGGGCTCCCGGAAGTTAATGATCTGAGCGGAAGACAAAAACAATGTCAGGCGAGTCCCACCAGTAGCAGAAGCGCCTGAACTCACTTTGGGCCGCAGGTTGGGATGCAGCAGCACGTAACCGTTTGGGTCGATGGCGAAGGTGTAGCCGTTAGCCCCGAGCTGGACGTGAAAAATGAGAGCAGATGTGAAAATTCTTGTTTTGTCAGCACAAGCGGAGACAGAGAGGCGTCCTCACTCTGTAGGTCGGCGTCTTCTTTTTGATTTCATTGATTGCAACGTCAACGCCCATGACTCCCAGGATGAGCTGGTTCTGCAAAAGATTCAATACAACCTCTCATCTACATAATCCATATCAGGACAGAGTAGCAGCAAACACGTGTTTTGAGGACGCTGACACACACTACACATGATGTTACCCGCTCCCACCTCTAGGGAGAGGTGTTGCTCAGATGAGCAGCAGAGAGCCCTCAATAAATAAAAACAAATAAATAAATAAATAAATAAAATGAAAAAACCTTGCAGGTTTTACCTGAGAGCTTCCAGGATCAGCAGTGAGGTTGAAGACTGGCATCGTCCCACTGATGACAAGACCCAAACCCTAAACACACATTAGGTCAGTTTTTAATTAGGAATTAGGAATCAAAATACATGAATCTGCAGGAAGTGCCCTCTTTTCTGGGCTTTGTCTCACCAGAGCGTCCTGGTAGACGTTTGTCCACTGCACCTGCTTGGCTTTGGAACCGGCCAGAACCATAGGACGACCCAAGACATCCAGGTACTCCTACAGGACAAACACAGGCGTCTAAACAAGCCACAGAAACGGCAGAGATGGTCAAAGGCAAGCTCCTAAACTCTTCTGGCGCCTCGGCCGACCTTTTTTGTCACCACATAAACCGGTTGGAACCACGCACCGATTCCCCGGTCGGTCCTGGAGGGCCATAAAGCCTCCAGTCCTGAGAGACTGGGGGCGGTTTTTTATCATCATAAAGGAGCCATTAAAAGCTCGTTAGGAGTGTCGACGGCAGGGTGCGCAGACGGGCCGTTCTCCCGGAGGCTGTGCCGCCGTTGCTGGTGCTAGGAGAGCATCCCGGAGCGGCGGCGCGCACAGGCGAGGGCTCAAGTCCACTTGTAATACATCAAATTTGCTATGTTCCTCTGTTCTGATGGCCTGAAGGACCATCCTACTGGTGATCATTCCAGAGGGGCTTTGTAATTACCAAGAGGGTGACCTGGTGACCGAAGCAGAAGGGACACAGGCGGGGAAGGACGGCTGGCGCAGGCACGTTTTCACCCTTCGGCATCTTATTAAAGACTAAACGCAGCGCACACTACTGCATTTGTGAAAGCAGCAGTATCAGTGGAAAAGCAGCAGGTCTGTCGGGGTCAAAGGCAATAATGCAGACGTTTGACCCATGTACTTATCCTCGGCACATAAAAGAGGCCCTCTGTGTAAGCACACAGCTATTTCGCTATTGTGCTTTTGACCGTTTGCTTCTCCATCAGCTGAACAGCGAGGTGCCGACAGGCGTAACCTATTCTATTATTAGCTCAATAAAAGTCCAGTTTAATGCGCCACGGGGAGATATTCCATCAGGACAATGACAGCCAGACCTTTTCACAGGGGCTTGAGGGGAATTTTCTGCCTGGCTGGAACAATGTAGGAAACACGGAGCTGTGTGGTCGGAGAGAAGCCGAGACTCCAGAACGCCGTCGTCACATCCTGTAGCATAGCAACCGCAACCGCAAAGGCCCCCCCCGCCCCAAAGAGAACCAACAAAACCAGAAAAGAAGTCAGGACTAAAAGCGAGAGCCACTTCAGAACTACTCCATCCTCCACGTGTGACTCAGGACGCATGAATAATAAATCTAGCGCTTATATGGTGTTGTTACCATCTGAGGTTTGTTACTGGGGCTTTTTAACGTCAGGTGAAATCTACGCAACGCCCGTGCGACGGTGTGAAGGGCACAGCGCCGTTAAACACAGCCTCTTCTGGGTCTGTGTGGAGAGCCGTGGTCACCTCCCTTCAGAAAAAAAACCTATTACGTTAAGTGGCAGCTCAGAGATTAGAAATATGCCAGAGTTAATGGAACATCTGGCAGTTTATTCTGGGTGCTGATCACAAACCGGGGAGGGGGGGGGCTCAAGGAGGATGGGAGGGGGCCTAGGAAGGGGGCCAGGATCCAGGGGTCCTGGTGTATGATGTGGGACGGCCGCAGATCCAGTGGTGCTGGGGCGAGGTTATCACAAGGGCTTCTCTCAACTGGCAACTGAAGCCAGTGAGAAACCTGTGTATGTGTGTGTGTGTGAGAGAGAGTACTAAAATACTCCTACTAGCAAAGTAAAGACATTTTGGTGACTTCAAAGGACTGTTTGGAAGTGAAGGGGTGGTTTTAAGGTTGAACTTGGTTGGCATGGGGTGAGCTGGCTACTGTGTCAAGTCTATAAAAGTCTCTGCAATTGTAGAAATACGAGGGTGTGTGTCTGTGTGTATGATGAAAGAGCTAGATCCGAGTCTCCAGCGGAAGAACACGCAATTGCTATCACTTCATCTCCAGCTCCGTCACCTCTTTCCTGCGGTCACCGACTCATCTTCTCTCACTTCGGCACAGAATGTTTAAAAGCTGCGACAATCAGGCTCATCAAAGGGAAGCGCAGAGGGAGAATGGACTCGCCTCGGGATCGCTAATGCGCTTTTGTCTCCAAGTTATCTTACCTGCGTGTTGATTCGGATGGCTCCTATCGACGGGATTTCAAAGTAATAACCTGGAGATTAAAGGAGAATCAATGTTATTTTCCCACAGAACCGCCCGTCTGCAGTCACAGATAAAAACCCGTCTGAGAGCTACACGCAGACACGCTGAGGCCATCGCATCCACCTGGAAGGACAGAGCATGAGGCCTTTGACCTCTGAGCGAGCTGCCGGGATGCAAATGCGGAGGCTCGTCGGGGAACGCCGAGCACCGCCGCCGATGATTGGAAATGGAGGAGAGTGACCGACTGGGCCAATAAAGGCGCCGCTCTCGGAGTCATTAAGGCACGAGTGTTTGTGCGGAGATGGAGGCGAACAATAAAAGGCTGAGATGACTCTCATCATTTTAATACATTACACACTCTGCCAGCGCGCTTGTGTCGAGATTTGCTTCTCTGGCCTTTTCGTTTTGCAGGCGGACATTATACGCTCCACTGACACACACACACACGAACACACACACAGCGCCGGCTGAAAGGTGAAGACAAGTAATCCAATATAGATTTGCAGGGCTGCTGCTCATATCATAGAACTGTTAGTGTGAAACACATCCGCCTCTTAATGATGCCACTTTCCTTTGCTGTTTTTACGTCGACTGATTAACTTACTGCTGTTTTTTGACCAACGTGCTTTAAATATTTAGCGGGTGTATGAACTGTAGGCATGGCGGAAAAGAGGCTTAGCTAATAAAATAAGTCATTTTTATTCTGTAATTCAGTTATTGGTGAATCTTTTCTCATTTTTAGTTTCCAGGTTTGACATATTAGCAGCTTTAAACCTCCTTTTCACCTCCAGTATTTTCCGCAGATAACTCCTCCGTCTGTTTTGGAATTTGCTGCACGGCGCGAGCGTGTAGAAACGCCGCCATTGTCCTCAGAGTCACGGGGAGGTGAGCTCCCTTTTAAAATGCCTCCGAAGCTTAAAGCGAGACGGCGGTGTGCGTCTGCAGCCGGCCCAGTTGCGCGTTATTTGTCACGCGTCTCCTGGCTGTGAGATAGAAGCGAGTAATAAACCTCGGAGATGTGGCGGGACGGCTCCCTGGAGGACGGGGTGTCAACACTATTGTCTGGCATGAGCAGCGACCTAATCACCACAGTGGTGAACAGAGAGAAACGTGCAGGCGCGCAGGCATAGTCCCAGCATGACAGGGAGGTGGCGCTGTCATCGTTCCGCTAACAAGCTCCACTGGCTAATTAACTATCAACTTCTAGGGAAACACTTCTTGCATGCATGGCTCCAGCGGCAACAGGCTAATCAGCGCAGACGGATGGCTGCGGCTATCAAATCAAATGTCGAAAGACAGCTAGAGAAGCCGGTTATGGGTTTAAAAAAAAGAGTGAACACAGGACGCCAGGACGGCTCTCTGAGTCTGGGTCGGGATTAAATGAGCTGAGCCAAGATGGGATTCATGCAATCACAATTGCTGTAGGAAGAGCGGCTGAATCATATGGGCTGTCAGGCTGTCTGCGAGACTCAGAGCTGCCTGTCTGCTGGCTTATTTTAGGAACTCTGGCCGGAATATTGATTTCAGCATCTCGCCCAGATAGACGGGCACCTCTAAATCTTCGTCCTCAAAAGTCAAAGTAAAAAACAAAGCTACCAAAAGTCCCCAGGTAAAAGTTTGCAAAGGTTTCAGGCAGGTTTCATTCATGCGTCGGTGCTGGCTTCCGTGTCAGAGCTGCCGGATCCACAGCCGATCTTACCTTTGTTGGAACAAGCGATCCACTGCAAAGGAGTGACGTCGTAGTTGTGCTGGCCAACAGAGAAGGTGAAAACACGGACCTGCAATGGAGGGACGATGAGTGAGTGTCCTCACACAGATGCATCCAAAAGAGCCAAGAGAAGACATTAAAGCGAGGGAGGAGCAGACAGGAATGACATCAGAATGAATACTTGTGACGGCACAATTTCATACACACTCGTGATAAAGTGCCTAATTACTCAGAGGGTCAAATCTGTTAACACCAGCATGGGGTGGGGGGGGACGGAACGAGAGTAGAGGCAGACGAAGATGAGTTTCACCGAGGTTAATGGAAACCTCCACCACCAGAGGAGGCCCCGCTCACCGTTTTGTTGGGCCAGTTGTACTTTTCGAAGATCTCCTGCGCGCGATCCTCGCCGCCGTCTGTAAACATCATGATCATCTTATTGCAGTTGGCCCTCGGGGCGCTGCTTTCCTGGGAGAGGACGAAGGGGACAGGGACAGAAGGAGACGGGTTAGGTAACGTCGGGATTACGCTGCCGCAGATTTCCATTTCATTGCATCGCTTTACTTTTGCTTCTGAGGCTGGGAAAGCGCGCCGGCGTCCTCCCATCGTCACGGGATGAACTCTTAAATTTGATGCTGTCACGAACACTTACATGCTGAAAATTCACCACTCTATTCCCATCACGGACTGCCCGTTTTTTGCATTCCGCCCTGCCGCCACGGGGCCGCGGTCCAGCGGCCCGTCTGTCTGACAGGATTCTAATAAAGATGAATAATATCGCTGCAATTACATGTTTTAATTGTGCTTCTGTCACTAATCGCAGGTGCGGTTCAGCGATTAAACAGAGCTTTTTTCTTTCACATTCTGCTGGCGTGAGGACGGGGGGAGAGGGAGGGAGCGCGGGTTATTTGGCGCCTCGCCTCTGGGCCCACCAGAGGAATATAAAGTGTCCGTGGCTGATCTAGCCTGAGCTGTGCTCATCAATCATCCCATCAGAGCCAATTAGGGCGGCGGTCTCTTAAAACACAAACACACATTAGCATACGGGGCGTGGACGACCGGCCGACGTCCACGCCATCGAGGGCGCATTCTTGATTTGATCTGACGGCGACCCTGACAGCCCTCAGGCACACACACCCCCCAACCCCCCTCCTCCAGAAATAGGCGGATCCTTACGTTCAGAAGCTGCTCGAAGGCAAACGTGAAGCCGGACTTGTAGTCTGTTGTCCCCTTGGCCTGCATGTGCATGACGGCCTCCTTGAAGATCTTCTTGTTGCGGACGTTGGCCTGGACCAAAGTCCTGAAGCAGGGAACCACAGCGTCCGCCTTCTCGTTGAACTGGAGGGGGTGGGGGAGACAGCAGTTCACACATGAACCCTCTCCGATTGCACACGACGTTTCCGATTCTCATCCCCATCTCGCAGTGTGACGTGCGAGCAGCAGATGTGCAGATGTAAGCTGTCCTCCTGGTCTCTGGCTGGCTATAAACAGCAGTAATTACAACCTCCCACTGACAGAACAGGTGCACCTGAAACACTGGTGCAGACCAGCGAAGAGAAACCCAGCCAAGGTAATATCGCCTGTCTCATCTCATCCAATAAATTAGCCCAGTGTGTGTGTGTGTGTGTGTGTGTGTGTGTGTGTGTGTGTGTGTGTATGTGTGTGCGTGTGTGTGTTCATGTGTTTTCTGATGAGCCTATGTGCAGTGACAACATTAGCAGCATCTACAGCATCTACAGCGGCAAGCGTTGAATATTGTGACTTCCTGAAGGTCAATTTTGAAAACCTGCTGACATTTTCAGGCAGACAGATGTAAAAATAAAAATGTGAAAAGCTGACATTTGTCATTTCAGCTGTCAGACAAGGAAATTAAAATCTTTTCGATATTTCACCTCCGTCTAGAATCTCAGAAACAAATCTAGCCATCTCGTCCACAGGCTTTGGTGCGCGTGGCTGCAGTTATCACCTGTTAATTTTTGCATTCTTGGTTTCTTCTGTGTGAAAATCCGTCTCGTTCCCTCTCTACTTGCTCTCAGAGCCATGTTTTGGGGCCATACAGTGGCTAAGAGCGATGGATTAGGGAGGATTACTGAAAGATGTCTGCAAACAGAGCCGCCATGCCAAACATGTGGATGCTGTTGGTGTGTGTGTGTGTGCGTGGGCGAGCTCCCCCGATGTGGCGGGATAATGCTAATATTACCCAAAATTTCGTATTTTTAGAAAGGGGGAGAGACTTGTGTGACAGAGGGGAACAGGAACCTGCAGGGGGGCCCAGTAGTCCAAGGAGGCAACGCTCCGCTTACCCTGGCCACGTTCACGTAGTCGTCATCTGACAGCGTGTCCAGCATCTCCATCACGGAGGTTTTCATCAGCTTCAGAGTGAGCCCGCTGACGCTGCCGCTCCTGCGGGAGACACAATGCACATTAAAAAAAGCAAACAAACAAAGCGGTTTTTTAGCTGTGACGCCTGCAGGTGAGGGCACCGCCACAGGGCTCCAGCACACCAACAGGTGGCACTAGCGCGCTTTAAGGCGAAGCCAGGAGAGGCGGGGAAAGGCGACACTCACACGTCCACGATGATGACCATGTCCTTCGGAGATGAGGCGCCTTGTATATACCTGCACAAAGACCCGAGAAAAACGGCTTTAATTTGTTTTAATAAGCCAGAAACCACAGTCACAATGAGCCGGCGTGATTATATGGTGAAAAAGTGGCTGAGCCCACTTAAGCCGAAGACCACGGAGAAGGCTTATGTGCTCAGAAGAGTTAATAAGTTGTGTTACGAACCTCAGCTTTGGCCACAGCTACTGATTCTTTACTGAATAACAAAGCCTCCAAATAATAAGCTCATAAGGCAAATTAATTGCTGTCGATGGTCTAAGAGTTCTTTCTAAAAGCAGCACTGAGCTGTGAACCCCCAAAGTTAGCCATGCACGCTAAAGCGAACAAATGAACATTTCATGCATCCAAAGATAATTTAATTGATAAAGACAATGATGACAGGCGGGGGCCCTGAGACATGAGCCATTCCTGAATCTCCGTCAGTTCCACGACGAGTTTCCAGTCCAGGTTTGCCTTTTAAACAGCTTCACAGTTTCTGACTGATGCTGCGAGATGGTGAATGTTTAGCAGTCTTGCTAGAGTGACTCATCCAGTCCAATAAGCTTTTTATTTACTTGAACTCCACCTAAAGTGGTGAAGCTGAGCGGTGTTGACCCGTGCCGTGGAAAGCTCGGTGGGACCTCAAGAATAGGACAGCCGTCGCTGCGCTCCTCCACTGACTCATCAGCTGGGCGTCAGCGGCACATTATTTATTCTGGCGGCCTCTTTGTTTGTGAGGGGAGGTAAACACCACTTAGGAACGTTATCCTTCCGCTGCAAAGCAGCCTCTGAAACAGGCCGTTCCAGGGTGCGTGTTAGCCCGAGCGCAGCCTGGGCCCTCAGGACAGCAGTGAAGTCGCAAGACAAGATGACTGAACATCTGTTCGCCGTTGATAGAGGATGACAGAAAGAGTGAAATTAAAAACGTATTTGTCCGGTCCAGTGGCAATTAAATTCACATTTACCCCCGATACAAAGGGAGCAGTGATTGATGGACATTTTCGGCTCATATGGGGGGTTAAAAATGTGAATAGAGGACTGACATTCTGGGGAGCGGGAGCAGCTAGCGAGCGTCCTGGGTGGAGGCGGAGCAATCATCAGGGGTCTCTCTCTCTCTCTGCTGATTGTCGGCCGTTCTGCCGAGCGTGGAGAGAAGCCAGCTGCCTGTGGGCCAGACAGGCTCTTTTCTTATGCTCGGCCAAGCTGATACGGAGGTAGAGCAACAGAGACCCAGTGGACGCCGCCACCGCTCCCACACGTTTGGCTGCTTGGCTCGCTGGCAGGCACCAGTCCAACATGCAGAATGACCTTTGACCTGCGCCGAAATGCTGTCCCTCAGTGCTCGGATGGAACGCCGCCCGAAACTTCTGGACGGGAGGCAGACGCGCTGCTGGCGCCGCCTCACAGGAGGTTGATAAACGGAGCATGCCCGGAGCAAACGCGGGCGAAATCTGCGCGTGTTTGTGCGAGCGCGAGACAAGCGGGGAGGGGCTGAGTGTGCGGATGGGATCCAATTATTTCCTATAATACAGAATGCCACATCAAAGGTAGAACTTGTGCAGCTCCCCACAACAGTGTGGCATATGAAATCAGGTCCGGAACCAAGAAGCATATTGGCATCCATGACTTTTATCAATTTAATTACTGAAAAACTAATTTGAGGGGTGTGTGTTTGTGGGTGTGTGTGGGGATGCGTTTGAACTGATCAGACTAAGAATGTGGCCCGTGTGTCCACTCTCTCGGGCTGCTGGACAGAGAAACACCCCCGTCTGGAGCGAGAAGCGGGGTCACCGAGCGGCTGAAACCTGCAGAGCGACTGCGGATTTTCATTAACTTCTCTGAGCAGTTCATTTCTCACAGCGGAGAATAGCACTTTAATGGGAATTCTACTTATTTTGAAGGGGCTAAATGTTAATTGTCAGCCGATGCGGACCTCCATTACCAGCAGTCTTTATAGGTCATCTTCCCCTCGCCGCCTAAAACAGGATCTGAAATTCAATGGGACGCTTCAGCCCGCAAATCCGCAGAGAAAGATCACTTTTGGGCAGATCGCCCCCCCTGAACTGTGAAAGAGGCGGCATTGATCAGCAGTAATGGGGTTTTGGAAGGCGAAGTAGAGAAGAGTACCACATCACATCACATCACACACACACACACACACACACACACACGCACACACACACACACACACACACAGATCAACAGAGTAGATCTGGCCCGAGGACGTCTGTATCAAAGAGCCACTGTACAGGCTCTGCTCCCACAGCACCAGAGGTCAGCATGTTATCATCCTGCGGATTTTCCTGCATCCAGATGTGCTGCTTCTGCATGGGTTCCAGTCAGTAATTATCACCCCCACACACCCCCACACCTCCTGCCCACTGATGCCATTTTTTCCCTGCCATTACCCTGCCTTCTGCATGCGAGCACAAGGCCAGGTGTCCAGCAGATGCTCCTAGCTGGTGCTGATCTGAGCCGCCCTCGCCAGCGGACCCCACCGCTGTGGTCAGTCAGAGCCCGCTGGTGACGGTAGCCATGACAGCTACCTGTCAGAAAGCGCCTCGTGATGGATGAGGCGTGACCTTGAGCTCAGAAAGCCAAATGGGAAATCTCAAAGCGAACATTTCCGCAAATGACAGTAAAAAGCAGACAGCCGCTCAAACGTACATGTCATGTCTGCATCAGCGGGGCTGGAGATCAACCACCGACATCGCCTCAACCTCACAAATGCGAGCGTCCATCACGAGGACGCCTCATTGGCATTCATGGAACAGCTTCCTCCCTGCACGGCTGTAGAATCCATACGGCAACGTTGCAGGTTGGGCGGGACGCTCTAAAGAAACGGTGTTTACACATGCCAACCCACGCCGAATTAATTAAGAGGAGCTCGGTGTGTGTTGACGGTTTGCGTGTTGTGTGTTGGTGGTAAGTCTCATCTTTCAGTGTGTGAATATTCTCTCCCTCGGCCATGCGCACATACGAGCAAAGCCACCGCAGGATAATGGAGAACTGTCCACGAGTGTGTGTATGTGTGTGTGTGTGTGTGTGTGTGTGTGTGTGGATTTGTGTTGCACTGATGGGCTTATTATTTTATGGACTGCTGCTCTCTTAGTGCTCCTGTGGATGTGGCGGGTGAATAAAGATTGTATTAAGATAAAAAAATAGAGGGGGGACGGCGCTCGGAGGGGAGAAAAGCAGAAGGCGATGTTGTCGGCCTTTTTTATTTATTCCACTTTCTGTTGATTACTTGAAAGCCCAGAGCTGCGGTTCTCATTAACATATTTTAGGTGAGAGGATGCTTAAAAATTCCCAACTTTCGTTTCAGATAAGGCCGAGAGTGTTGACTTAATGGCAGATGTTGGAATACATCAGCGTAAATTAAAGGGGGGGGGAATGGTAGATGAACTGGGACAGAGATACTGGGAATAGAGTTTTGGGAAGGTCGGCTCCTTGGATAGAACGGCAGTCATAATATTTACAAAGAGGTAAGCTGGACTTGCTGGAGAAATCAATATTTGATATAGGCTACATGCTGTTGTGAGCCAGGGAGGTAATGGGATCTCTGCAACGCTTGGCTAAGTGAACTGCTGCTACCGAGCCTGTCCCCGCCGCCTTCCCTCCTCACCCTTTCACTTTTTCCCCCTGACTTTCCTGTCTGCTTCGCTTCCCTTGATAACAGGAATATAAATTATAATGGACAAATGTTAATAATTAATGTCTGAGCAATTGGAGACAATTAAGTGCTCTGAGTGGACCATTAATTTTTCTAAGTCTGCTGGTGGGGAAGCAGACCGGGAAGGAGCCCGTGTGGACCAGCAAGCTGCCCTTCATTGCTTTTTTAAATTTTCCTTCTTTCTAATCCTCAGAGGTTCACCTGGCCAGTCACACACAATCCATCCGTCTCAGCGAGGCTGCAGCCCCAACACGCGGCCATGAGCCCGACTTCTATTTACTTACGTCACACCTTGGAGGACCAGAGGACACCAGTCGCCTGAGCACACCGCTCCCCGCTTTCGCAAAAGTGCATTTCGCCTGTTTTAGTGGTATTAGTGGTGTAGCGCAGCACATTTGATGTGATGTGCAAGGGGGTCTGTAGGGGGGAAGGCGCTCGTGAAAGAACACATGAGATTAGGCAAGGCTGTCCCTAAAAAAGCTAGTCTGAACTAGTCAGTCAGTCTCCTCCTTTTCTTTAACTGATGACATTTTAAATCACATGATTCTGCTTCAGAGTAAATGTTTAAATTTGTATGTGAGGGGGAGAAAATGCAATAATACCTGCAAAAATTAATCAGTATGAATTTTTAATTGGTCTGAAAGGTCCAACAGGGTTCAGCGACACCTAGTGGCGACAACGGGGACGGCAAAATTTGACTTGTGAACTCAAAGATATAAACAGTTGGGTTAGGGTTAGGGTTAGGGTTAGCAGTTAATAATGACTAAAGTTTGGGTTCAGGTTTGCCCACGCCCACTCTGGAGGTGTGGAAGAGCTGGAGCTGTTGTGTAGCTGTCAGTTCCTTTTTATCCGAAACACGGTCTTACATCCAGCTGTGGAGCCACTCCTGCAGATCTGCTGCAGCCTGCATGAAGGACCACACACCCCTCAGACTGGTTTTTTAATGCGTTTGGGTGGCCGGCCTCTCCGGAGAGTGTTAGTCGAGGAGGCAGCGTGTTAGACTATAGTCACATGAGTGCGACCTGACGTACCATCACACCTCCTGCCACCGCTCTGCCAGTCACGGCGCAGGTTGCTATGTTGCAACGTGCCACAGGAGTGTCAAAGTCTGTGGCACGAGGCAAAGCTGGAAGGAGGAGATGAATATGGAGGATGGGATGGAGGAAAAGGGGAACTTTTGCACGGACCCCCTCTCTCTCGCCCTGCGGCTGCCACTCAGCCCTCGCTCCTGCCCCCATCTCCTTGTTCTCTTCTGTCTGCACAAACAGCCGCTCGGTCCAAACATGCGCAGCAGAACTCAGTTTGGACACACTTCAGCGGATGTGCTGACACATCAGAGACAGGACGCTTGTTTTAACTTGTCCTCCTACGCGGCGCCTCGTGTTTCCCGACATTTTTCTTGTTTGCAGTGTTGGCGACGTTGACAGCGAAGCACCGGGGAGACTGGCGGTGTTAACCCAATTAAACTGTCAAGCAATGCCTCGTTAGTCTGACGATTTCCTGGTTGGAGTTCCCCCCGCCCCCCCACATGAACAGAACCATCTGGTAAAGGAGTGTTTTTACGCTACATAAAGGGTTAAATAGGATGGCATCGATCGTTCTCTCTGTGCCAGCAGACGACCTTTGGTTTGGACTGTCAAAGTGCAACTTTACGTCCAGTTCTCTCGCTCCATTTACAGTCTGATCTGCTGTAAATATTTGTCATCTGTTTCTTTGCCGACTTCCTCTGACGCTGGCCTGACCTCAAACAGCCACTCAGACTCAGCTGGACGGGAAACGAGGTCGGCTCTGATCAACACCACTGTCATTATTACGTCCAGGTCACTCCAACCCGTAACCAGGCAACAGGCAGCTGTCGTGATGGTGGCAGGAAGACTGTAGCCAGCCGAACAATGGGCAGGAATCTGTGTGTGTGTGTGTGTGTGTGGTGGGGGGGCTTGGTCACACACCGCCTGGTCTTTTCCTTGCCCGTCCTGCAAGGAAAGCTGCACACGTTTACCAACTCACCGGGGTTTGGGCAGAAAGGAGAAAAGAGGCTGAGCGTTTCACTACTTTTTAGCAAGAAGAGCGCCGAACTGAAAGGACTTTCAAATCGTCTCAAAACCTAGCCGAGCAGCCGGCGCACATGTCCAGGGGTATTTACAGCGCGCGCAAATCACAACAGTTCATCACTGTCCCAAAACGCCATCCCAGCAGCGGCGCCTCTGACAGCCGAAGTGCCGCGGTGACAGGTTAAAATCCAGGCAATTTTCAGGCCCTTTCAGGTAAGAGGTTGTCTGCTCTGAGCTACGCGGATCAGGAGAAGAGCATCTACAGTCAGGAGAGACCTGCTGGGGTTGGGGGGGGGTGGGGCGGTTCAGCCATGCAGGGTCTCCTACCATGGTCCTCCTGCGGACGTCGTAAAGGTCGATCTTGTTGGGCGCCCTCCATGGAGTGGCTGGAGAGAGAGAGAGAAAACCAGTTAACGGCCACTGGAGAGTGTTTAATCCCAGTTAGGGCCAGCTGATAGTGGCGTGTGACTCAGGCGTGCCTACCGGGGTAATAGCGGGTCACTCCTGTGGCGCTGCCGAACACCTGCCAGCGCAGAGAGCTGTCGTCCCGAAAGTTCTCGATGAAACCCCTCTCCAGAGCCTGGGTCCAGTTCAGCTCATTCAGGATGACGGGAGCTGCGGGAACACATGCGTGTTTGACTCGGCTGTGTCAGGATCAGTTTGTAAGCTGTCTGCTGAGCTCAGGTGAATTCCCCGGCGTTAATCATGTCTGATCGGGTGATCCAGTTAGCTTCTCGCTTCGCTTCAAGTCGACTTATTATAAAGCATCTGTCGCAATCAAGACGGCCTCCAGGTGCTTTCCAGACACCTCCAGCCTGAAAGCTGAGCAAGGCTGGTAAAAACCAAACAAGCCAACAAACTGCCAGTTACCAGGAGGAAACCTTGAGCAGAACCAGGTTAATTACAGGCGGGGACCCTCTGGAGAAGGAGGGGAGATAATACAGGAAGAGGAGAACACAATGGATGTGAATGCATTAGCCGAGGCTTTAATCCCATAGATATTTATTTAAAACTGAAACAGCCATATGTTCCTGGCCCCTCCTTCCTGCCCTGCTGACCACCTGAGCTGGATGTTGGGCTAATCTGAGCACGCTAACTGGTGGGGTCACAGATGGATCTTCCACACTGACCGACTGTGCAAAGGATTTATGTTTGCAGAGGGACGTATCTATCACCCAGTCAATGAGAAGCAGATTAAATTATATTTGCAGAACGTCGGGGTGAAGGAGGTGACGGACAGAAAGCGCCGTGCATGTCCACGTGCACTTGAAGACATGCGGCGGTCGCTCCGGCATCTCTGCTATCAGGTTATATCTGAGGTTATATTTGCTCCTGTTTGTGCGTGGAGATTATTGCCAGGCCAGGCCAGGCCGGGCATTTCAATTCCATCTTTATGGCAGCGTTCGCAGGTCAAAGAGCCATCAGATCGGCTTGTGGAAGCGTTATCCTTTAAGTAGGAGCGACCGCTCCCACTCTGATGGGCCAAGGGCACAGAGACGTCCCGACACCCCCGCGTGGGACCGGCAGTACGCTGGTTCCATGAACGCCGCACGCGCATGAATGACCTCGACTCGGACTTTCTTTTATTTTTTTAATCATTTGACCTCAACTGGATGATTCAAGCCTTTAAGCATTTAGACACAGCTTCTCACCAAAAAAAGCAAATAACACACACACACACACACACACACACACACACACAGGTGTTGGGCCCATCAGAGATAAGGTCCACAGCCAGCTAATTCTGTGTGATTTATTCGGCGAGGATATTCCGTGACTTCTTTGGACAGTTGATAAAAAGACAAATTTCCCCCGGGGGTGAAATATGCTCACGCAGGCAGACAGGGCCCCTCCGAGCGGCGTGTTGTGCTCATCGTTCTCGTGAAACGCGTCCCTCTCTGATATCTTTAAAAGGTAATTCATCAGCGCGCCCGCTCCCCTGACATTTAAAGCACCCTTGGCTTTCCCCCTTTATGCAGCAAGACTGCACACCAAGAACAGAGACAATTATAAGCGGAATTTATGGAGCATCTCACCGCTAGATAATTCCTCAACCTTCCCTCCGCTGCTATCCTGTGACCAGCCCCACCAAAGCTCACCGACTTCTATTATTCACACTGATATATTTGAGATAAAGATGCTTCCAAACCAATACGCTCGGTATTAATCCACCATTAAATAAATAGGTTGGCGCATTTACAGAAGGCACAATGTAGGAAAAATGGAACATGCGGGCACTCAGCAGGAATATATGCACAGGGAACATAAGTGCTTCTACAAGGAAGCCGATAACAGGTAATAACTAAAGCTGTTAACTGAGCTATATACTGTTAGTGCTGCCATGGAGGATCGACACATTGCTTTAATTGGTGGTGGTGGTGGTGGGGGGTCAGCCTGGGCCTCAAATGTGCAGGCGGGTGGTGACACGGCCTGTTTGAAGGAACATTTCTTATAGTCTTATCTTCAGTTAAGGTATTTTTCCGGACACTCGTATCTGTTCATCTGCACGGGAGCCTCCCACAGGAGCTGCGATATGGAATTCCTGCTAATTTTTGTGTCTGTTTGACAAACGGGAGCGATAAAACCTGCCCCAGCGGTGGACTACATGCTTATATTCGACTAATGATGTCATTTAACATTCGGAAGTGACTCCCAGCCTCTGCATCTTCAACCCACTTCCTTCTTCATCTCCTGTTTTCTCTCCATCCCTCCAACTCTCCTTTTGTCGGAGGGTTTTTGTTTTTTTTCGGTGGCCTGGCTGAGCACTAAAGAGCCGCGGCTCCAAACCTTTTCATCCTGCAGAAGGAAACAGCGGCGACACAAACTGGCAGCGGCTCACAGGTCCGCGGGGACAGGCTGCGGCCGCATCTGAACAAGCTCAAAGTGGAATTTTTGTTGCTTCGCTTGGAAAAAAAAGATGAAAGAAGCTCCAGAAGCTAAAAGACGTTTTATGCTCTCTTCAATGCGACCCTGAGACTTCAGCAGCAATGCATTATAATTAAAAATATGTGCAACGGCTGCTGCACGGCTTTTTTTTTCTTTGTTTTTTCTTTCTTTTTTGCAGACGGATCTCAGATGAGGAAAGCCAGGAGACAAACAAGAAGAGCCAGGAGACAAACAGCAAACTCTCTCTCGGAGTGATGACTGTTCATTACGGAGCAAAAGATGGAGGAGAGATTTGACTCTGCCTCTAGAACACTCCTCTACAGCTGCTCCCCCTCTTCTCATTATTTTTTAAAGAAATAACAAACACACAAAATGTAATTTGCGAGCTTGGTGGTGAGTGAAGTGGGTTTTTGCTGTGCTGACTGTTCTAATTAGCGTGCGGGTAAATGATAGTGCCCCTTGACTGGGCACACACCGCAGGGGTGGCTGGGTGAGGGGCGCAGGCAGCACGGAGGGAGCCTGTAAAATCAAGAACGACAGCGGCACAGCCCGCAGCCTCCGCACTGCCTTCCTCCTCTTTTGGTTCAACTTTAAATTCCTTTCCACTTATCCTCTTCCTTCTCTCTCTCCGTTCCTATTTTCCTATTTCACAAATCACTTTCTGCCACCCATCCCCACAGCCCCACCCCACCCCCCCGACTCTCCACAAACATTTAAATCTGGTTTGATGTTAGAGGGGATGAGTTGATCTCCAGCGCGGCGTTGGAAGCTTCCTCCGCCAGGAGGAACCTGAAGCCATCAGTGTGTACGGGCACGTGCATGGATGCAGACAAAGATTAAATTTTACAGCGACAAAACTGTATAGTGGTATGTATTTTTTGTTTGTTTCAGTCCTTGTTTTATTGTACTTTTTTAACTCTGTGAACTCTGTCTGTGAACTATATAAATAAAGTTTACTTACCTACTTATAATCAAGTCTGCGTCTGAATACAATGGCAAAGGAAGAAAATGGCGCTAATAACTCAGCATGCAACGGATTTAAACTTCAGAATGAATGAAAGGACTTCCCACATTCACGGGTGGATTTCTTTCTTCCCTGCTGGGAACAGTGGCTGCTCATTCTCCTACGCCTGTTAATGTCATCAGAAGGAAAAGGTATGATTTGTGCCTTTAGTGCAGATTTACATTTTTAACTTGTTTTTCTTTACAGGCCTCTGTGGCCGGATCTGGATAAATATTCTCCATCTTTCACCACCAGGATTCTCCTAAATCTAACATGTTCCCTGCCTCTTGTTACCATTATATTCCAGAGATTACTCCAGGGATTATATTCCCATGTGCAAAAATCGTGCCTCTCCCTCTGCAACCATCCCTGGCACACCTACAGCCGTGTGTCCCTCCGTGGTCGCCACGTCCATTTGGTTCTAAGCAAGGCCAATTACAAAAAAAAAAAGAAAAAAAAGGAAAAACACAAAAAAACTGCATGAATGTTTGACACGAGCCAATTAGAAAGTTTGCAGACTTGGCGGGCAGGAATCAGCGTTGAGATAATGAATTATAAAATGGTTCATTACTGCGCTCAGGGAACATTCTCAGTCTCTATAAACGGACCTGGGACCTCGCAGACAAATCGAACTGGGACGTGGGCGCTGCCTCATTTAGCTCCTGAAAGGATCACAATAAAAACACTTTCATTTTGCCTCTAAATGGTTTCCGTCTGCTCTCTTTCTCTTCCTTCCATCCTTCCATCCATCCATCCAGCCATCTCTGAGGAGGTTATGCTGTGGCCACGCAAATATCCATCCTCACATCCATCCATCCATCCATCCTCACTTTTTGCTTCAGTCTCTTTGCACCCCCCCGCCTTGCTCTCCACCTCCCCCCTCTCCCCCACCTGTGGGACGAGTGCTGAGCCCGCCCACTCGCCGCCTCCACTCCACCATTTCCGTGCGGCTGAGTACAAACCCACAAATGTGCTCGAGATCTCTCCAGACCAATGGGATAAGAGCCCACCCACGCTGATGGCCTCAGACATTCCCTCCGAATCAGAAAGAGAGGAGACCAAACAAACAAACCCCAATCACATCATCTCCATTATCGATCGTTATCAAAGCTGAAAGCGTTTGTCAGAGGAGGCTGCAGCCAGGTATCGATTCAGCCGCGCTCCCTCCGCCTGTTTTTACACAAAGGCGCCTCCTGACCGAGGCCAAAGTGCTGGAAAACTGCAGCATGGAAACGTCGCATCCTACTGTAGCTGCATGACTGCACAAGCGCTGGAGGGGCGGGGCCTGCAAACATGGGAATCTGAATAAATATACTGCCCAGACCTGGCGGTGGAGACCGGCGGTCCCCTGCTATGATGTCAGTGCACTGAAGCTATGGCTAACATTAGGGAAGGGAATTCTTGAAGGAGTTTTTTTATTTCTTTGAAATGGATTTGTTCACACATTTACAGCCACAGAGAGGGCCCTGAGCTTGGCAGAGAGTGAGGACGTGTCCTCGTGTACTCACAGCCTTTGTAGATATCCGTAGGAATCTGGACGGCGCTGGAGGAGTAGTTGACCTTGTTTTTGAAGTTGGGATCGTCCACAAACTCCAGCTCCAAAGACGTCGAGCTCTCCAGCGGGTTCTCCTCCTCACCGTCCTCTGTCTGCACACACACGCGCACACACACCTGAATCAGCACACTTGGACTGAAAACTGGTTGAAATGTTCATGGGTTTCTAGTATTTGTGGCTCTGGTTCAGTTGGACTCACACGTTTGAATCACTGTACCAGCTAATGAGCAGCTTTACTATTTTGTTCTGGGGGATGAGGAAGCCTGGCACCCATCCTGCATCAGGAAGTGTCAGACTTCAAAGGCAGCCCGCGGAGAAAAAAAAAAGTAAAAGTGGCATTTAAGCCTTTTATCTTGATACATTATCAGTGGCAAACAATCTGCCGCTGCTCCCGCAGGAGGAAGCGATTGTGGGACGTGAAGTGAAATGGCAGCGAGATATAACCTGACTCTCGGGCGCCGCGTTATTCGCTTACTCCAGATCTGATTTCAGCTCCTTTGTAGACAGTTGATCAAGCAGGCGTTCTCGGGGAACTTTGCGTGGGGTTTTCCGTGGCAGAATTAAGTACAAAAGTCAGAGCGGGAGGGCAGAGGTCAGAGTTCACCTTCGGATGGACGCTCAGGAAGGGCAAAGGGTATAACGGCGTCACCTTTTCCTTCTGATGAAGCCGTGGGACTTAAATAGATCTGACGCGATCAAAAAAACACGTTTGTTTTTGGGCGAAATTAAAAGCTCATGGTCAGCTGGAAGAAAAGAAGATTGATGGCCCGACTTTAATTGACTATTAAAATGCAATTACAAGCTGTTGCCAGGTCCAGCATGGCCACTGCTCACGTTCCATTAAAGACGGAACGGAGGAACAACAGCTTTTACTCTTCTGAGGATGTTTCAATGAGAGATTATCCACAGAAAAACACACTTGTGGCTTATTTCATTTAAAAAAAAATGTCCAGACGTGCTTTCATCGCTAGAGTTAGAAAAAGACTAAATCCCAATGAGATGCTTATTTAAACCCCATCGATTTCTAGTGTGAGTGTGTGTGTGTGTGTGTAAGAGAGAGAGAGAGAAAGAGAGATCTGTTGAAATTCTGTAAAACAAGAGTGTGTGTAGTGATTTGTGCAGCCTGCAGACATCTTTGTGGAGAAAAACAAATCTATTCTCTTCTCTTCTTGATTAAGTTAATCTTTAGTTATAATAAAACACTCTGTCAGGGACGAGAGTCTGATGCTGCTTTATGCCTCTTTATATAAATAATATTTTTCATATTTGGATGGAAGGAAGCGTTACACTCCAAACCCCTGCAGACCTTTAACAACACCATAAATGAAATTAAAATGTAAATTGCTGCTTTTATAAAAGCAGCATTGGGAAATTTGTCACAGGAATTATTAGCCATGCGTTTGCTGAACGTAGGCTTTTGCACAGATTCCCTGATTAAAGGCCTAAACACACCTTTTCCTTCTCCACTGACAGAAGCTGCGGGAAAGGAAAAGTGGAACTCAAGCGTCGGCTGACTGGTAATGGTGAGGTTAACCACGCCGACGTTTACCCGGCGATGAGTGTGAGGGTGAGGTGTTTGTTTATTACCCGCTCCGCCACCAACTCTGTCACCGATGTCAGACATGCAGCCCCCACAGACCCCCTCCCCTCTGTCTTCAGAAGGGCCCAATCATAATTAAGCGAGGCAGCGTCTAATTAGCAGCTGAATAAATCCACGCAGGAAAGACTGATTGGTTCATTTTCCTCAACCATCCACCACCTGTTTTGCTTGATTCATTACCCAATTTGTTAATTTCATCTCCACTTTTTCAAGGTTTAATTAAAGTCTGAAGGGGCCAGAGATGACACTCCAGCGCTGGTTGCCTCCCGACTTTGGGGGCGGCCCTTCGGAGCCCGGCGTGCTGGTTCCACCGTAAATCACTGTTGACTGAAATAAACAGCAGACGTGCAAAAAAAAAACTCCCCAAAAAAACTGAGATTTAGGAGGAGGAAGAGTCCAGGACAGGAGAAGGAGGAGAGACGGGTGAGGACACAGGAGAGGCAGCTCGGACCACTTACCTGTCCTATAGAAAACATAGATCACGATTCTGGTTCCTCGCCGCTCTGATTGAGTCCTAATCGGAAAGTGGGTGAGGCAGGGGGGAATTTGTGCTGAGGGGGTGTTTTGGGGGAAGTGGAAGGACCTCCACCTGACCTCTGGCTGCCGTCTTCGGGCGGCAAGGCGGGGGTCAGCAGCGTGCACGGCGTTAATGATGACTGATGCTCTCCAATTAGATGTGCTGACAGGCCCTAAAGCACTGTGTCATTAATCACAGGAGCGGCGTGCACGAAAAGAAAATCACACCATGATTGATCGCCCCTCCGCCACCCCCCCTCTCTCTCTCTCTCACAGGTTCTATCTCACTCTCTGCCTGTCTTTAGTACTCTGATCGGAAGGCTCTTGCACTCTCCCACGGAGCCTGATCGATCGCAGGGCGAGGGGCGTGCGTGTGACCTGTCCCGTCAGCTGATCCCAGACGTGTGGAAGCCCGCAGGAACCCGCCAGTACCGTTCAAGCAGTAATAAACGGAACGAATGATCAACGAGAGCACGATACGGCTGGTGTCTGTGTCTTGGGTGTCTCTGACTGTGCCTCGCTGCGTGTCCCACCGTCTGTGGGGGAGGGCAGCTGACGCCGCTGTCACATGCACGTCAGTCCGCCTCTGCCCTGTCGCATTAACTCTCCGTGAAGCGGCGCCACCTCACTAACACACACGGACAGCCTGGAGATCTCTGACCGGGGAAGGAATGGGGGTAGTGGGGGGCTGGAGGGAGGTTGCAGGGTAAAGGGTGGGCGGGTAAAGCGGGCAGGGTTCGTGGGGGAGGGGGTTTGTTCAGGCAGGCAGGTTGGAGAGCAGGAACGGTCCGTACTGTACTCACATAGTCTGAATCCGCTTTGGAATCGTAGTATGAAATGGCATTCTCCTGTGCAGAGAAGAAGAGTGGAAAGAGAGGTGATGAGAGAAGATCTAGCAGCGTCCGCACGGCGGCCGGACTCCTCCCGATGGCGAGCTAGAGAGAGGCATGGTTATATTCCCTCACACCGTTCAGCATGAGAATATAATCAGCATCACAGGAGAAGCAGTGTGATGTGGAATGGCAGCCATGAGAGCGGCAGAAAGCAGCTGCAGAAGAGAGCAAGCAGCACATGTCTGGGTAGCGCAGGAAGGCCTTCATGTGCAGTCATGTGTTCACAATGAGCGTGTGTGAGGAAGTGATGGCATGGAGCAAAGTCATTTGCAGCGAGTGGAGAAGAAAGTCAAACTATTAGTGTCCCTGAGAGGCTCATCTGCCTCCGTGGCAACCAGAACAAGAAGGAAGAGAAGGTAAATCAGCAACTTCATCTCATTTTCCTCTAATTTGCCGACCGGACTGAACCCTGAAACCTTGATTTTCCACATACCCGACCTTTACGCTTAGAACACACCCATTAGTAGCGCCGTCGCTGCCTTGGCAGCCTTATCACGCACTGGGGCGGGCACCAGGGTGGCAAAGGGCGGCGAGCAGCGGTGGAAAGGCCTGCTTCATTATCATGACTGGCAAATGCTGCCGGGGTGGGGGTGGGGGGGTCTCAAGGGCGTGACAGTGACTGGCTCGTCCTCACTGGGAGAGCTGGTCATGGTCTGATGGGGAGGAGAGTCAGGAGTCAGTCAGGAATCCAGGTTTACACACATGCTCTTCTCAGCTGTGGACTCATAATCATTACTTTGTTTACTTTCCCTTTTTTAGCCCTTTTTTATCCCCATAGGATTAAATGCAATAACTCAGGCAGGTTTATTTCTACAGGTATTTCTGTACATGTGCTCAAAATTTGCCTAAAGTTTGTTTGCTACAGTAAAAAATTTCAAAGATGTGAAACCATTTGGGTTCTATAAATTCCCAGTGGGACTGAAAACCCTAACCCTAACCCTTACGATGGGAATAGGAGTTAAACTAATTTCCAAAAAGCAAGAGAATAACATTGTCCTCAGACCTTTAACTTGTACTGGAGTGAAACCAGTTCGGCCGGCCACCATCGCTCGTCTCAGCTCCCAACAACCAAAGAAACAGCGTGATCAGGAGCCTCGCTGGTGGTGGGCCGGCCTGCATGCGGGTTAACGGCGGGAATAAATGTGGAATGAAGGACACCAAGGGTAAGGGTGGATTCTGAGGCCGGGGCGGCACAAAGGCACAAAGAGAGGGGAGAGAAATGCGTGGCAGCAGCGACCGCACCAAATATGGAAGAGACGGGCTTAAAATAGCCTGTGAGTCTGCAGTGAGGGAGAGAGAGATAGAGAGAGACAGAGACGGAGACACAGCGTAGCAGAGCAACAGGGCTGTTGCATCTGCCAGCAGGATTGGTCTGGAGCCTGCTCGGCTCACACCCGTCCCTTCCTCTGAAGTGACTTTCCTCCGCCCGCCGTGGCCTCCCAGCACCAGGAGGACAACAGCTCCGTCACCTGATTACTGCGCTGGCAGGCCCTCGGCCCTGCGTAGAGGACTAATAACAAGTCAATACGGCGCCAAAAAACCTGCGTGAATCAGCAGACCTTTTAATGAAGGCATCGCAGGTAGAGGTCGTGGCGGGTCCTTTCTGTTGCGTCTCTCCATCTGAGATTAACGGACGCCGCTCCGCAGAGATCGGCAGCTTTTTATCCAGCTCACATCACAACACATGCACGCAAGTCACTGAATATATCAATGTTATTAGACAGCACAATCCTTTTCTGCTGATTGCATCAACGTGCAGTTGGCTTTTAGCCCCCCACTTAAATGCTTTTATCATTCTTTACAGCATCACATGGGTTGACGTGAGGCACATTGTTGTTTTTCTGTTTGCTGCCTTTGCATTCTGATGCAAATAAGTGCTCCTTCCACTTACAGCTGCTCTTCATATCAACCCAACACACACCTGAACCGCCAAAATTCTCACCACACGCCGCGCACACACCCTGGCAGCTGGTGGCGTCCACGGCCGTCCACGGCCCCGCCAGCGGCCCCAGCCATCTGCTGCAGCCCGTCGTTGCTCTCGCCGGGTTAAACACACATCTGACAGGACGCCGGGCCAGAAATGACCTCACACTCGACTATCTCGAGAAGAGTGACTCAACCTGAGGTGACAACATTATGATGCTGACGTCAGTGCTAAGGCTAACACCGCATCTTGTTCCTCCAGGGGAACTACTCCAGAGTCCCAGGAACTATTTTACAGAAACACCACACCACTGGGGGGAGGTCAGAAACTCAAAAATCTTAGCTGTTGACTGAACGCCATGAGTGACGTTAGCCTGCTGGCTTCTTTATAGGTTCGGTTGTGGTGGAAGCAAACAGACAAACAGCGTTAGGCTAGAATTAGTTCTCAGAATAGCTCCCCAGATGGCTGATTCCTGAAGCTAGACTGCTGTAATTATTCCTCAGTACAGCAACATAAGCACGTCTGCAGCTCTCTCCCTGCACTTTTACTTTGTCACAGTGGGGTGTTTTTTTAAATACATCTGCGTGTCTTTGTGACTGCACGTGCACGAGCCAGGGGTCCAGACTAGCTCGCCTCCACCGCATGAAGACACACAAGTCTGAGAAAGTCCCTCTGACATGAAGCATTATCAGTAAATTAAATCTATCGTGCTGACTGGACCACAAATCCCAAACAGGAGGCAAACACTGAGGTCAGGTGATCAGCCCCGGCCCCTCCCTCACATCAGCCTCCAGCCTTCCACACCTTTATCTCAATCTCTCCTTTCGGCCCCATCTCTCCCTCCCCAGCCTGTCTTATCTTCATCTTTTGTGGTCTCTCCATCCTGGGCACCTGCCTCCCCTCACCAATTTCTGATTTCAGTAAAAGCAGCAGTGTCTTTAGGTGAGATGCCTCCCCTGTTGCTATAGTAACTGCCCCTCTGCTCCAGATTACAATGTGACTTTCTGCTCACCGAGGCTACAAGTAACATTATTTTTTTCTGCCAGATACATGTTTGTCTTTCCACTGGTTGTCCACAGGCCCGTCTGTCCGTGTCTTTGTTCTACACTATCTGCCACTTGTATTACACATTTAAATGTCACTCAAAGGAGGGCGAGAAGCAGCCGGGCACGTCGCTTATTCCATCCACCCGGTTTAAGAGTCGTCAAGACCAGATCGTGACATTTGAATCAGAGCGTGTTGTGGTCGGAGTCCTTAATCAAGAACACCTCATTTGTAGACTTCCAAACCAGGACCAGCCTGATCAGCTGGTCAAATATAAAGATTTTATAGGAAACATTTACCTGTTTCCTGTTAGGTTTGACTGTAGCAGCTAGGAGCTCTGGCTCAACCGACCAGCGTAGCGAGCCTAATGAGGGATGAGGAAAACGGCGTGCCAGAGGAGTGTCGTGTGTTGGGATGCTGGGTTCCTGTGGGGGGGGTGCACGTGAGTCACTGCAGGTAAATCTTCTTTATTTGAATGCAACAGGCTGCCTGAGACAGGCTGACATTTGAGTGTGAGACAAGCGCTCCGTCACAGACGAGGACAGATTACAGTCATATTCCTATCTCCTCTGGACACCTGCTAATGATTTTATAATTACTGAACACACTCTGGGCCCCTGCCGCGCCCCCTGGTGTGCACGCAGGCATGCAGAAACAGAAACACAGACGCCCTTTCTCTCCTGGCTAAGATCCCCTGGAGGTCGCTCACAGATCCAATCCCTCTAATGGAAGCTGACAAAATATCAAACACAATAAAGGATTTCATTTATTGCTCCTTGTTAACCCGGGCACATCGGCCCATCAGGGGGGCGCATTGCTCACACGTGTGCTGCCTTCCAAAGTGTGAAAATGCACACAAGCGAAAGAGATTTGAGCTACACGATCAGATTCAGGAGCCACCTATGGAAAAGCAAAGCTGGTCCGTCTGCCTGAGCTCCTCTCATCTCCTCCGCTCCAGTTTTTCCTCTCGTCTCCACCTATTGCTCCCACTGTCCTTCCATTTCCACATCATCCTTATATCCCATCTCCACTTGTCAAACACTATGAAGCTCAAGATCTCCAGCTGAGCCCTGAGAGGAGCTTAACCTCTGACACTTGCACATTTTGACTCCTGCGTGCACCCCAAAGAGAGAAAAACCAGAGGAAAACACATCGACCATCAGGGGCCCACTAGCTTAGCTCAGTGATGCTGTGGCCAGGTTTGTCTGCTGATCCAAAATGTCTTTGATCTCTTTGATTGTATTTCTCTGAAATTTGTCTTAACAGATGAATTTTTCTCGCTAACCCAACTACAAAAGCATTTTGTTTAAAATGCTGTTTCGTTTTTTCTTTCATAGATGCCTGTTTAATGTTTACTCTAAGAATTCACATTTCATTAAAAAAAAGTCTTTACGGAACTTTTATTTCATAATAATGGATGCAGCAACCCTGGGGAGACGTTTTCCATCAGCAGCCTTCTCATGTTGGGTGAGTGATACAGTCTTCCAAAAACAAAAACATCCTGCTTTTAATCATCTGTCACCTGATCTCAAGTCAACAAACCCAACCTGACTGAAACTGGAGGGCAGATTCCCCTGGAAGACGGAGACAGTAGGGGGCGTCACTGAGCCTGAAAGCCAGAGAAGAGGCTGCCAGCGGGATTAAAATGTTTGAAGGGTCTCATCCCCCATAACGCCTTTAGGGCTGTACAGTTCCAGTAGGCCACAGAATCTGGGCTCTGTTCCTTTTCTTTCCCTCTCACAGCTCATCCCTTTTTCCTGTTTGACATTTCCCCTCGGTTAAAGCCGTCAGATTGGACGAAAAATATTCCGGGCCTTTGATAAAAGAAAGGGGCTCTTTGTCCCGCTGCACTCTGGGTAACGCTGCTCTCCATTGTTGGCTGACAGGGCTCCATTGAGCAGAAGGTTTTAATCCCGATAGCATCGCTGCGCCGGGCGGACACGGAGCCTGTTAAAAAGCCGATTCAAGATGACACACACGCATGCAGACGCCTCCCAAACAAGCCCCTTCCCCAAAACCTAATCAGCAGAGGAGGTGAAAACGAGATGCTGTCATGCCAAATAGGAACAAATAAGATAAAAAGGCCATGGTCATATGAGCACTATCACGGGACTCCAGCGGGGTTTGATAAACTCAACGCAATTATCCACGTCTAACAACTGCCCACTATCTGACAACCAATCGCAAACAAAAGGGTGCTAGCTGCGCTGAGCCAATCAGACGGCAGCTCAGTGTGAGACAACAGTCCCACTTATCACACCGCAGCATTTCCAGGTTTCACTTTTCCTGGAGGGCAGGAAACCTTTTTTCCCCCCATTTCGCTGATGTTTTGCAGCCATTTTACCACCGGAGGTCCGTCGGGCGCTGAGAAGTCGCCACCCCTTCCTTAGAGGGCTGACTGAGAGCGCCCAATCAGCAATCAGCAGCGAGCAAAGGAAACCTGTTATTTGCAACCCCGTAATCATTTCCATCAGATGCTTGGCTGTCCCTGTCGATGATTTTAAACATTCAAATGTCAAAGAGCAGCCTGTCGCAGCGCATCAGCGGACAGGCGCCGAGGACAGCAGAGACGAAGAAACGCAAACAGGAGGCAGCACTCCGACACGGCTCCATCCACGGAAACAGCTGCTGGGAGCCCGACCAGCAAAAGAAGATGCTAGAAAACCTCGGGGGGGGGACGGGGGGACGGGGGGGGGGGGACGTGTTTTAGCTAAATTCAGAGCTCAGAGATTGGCTCAGGATTTTTACCCACAAGTTTCTGCAACAATATCTTAGTTTCTTTTCCTTTCCCAGAAAAATTGTGCCTGCATGTGAAGAAAATGTGCACCATTTATGGGTTATGGCACAGGGAGGCTGTGCAACTCTGTTAAGGGACCTGCAGCCAGCGCGTTCTTGCTTTCTGACATTCTTTCTCTAATAAATGTGTTAACAGGCCCTCAAAGCCTCCTCGTTCCGCAGGAAACAAGTGACCTTTGTGGCCCAAATTGTGACATTGATCAGAAAAGGATGTGCTTTCTTCCTGATCAACAGCATCAAAACACAGTTGTTAGTTTGTAAGAAAAGATAAAAACAAACACCTAAATAGAGAAGATACTGTCAAAAATGGATCTGATCCGTCAGGGACGTTCTAAAAATAGTTTTTCAGGGGCGCTGGCCACGTGTGGAGCTAGGTAAATGGAGGTCTGCAGCATGGCTGACTGGATTTCTCCAGCTATTGATTCCCATCTGCAGTGAGGCTGGAGGATCGATCGGTGGGATTTAGACACGGCTCCACTCTCATCACCCCATCGCCTGGTGCAGCAGCACATTTAGGAAAGAAGAAAAGCAAGACTGACACACCTGGAATTTTCTCCAGTTCTTTTTTTTTATTTAAGCTTTTGTTGAGCTTTATGTTGTTTTACTTGAGTGTTTCTCTCATTCTCAGTCCTTCTGCCTGAGCTTGGAGCATTATGAGTTTAGAAGAGGTCTTGTCTGCAGCAGCAGAGGAACATTAGAGGTGTCCGAGAGCGTAGCGGCGCGGAAGGAAGAGACAGAAAAAAAGGACATTTCTACCTTCGGAGAGCACCACTTAAAACAAATTACAGCAGACTGCAATCAAGAAGCTGAAATTACCCAACCTCTTGGTCGCCACAGCAACCAAAGGCCCGATCAAAGCAGCAGGCAGAACAGAGAGAGTGAGGAAATGACAGACGGAGACAGGCGACCGGGCAGCGACGAGGTGAAGGTCACCGAGCCAACGACCGGAGCCCCATCTTTTTTTCTGAATTCATCAGGGGAAAAAAAAAGAAGGCTCGGCTAAATGATAGAATTTTTTGCGTCGTGCGGCCTCAGCAGATGGAAGTGTGTTCCAGGGATCAGGATTCAGCGATAACACTGTTTATGAGTTCCATTACGTGCTCTGCAGACTGCAGGCACTCTGCCTCAGCCCAGCCACAGGGGAGTTAAAAAAAATAAAATAAAAATGCCTCATAATAACATTGATGCAGTTTGTCTGTGATTACACAACGTGACTGTGTTTATAGATGGTTGGATTGAGCTTTGCACACTTTAAACAGCCTCTTTTGTTGCTGTTTTCAAATCTTCTGCATGAGGTTCCTTTTTCTAATCGTGGTTGCCGCGGTGGAGATGTTAGCATGTTTTTCTTGTGTCGGACATGACCGACAGAGACCGACCTAATATTAAAAACACACTGAGGATGATCTGTACAGCAACACTTGGGAAAATAAGGTAAAAAAAAAAAGAATAATGAGCATTTGCTGGAAAATTGCTGCAAAGTGAAATCACAGATGGACAAAAAAGGACAAAAATAAATATAAACAACAGAAAATTAACATGTTGAGAGTAGAACAAAATGAATCAAGGACAGAGTGAGGCGTCGTTTTGGTTTTATTTTTAACAGAATCTGAATTGGGATCTGTCAAAGGCAGCCTCGTAAGACTAATGTATTCTGCGGCTAATGGAGCTGCTAGCTTCAAGGGCCGCGCTGAGAGTCACCACAGCGATTCTCACTCATTTCCTCTGAAGGGCCAATTATCTCAAATAGAGGCATTATGAAAGGAGCCCAACTTGGTCAAGTGAACAAACCTCGTAACTCTAATCTGAGCCCTGGGCGCATAAGGTCATGTTGTACCTCTGGGATGACCTCCCGCGGCTTTAGGCTGCACGCTAGAAGGGAACATGGCGAGTGATGCGCCGCGACCGGTACTTTTTTGGGCAATAATGAGTTCAAATTGAATGAATGCAGAGAGAGAGACGCCGTACTTTGTTATGAGAGTGGGCGGCTGACTGGAGATGAAGAGAAGGAGTCAGAGCGAGAAGAAGAGATAGTGTTGTCCTATGATGAAAGGCTTGATTGATTAGAGACTGATGATTGCAGTAAATGGCCTGGAAGATAGCTCCATCTCAGTTTCCCCTTTTCCTCCATCACTTTTACCTTTTTCCCCACACTCACTTGCTTCCTCTCTCTCCCTCTCTCTCTCCGTGTGTCTCTTTGTCACCCACCCTTCTTGGTTTCAGCGTGGCAGCCCATCATCGCGGTGCCTCTCTCTCCCCCCTAATGGCACAGCTATTAGCGCTAATGCATTTCAAACATACAGCAGCTGCCACACCGCAATCTGACAGAAAGTGCACATCTTCATCCAGCCTCTGTTCTTTCTTTCACGCAATCTTGTCTCATCGTGTTGACTCTACATGTCAAACCTTCATCCATGACACAGGCGCCATCGTGGGTTAAACATGCAGCTGATGCAAACCTGGCGTCTACTTCTGGCATGAAACTAGCGTCTAGTGGAAAAATCAAACATATTTCAAAGGTGCTCTGTGGTTTCAACATGCTGGTTTCAGTGTTGAAGCCTTTGTGACCTTTATGAGGCTTTATTTTAATAAAGCATGCAACAAACAGCAGACGCAGGTTGTATTTGTTGATGCTTTCAGCGTCTGATTCCAGTGGCTCCAGATCAGTGCATTTTCAGTTTATTGCTGATCTGGTCATTTATAAGCTTCAATTGGTTCATGTCGGACATGTTTGTTAGGCAGCAAGCCCTCGGGAGACCCTGGGAATGTCCCGGAGGATGGCTCTTAGTGCTACATGGCTGCTAGCAGTAATTTTACATGCTTGCACTTGAGTAAAAAGCTACAATATGTAAAGCTAACCCTCTTACACATGTACACTGAGTGTTTTCTAATCAATTAGGATAAAAATCCAATATGGTCTCTCTGGCTGAGTCCTTTTGAGTCATCAGGTGCTCACAGTTTCTCTGCAATGATGCTGTAAAGGTCAACAGAGCATTTGTTATTCTGCTGATTCTAGAAATCCTCAATGAGTCAAAGTTTCCTTTAATCTGCTCCGAGTGTGAGCAACTTTATTGCTGTTTCATTGCGTAATCACAGCAGGAATCGACCCAAACGGCAACGTCTGATGGCACAGTTGCTGGGTTTTCCTTCATCCTCAGGAGCACAACACAATAGTTGCACGCCGCAATGAGACGGACGCCTGACCTTGAGGAATCAGAGGCAATCCAACACTATAATGTCTATTTCACGCGCCATTTAATTCCAATGGATTTAAAATCCTCGCCGAGCAGCACAACAGGTGTTACGATCAACACTTTGACATCCATAATGTCCAACACTCAGAATGGTCAGATCAGAGAGGGACAGAGAGAAGGAGAGAGAGGGAGAGAGATGCTTCTGTGGTAACAGCTGGGATGGCAGCCGTGGCGAGAACCAGACGTGTCATTGAGTTTGCATGATGTCACCACTTTGGCAAGAAGAACAGATGGGCTGTTCCACAGGTACTGAATCCTCTGTTAAAATAAATACTGCCC
>CAAE01014979.1:2471521-2566588 GCA_000180735.1 Tetraodon nigroviridis
CGTTCCAATAATATCATATATAAAACTGTTTTCATGCCTGATTAAAAACATACAGATAACAAAGAGAGGGTGTGAATGTAATGAAGGAGCAGAGGAGACGTGAGGAGGAGGATGGAGATACGCTTGGAGTGGGGCGGATTCACCCTCTCTTCCACTTGAGGAGGTGTGCACGCTGGACGAGGCCGTGTGTGTGTGAGCCAGGCACTAACACACCTCCTGCCCGATGTGAAGAGACGGTCTTGACCATGTGCCCCCCTCCCTCCCCTCAACTTAGACCGATGGGGTTTGCGGGGGACTTTGTGACCGGTGACCCAGGCGACTTCAGAGCATCGGGGACCATGAATGAAAATGGACTCTGCCAGGAAGTGGAGCTCATAATTATTCATTTTAAATCAGTTAAAACCTTTTCTCAAACAGCCCCCCGGAGGCGGCGGGTTAAAAATCCATTTGTGGGAAGTGTACCATGACAGCAAGCTCGTCTCCCTGGAGACGGGCGGGATATGACAGGAGGGAGCGCGTGAGTGTGTCTGCTCGGGTGGGGCACGTGCACATGTGTGTATTCGAGGGGCGTTTGGGTGTGTGAAAATTTGACACTTAGCGGAGCGTTCAGGCTGGCAAACCTCTGCAGACAAACAAAGGCGGAGGACGAGGCTTCCTGTTCTAAAGAAACGTAAACGTGTTCGTGGGGTGTTAAAGGTCGAAGACTTGAAGAAAACACAGAAAAATCTAAACCACATTCCTACATGTATGTTGTTGCAAAATTTTTAATTTTTGGACCACATCAGACAGGAGTGGGCAGAGGATGGGTAGAAAAAACATTTCTAAAAAAAAAATAAAAAGAAGTAGAAAGGTGAGGGCGTGCATCCTACTTTACCGTCACACTGTCTTGCCATACGTGCTCCCTCTGCAGCAGCTCCGCCTCCTTTGTCAGTTTCTACGAGGAAACAGAAAAACAGAAGGGTCAGAGGTCAGAGGTCAACAGGACATTGACCGGTGGGTGGGAGAAAGACGGAGACAGATGACCTTGCTGTCTTTTTTCCTCTAATGTTAAATAATGATGCCTGCTCCCCCTGCAGGCTGGAGTACGACACAACCACATTAAAACGTCGATTCGGAGACGAAGAGAACCCGAGCAAACGCTCGGCTCATTATTGTCATTCTCAAAGTTCAGCTCCATTTTTTTGCAGGGAGGTGTTTGTGTGTGCGTGACCGAGGGCAGAGGCCCGTGGCCGAGACAGGTCAGAGCACAGATCGTTAGAAATACCAGCGGAGCGCAGCTCTGAGACGGATGCACAGTCTAGATCATTAATGGCTGACATTTGCTGCTTGGCGTTTGAAGATGGCCGCCTGTCCCCCTGCTGGTGGGAGATTGTTTGCCTTTGGTTGAGTCAATCATTTCCAGAGGCCTGCATATTAGCAAGAGATTCAGTCGGTGAGCACCACATAGCTGCAAAAAGAACAAAAACCATACCTAAACGTACAGATGTATTCAGAACGCCTCCATCATCATCACCAGCTCAGGCGCTTAAGCAGCTTCATGTATATGCGATTCTCGTATAGGAAGTCATTCAACTTGGAAATAGAGCAAAGTGTTTCCATCCCACTGCACCCGCCCCCCTGTTCTGCATCTAGGTTTCCCGGAGCCTCCAGGGGGCGGTCTGGTGCCCGTCCCAGAATGCCACGATCAGTCCCCGGGCTCTGAAATTACTAACCCTATTTAGGCTCCTGCTCATTTATTTGTGCCGTCGCTCCGACTGAACCGGTCCCCGGCCACAGGAGGCTCTTTATCTCCCCGAAACACACGCAAGAAAGACATAAACTCTCATTATAGCAGAGGCTGTCCTATTTGTAATAGGAGCGCCCCACCCACCTCGGACCCACAGACCCTCCCTCTCGTCGCCACAAAGGAACAATGTTCTTCTCCTCCTGATGCAGCATGGTGGTTCAAATCCTGATAAAGCCCCCTGTGTTCTGCTGCCGCCTCCGACCGAGCAGACCAGACTCTGGCCGAGAACTCTAAAATGTATACACATGAAAACAATGAAATGAGCGTCTAATTAGTTAATTGAAATGATTACTAAAGAGTCCATTAGAAAAGGCAGTAATTGTGGGGTTTTTTACAGCCTTGCTAAAGGGCAGAGGCACACAGATAATCTCCTGGTGAAACTATCCACATGATGATTTTCAATTAGGGATAAACACTCAGCAGCTCAGCAATAATCTTTGCGGCCTTTCCACTCTGAGATCAACATGAAAATGTAAGCTGTGGGATTTTTGTGTGTGTGTGTGTGTGTGTGTGTGTGTGTCACAAAAGCTGCCATGTGTCCCTGTTTTACATGTGTTTAATTGCATTACGAAGCATCATCTTTCAGAAGAAAACCTCCTCCGCGATTGACGATCAAGCCTCCGTTTTCCATAGGAATCTTTGTCATGTCAGAGGATCCATCCACCTTGTTTCCACACGTCTTTTATTCCCCCCACTATATTTCCTCAGGGACACTATCTTCTCCCGAGCAGCTTAATGCAGTCCCCCTCTGCTACGGCGGCCATGCGTCTTCGTGCGTCGCTCCTTCCTCTGTTAGCCCAGATGGATGGGCAAAACAAACCACCAATGAATCAGAGTGAGGGATGTGAAAAGGAGGGGGGCAGGGATAGATCATCTCTGCTGGTGGCTGAAGCCCAAGCGGCTTAAAGCGCTGGATGAGCGCGGTAAGATCAGCATAGTACAGCGCTGATAAGTTCAGGGCTGGCCCACACAGACGGGCCCGGCCCGCTCATGTTGCTGCCACTGTATCCTTGACACCAAACGCATCAGGCATTTGTCACCTGGCAAGGTCAGGAACCATAAACACAACTGAGGGATGGATGATTTCGCAGGAATGGCGTCATGCAGGTGACGTACAGGCCATCCAACAGCTTCAGTGGCCAAAAAAAAAAAAAGAGAGATTGACAGGAGGGAGGAGAAACAACAAAAGCTCACAGATTGTGATCTTTAATATTCATAACTCCTCTGTCGAGTCTGCTCCGGAGGGGAGCACTTTCATCACTGGAAGTCAGGGCATTTCTAGGGGAACGGCGGCACCCCGAGGACGACCAGCGTCACGCTGCGGCGAGCGCCGACCTGACTCTGGGTCGCCCGTTTGATTGCTGCAGCCTGTTAGGCCTTTCCGCTGAGCATTCACTGAAAGGCCACTCAGCGCACCAACCTGTCGCCAGCGCCATCTGAAGGGACTCTCCAGAGCACCCGGCGACGTGCGCACATTCGCGGAAAGAGCCCTTCAGAAGACACGACAGCCGGCGCATGTGATTGCGGCCTGGAGTCGAGGTAATCGGCGCACTTGGTGCGACCTCCTCAGCTAAGTCTCTGGGAACGCTTCTGGTTGCTCTGGGGACCAGAAGTCTGTGAAATGACATTGCTGAGATCACTTAACCTTCACAGAGCGACTGGTGCAGCGAAAGAAGAGCTGAGCACTGCCGGCTGTTTGGCCACCATCGACCACCGCGGTCAACCCAAAAAGCTCTTTGAACAAGACGTCTAAATTTGGAGAGGAACTCTCAGGGCTGCTTTCTATGTTACCAAGGCACAAATTCAGCAGAAGCTTCTGAAGATCCCCATGAAAGACTCAACGCATCCTTGGTAGAGGATTTATTTGCCCCATCACGTGAAAATTTCTGGTGCAACTCCACCACAGTGGCACGCGCTGTCCAAATGTCCCCCCAGTAGCAGAGGTGTGTTTCCCAATCAGAGAGCCTGTTCTGGCTCGCGTTAGTCGCAGGTCCGCCCCGTGAAAGTGATGTAATCTGACTGGGACAGGTTTTCAGCAGGTCACATGGTGTTCACTATAACGTTCATTTGATATGTGAAGATCAGGATTGGTTAATCATTTTAGTTTTAATCCAGCAAACACTCAGACACAGAGTCGCTCCAGCTGTCAGCGGCTGATCTGATAAAGATATCCCGACATCTGTAATCCTGTCCTGTCTATACTGATTAATTATCCTTAATCATTCTCATAACTCATGACTTGCTTTCTGTGTGACACATTCTGCAATACCTATATCACAGTCTGAACATGTCAAACGATATTGTCAGGTAACTTTTTATTTTACACCATTTCATAGGAAACAAACTGAAATGAACAGATTATGTAAACACACGTTTTTTCAGACAGCCTGGTGTGCCGAAATTCAGTGTTTGCAACCATTTCAGATTTCTTCTTTGTCCCCCAGGAAAAGGGAAAACGTGTCCATCCACATCCTCCATCACTGATCCAAATTATACTATTTTACCATTTTATTTTTAATCAATTTTATTCTTAATTAGTGATTTGATTCAGGCCGTAAGATGATGATAATAATGCCATTATTATCATCATCTTCATCAATAACGGAGACATGGCAGGATGAAAACAAACGGCGTTGTGTGATGCGGGAGAGCCTCTGATGGGTTTTGGCCTGCTCAGTGTGTTCCAGTCATGCAGCGTTTGGCCCATTAGGGGGCAGCAGATGGAGCGTGGAGGCGCTGCGGCGGCGGCGGCGGTGGTGGTGGTGGTGGTGGTGGTAGCCGCTGGAGCCTGGCAGAGTGAGAGCAGTCTGCTTTAAGCTCTTCATTCTGTCGTCTCCACTCGGCCAGGATTAAGGCCAATCACGGAAACCACTGAGTCAGAACCGGCCCACAATAACAGATGGAGGGACTTTCCAGTCCAGAATTTTAAAACATCCAGACAAACTCTTTGACCACTCCACCCCCACCACCTCTCATTCCCCTCCCTACCTTTTATCGCTCCGCCTTGCTTGGCTGTTTTATCCCGCCATCATGAGGTTTAACTCCATTTCTCTCCCATCTGTCTCAGTTTACTGCCCTCAGACTTTGGCCCCTCACTTAACGTCACTTTAATTCCAGCAGGCAAACTTCAGACTGGTTGAAAGTTCTGGCCTGTCTTTATTGTTTGCATTTTTATACAGAACGTTAACGTCTGTAATGTGGGGAAATAATGACCCCTAATTCCAGGTCCCTGGTTGGTGTGCTGATGGCTGCTGGGTATTGTAGGCCTTATTAGCCAACAGAGGATCTGCATGGATGGGTGGGAGGCCCTCTCTTTGTTCTATGATCCAAGGCGCCCTGTGGCAGACTGTTTTCAGAGGCTGGTGTGTGTAGCATGTATGAAGCTAATCCCTGCCTTTGTCCACCCCCCTCGACTCCCTAATCTCCCCATTTCACGATGAGAAACGTTAACACTTGCTTTCCACGTTCCCCGGCTCGTTCTCGACACCGCTCCGTTTCCACGGAGACCGAATCTGGAGGGCGCGAGCCGTCACACACCCCGCGGCGGCGGCTTTTCAAACCCTTACAGAGGCTTTCTGCGCTCCACGCCGGCACCTAGAAACGTTGCGTTTCCACTGTAGATTGCCAGCATTGTGCTGGAGCTTCTGTGCACAGTTCAATGGAACAAGAAAGGCAACTGTCTTTATTTTGGAACAATGGAGTCGCTCTCTGCTGCAGCAGCTGAACCCACTCAGAACGGCTCCTCCACGCTCCTGAAAATAATAGTCCTTGATCATCAGCCCTTGAGTATTGATCTGCCTGCTCATAAGTTTGTATCATTGATATAATGAGGATGTCACAGGAGCACATATATAAACGTGCATTTAAAGTATAGCTGCTGCTCGAGTACCTGGCTGATTTCAGACTTTTGTGTTTTTGAGAGCACCTATTCAAAAGAAGGTGAATGTTCCTCATTAAACCACAGTGAACAGAACAGTGTGCATTATCAGTCATTAGAATAATTACCGTTTCAGTTTCTCTGAAATCTCATATCTTTTGTTTTCCGGGCTCCTGTCTAATGCCAACGCTGGCCACAATGCTATTTTCCAAAAAAGGTGACTGAAGTCAGTCACAAGAAACGCTGGTCATGGTGAAAACGCGCATCCAGCCCTCTGTCAGGGAGCTCAGGGCGCGCCGCGTGGCACGGTGGGGCAGGACCGACTCGGTGGCATGTGAGTGTCCGCCTGGTCGGGCTCAATGTTGACAGATCGTCCCAGACGTGCCCAAAACGGCCGCCCGGCTTTTCCTGCTGTTACTGACATCAGTCAGAACACAGTGTCAGCGAGAACAGGGGCAGGAAGGCGCCTGAAGGCACCATCTACTAAATAAAACAAGATTCAGATGTCTTGTTTTTTCTTCGCAGCCCATAAAGCATCGAAATTGCAGGTGACTGAGAAGGAGAAAATTGCAGAACCTGTCGTGTGGAACAAGCGCAGAGCAGAGCATAAATAAGTTCAAACAAACTCACTGACATTGCATGGCTGCAAAGGAGAGGGGCGCACACCAGCTCCGGGCACGTCTGCTAACAAGTGTGTGTGTGAGTGACTGCATGAATGACCCGATTGCTTCCCTTCACATCTTCAGCGGGCTGACGGTGGCAGATCAGAGCGAAAAGGCATCAGTGAGCAGGGCTAATGTCTCCTTGATCAGAGTCCGGAGTGACACAGACATGCATGTCACATCCAGACATTAATCAGAAGTTAAACACGCTTGGACGAGCCACGTTCTGGCACCGCGGGTCGAGTAGATTGACACCACGGGAACACACACACACAGCCTCTGAACCTGGGCCGGTGAGAGGAGAGCTGCGAGCTCCGAGCACCTTCAACAGAGCTAATATTAGCAGGAAACAGGAGCAGAGAGAGCCAGACATCTCCAGCTGGGAAGAGACTGGCGGAAATTAAACAGAAATGGGTGGGAACCACTTTTTCACTAATATTATCTCAATCCATCATATGAGCATCCTCTCAGCTCACTGCAGAGCTCTACTGTCGGTCTGCAGCTCAAGGGCAACATCCAGCTTTATCTTTTTTACATGCAGGGCCCTCCATCTTAGTTCAGACCGCTGATAAAAGAATAAAAACAGGAAAGTCTGACAGTCTGAACCACCTTCACGCTCTTCAAAAGGACCCCTGCAGCCCCTCTGCATGTAAATATGATTTACCACCATTTAAGTGACCTTTCTATGGAATAAATCCTTATGTTTTATGTATAGTGCATGGTGGTACCGCAACAGTGTGACGACCGACTGCACGGACGAGAAGATTCAGTATCACAGAAGACAGGGACAACGCGCAGCCACGGCTGTCTCTCCAAGCAATTACACCAGATTGAAACCAAATTAAATTTAAAGCCTAGAGCAACACGAGCGAGTGAGCGTCTGTGACAGATATGACAGGGGAGGAAGGGAAGTGCTGCAGGACCGAGGGATGGAGGGAACGTCGGGAGGGAAGACAGGTGTGTGTCACGAAGGAAGAGGGGGAAGATGGAACTGAAAGTCGATCCCACGCGGAGAACATCATTACCGGGGTTAAAATGACCTCGCTCCTCGACGCGTCAGTGCTGCGTGTCTTCAGACAGTCTCCCAACCTGCAGGGATGCAGCTGCTCCACATTTGAAAGCAACCTAAATCTAACAGGATCAGGGAAATTGTTCTGGCACTTTTCATCGGCAACAGTCACCTAGATTCAATTAGGTATGCAACATTTGAATGGAAGGATGGGGGATGAGGTCACACCACAGGGTGCAAACAGGCCCAATCCCTCCTTTTTCTGCAGCAGCGAAGGGAAATCCATCAAAGAAAACAAGTGGCACCAAACTAATAATCAACCATCTGTGTTAGGCTTTTCTAGCTTCGTTTTTTATATGTATTTTATTTATTATTGAAGCTAAACCATCTCTTCCAAACTGCCACTACAAATAAAATATATGCTATTTGCAAGAATAGCATGATTACAACCATTTCTTTTCCTGTAAACAGGATGTTTTTTTTGTGGAATATTGTTTGAGACCACAAATAATGTCTAAGATTCAGGGGAAGAGCAAAATCTGAGTGTTTTATTTTCAATCACACGAGTGGAAGCGGACGGTTGTGTACAAACCACAAACACGTGCTGGTTACAGACTCACAGATTAGCTCAGTTTGCAGTTCTCCAGCAGATATCGTTTCTCCGTTTTCATTATTCTAGTCCAAGAGATGACAGGATTAGTTGTGGCGGCTTTTAAACATCTGATGTTATCGGCGTCTCCTGGGTGAACAGTTAATCCTTCTCACTTGCCTTCTTCTCCTCACCCTCGTTCTCCACATCCTGATCTACCCTCAATACCTACATAACTGCTCCATTTTCCCTGCATTTGTCGTCCTTGACAAACCCTGCAGGAAACCACATACGAGCTGGTTTAATATGTAAATGCAGGCGACATCTGGCTGACAATGTAAATGTTTGATCAGTCTGCGCTCTTCGGTCTCTAAGAGACGACGCTCTGAACGCTCAGAAAGACACAGAATTACCTACAGAAACACCGCGGAGGCTGACGGACGCAGCCTGATCGGAGCCATTGCCCCTTCAAATGTTAGCTCAGTGCTTCCTTTCTATGATGAACTCCTTCCTGATTTAAAGCATATTTTTAACGTCGGCCCGGTGTGAATAGACTGAGCTTTGTTTTATTCACAAGAACGATTGGCCAGAAACAATGTCGTTAAACGGCTAAATATGCGGGAATCCTGTGCACTTTGTTGTTTTGTTGATGGTAAAAACATGATTGAAATGCTCTGAGGAGACTAAAATGGGTCCATTTTCTGTTATTTGTCAGGAATGTCAAATAAGAAAAATCTATTTCAAATTCAGCGTTAATGCACTGCTGCTGCTGGCACGCGCAGCCCTGCACATCAGAGAAATGATGTTTAACAGCTTTCACGCTGTTAAACATCATATGTATGAAGAGCAGCAGACAGCAGAGGCTGAGCACGTGCATGTTCACGTCTCTAACCAAAGACCAAATCAGCCAGCTGTTGTGATGAGTTGGTGGCAAAAAAAAAACAAAGAACAACAACAAAAAAGACACATTTGAATGCTCTTTTTCCAAACTGGCAACCCATGCGCCCTTCGCGTAGTCGCTGAAGCAAGCAAATGATGCATGAAAACACAGAGGACAAATTTACTAAAATGACAGTCACGGATGCAAAGTCAAAACACGCAAATAAAACAAGCATGTAGTCAAATTATCGACCAGGATGTTCGTCTCATTAGGAGAGTTTCTGGACGTCAATCAATCCGTTTATGGCTGTTGTGATCGTTACTAACCCTAACCCTAGCTGACAAAACGTTGGTTTCCTCCCAACGTTAACAGGTGCAAAAACTATCTTTAAGCATGAGTGCCACAGGACAAAAAGCCATGCAGCGATTTATTCTGAAAGGAGACGAACGTTCAGGCTGCCAGAGGTCAGAGGATTTAAAAGCAACTGTCACACATGCAGCTGTGAGTCCGCTCACACGTTTACCAGACAAGACAAGTTTGTCCTCAGTTCCCAGTGAGGTTCTTTAAAGACAGACGAGTATTATAAATGAGTCAAGGAGGAAAATCACAGAAAAGCCTTTCAAGAGCAAAGAGAAACAGTGAATGATTGGCACCGGGAAAGCAGACAAAGGCGAGAAAATGTAGAAAGCTGTGGCGCGGCGGAGGCAGGGAGGAGGGAAGAGGCTGCAGCGAAGCGCTCTAACCTTGACAGAGAGCATCTTCTGACAAGCATCTGCCTCCTGTAATAATTTAGAAATAATCTCCCTCCACAAAGGCCCAGCAGCCTGCCAGAGCGAGCGAGCGAGGGAGCGAGCGAACGAGCGCGGCTGATCGATCGCGCCGATTCATCCAGCTGCAGGTCTGATGCGCGAAGGCCCAACATTGATCTCGGCTCTCCTCTCCCTCTCAGCCTGTCGCTCTTTGTGCCAAACAGAGTAAAGTGATAAAGTCGAGAAAAGGATGAGCAGGTGAGTGGACGGAAAGACAGGCGGCGTCACAGGGGAAAAAAGAAGGGAGTTTTAAAAGGCTTAAAAGCAAAATAAGACTGTGGAAGCTAAATAGATGGATGGATGGATGGATGGATGGATGGATGGATGGATGGATGGATGGATGGATGGGTGGAGACTGGATCCACTGTTGGGCTGCCGCTGGCCTTTAACCTGCACCAAACATGAACGCCTTCGCTGAAGCGAGCCACAGAGCACGGTGAGAAGATAGAAGAGAAACACGCCGGCATCTGAGTGTTTAGCCTGTAGCAACAGATTGACTTTTAAACAGTCGGCCATTAACACCAATTTACCGGCGATAAACAGACGGACTCCTCTGCTTCGACTTCAGCTAACAGCTCCAGCACATGACCCAAATTCAGAGGGAACGTGAGGTTTTACTACCATCAGACGAGATCTGCCGGACCAACTCGCTTTTAATCTCTGTAGGGCAGCTCTGCTTGGAGAGGAGACTCTTTCCCAGAAAAGTTCTGATTTCTGAAGAGATTAAAAGTGTTTTTTAAAAATAAGTATGATCTTAAAATGGACCTAAATTCACCGAGACAGTTCCTGATCTTTCTGGTAACAATACATGTAAAAGTGTTCAGTTTCAAAATGTTACATTTATTTTATTAACAACACAGTCAGGACTGTGTGTGTGTTGGTGTGTGTGTGTGTGTGTGTGTGTGAGGGGGTAGCTTATGTGTCGAGGTGAATCTAAAGTTACACATTTGTAACTAATGTTGGGGATTAATGTGTATCAAAGAGAGCCATGATGCCTTTATCTGGGGTCGCTCAGAGTGTAGGAGCGAAGGATACGAAAGAGAGACAGGCAGAGAGAGAAAGGAGAGAGGGAGAACAGGAAAAGTGAGTGGAGCGGGCAGAGATAGAGAGGAGGAGTCAGACAATTATTATCATAGAGGTGGTTCTCCAAGGTCACTTTAGAGAATTCTTCTCCACTGTCTCACCCCAACACACACACACAGAAACACACACACACAGCAGTGGCTGCTGCCTCCAGGCCACCTCCTATATCTCCCTCCCCCTTTCACTACATTCCCGTCAGTCGGGCAGCACAGAGGAGCCGTGTCACCAAGCTGTTACCGCCTGAACGAGCTGAACCAGCAGGGACGGACCAAACGCAGGCGCCGTTTCAGCCCGGGTTTGGGACTGGCCAGTGTGAAAAGATAAATAAATAGATAAATAAATAAAGGGGTATTAATGCATGCCTGCTCACCTGGCCTGTGCAGAAAACCAACCTGCCAGGTGCAGAAAATGTTGGGTCATTATTTCATGACAGGCTGTCAAAACTGTTGACAGCGGAATAATTCTTCTGTGAAGGAGGCGACGAAACAGATGATGACAGTGGGAAGTCAAAACTTAAAAACAAAAACAGACAAATGTGTGGATAAATCCTGTAAGTGATGTTAAATCAGCCGGACATATTAAAACCCACCGAGAATGAAGGTCGAAATAAACACATGCTGAGACTAATTCTACTTATTATTAATATTACTGAGTAATGGACAGTTGGCTGGTTGGTTGGTTGGTTGTTAGGTTGGCTGGATGGCTGGATGGCTGTTAAGTTGGTTGGTCGGCTGGTTGTTTGGCTGCACTTTTCTGGTCTATTTTAAACCGAAGGCCTGACACAGATGCACTTCTGGCTCTGTTAAATCACATGATGACCTGGGCTGTGTGCACAGTGAGCGCGTCAGCCTTCTGTTTACTTCATCTAGCTGTTAGCAGCTTTGCAAAGACTCTTTAAGTAAACGACACAAAGATGTGCTGGTGACTGCAGCTCTGACAGCTGTTTCCAGCGCTTCCTTCTCTCTGTCTGTGATGCACACGTAAGCCAGCCATATTTAAACTAGGGGAAAGGTCAAGGTTATGATGGAGGTCAAGCTTGACAGTCGCGCTCACAAAGCCCTGTGGGAAATCTGATACACCCAGCATGCGTGGAACACCGCTGGCGGGGACGCTCCGCTCCGACCATCTATCTCTTTTTCTTTTTTGCATAACCACGGATGCAGGCCTGCGCCGCCGCCAGGAGACGAAGCCGAGGCCCACCTCGAACGGATTCCACTTAACGGACAAGCTCCACAGAAGCCCGCAAATAGATGCAAACCGACTAGAAACGGGGATGGGGACAATAATCCAATCTGCAGCCGCCTCCACAGGTCCGCCGAGGAGAGACGAGGCTGAGGGGAGCAGGACAGGGGGAGGGAGGGAGAGAGGGATGGGGTGTGAGATGCCTTTCTCCCTGGGCAGAGCCGGGATGGCAGGCGCCCAGATAAGGCTGAGCAAAGATTAACTGCCTGCTCTGATGGAAGAGAGAAATAAAGGCGGTCCAGCCTCTGGACGAGTGGTGGCGACCGTGCACCTTAACCGTGATGACAACCGAGTGAACCGCCATGGCGCCGTTCCTCCTGTGGGCTGACCTCTCACGCTCTCACGCCCTTCCGACCTTCTGTTTGCCGCCGCCAAGCGCTGAGCTTGACCGACGCCCCTGCAGTTTTTCTGAAGAGCACTTCTAGCTGTGGTGAAGCACCGGCGTCAGGACCAGGTGAAGCGGGACAGAGGCGGCGGCGGTCCCGCAGGGTTGATTTTTTGGGCCGTTCAAGTGTGGTTGAGCTTAAGTAGCAAAGATCAGCTAACTGCAGAACACATCTGCCAGCTGAGACCAGGACCTTTTTCTCCGCACCCAAATATCCATTTTGTCCTGGTGTAGTACTCTTGTGGGAACGCTTACCTGGCAGACTCTCACCATTCTTTCGGTCTGCAAACGTACTCAAATTTACACAAACAGTGAGTTTACGTAGAACTGGAGCTGAGTTCTGAACCCTGACCTGAACCCAGTCAGGATAAGGTTTGGATGTACATCAGGATTTTTCAGATAATCTTCCTGCAGATATTTTAGATTTTAAATGACGGAACAACAAGAGCAGAAAGGGAGCTATTAAAACGCCGAGAGAATAATGGAGGCTCAGGGTTCTTTAATAACTGGGCTGGAACGACTTGCTGCCTAATCTGCAGCAAATACTCCTTTTTATGGTAAATTTGCTCATATTAGTGAATGCAACATAAATTGTGTCTGGTTTGAGTGTAAAACATCATCAGGACGCAGCTGCAGCAAAGCTGCCTGTCATCTGAGGCCCGAGTCACCTCAGTCTGACCCGATCTGCTGCAGCCTGAACTTAACAATCATTCCAGACAACAAAGAGAAAACTAAGACTCTGAGACTGGAACGCCTGGGTTTTAACGGAACAACAGGAATGTTTCTTTTATTGGGCAAAGGTTAACGATATAAACTCTTCTCGACACCCCGTTCCCGGCCTTTCAGCTGAAGATGCCGATGGACAAGAAGCGACAGATAATCACAGGGATGAAGAGGTAGAGAGGTCTGAGAGGACGGAGGTCATGGGGGGATTAGAGATTTAAATTTGCTGAAACCTCAAACTGTGATGACATTTTAGAGAAAAAAACAAAACTCTTTCACCATCCTGCAAATCAGACTTCAGGCCCCTGGGCTGGGCCGCAGAAAACACCTCTTTACATTTTGACGGTCGCGTGCGTATGCAACCGATTTGCCTTTAATCAGAGAGGTGTTCTCAGGAAACCTCAAACGTCCAGCACAAAACTACAACGGCGACGACAACTACGGAGAAACGACAACACAGAAAGATCGCCCACGTTCCGGAGCTGCCCAGCCGATCGGAGCGTCTCCCTTTCTCTTCGCCCTCCGCAGACGCACAAAAACAGAAAAAAAAAACAAAAAGAAGTGGAGAATGGGAGGCTAAAAAATGTGTTTTATGAATCACAGAGAGGCGGCTGAATAAAAGCGTAAAGCGATCTTCTCTATTCATTTGTCTGGGGCTGATGGGAGAATGACGGAGAAGCAGATGTTTCTGCCACGTGAACAAGTTGCTTCCACACAGACAGCGCTGTCGTCACCTCTCCAGAAGAAGTTGGGCAATTAGGTGCTGAATAAAAGGCCCGATGGCAGCAGCGGCGGCGGCGGCACACTTCCTGCCTGGGACCGTATGTATGTAGGTTCTGTGTACGTTGAAGGTTCTTTATGGAGAGTCGGCGTAATAAAACAGTTAATTCAGGCGGGAAAGAGTTCGACGCCGGAGGAGATGGTGACATTTTCGCTGAATGCCGCATGCAGGTGGGATGTTGTGACAGGGACGTGCGAGACGGAATTAATGCGACAAAATGCTGCGACCTGCCTGTGTGCGTCTGCTCTGACCTCCAGCTGCAGCTGCAGAGGCCCGGGCAGACAAGAGCACCGCCGTCGCCGCAAAGGTCAAGGACTTCCTCTCGTGAAGGTCAAACACATGTCAGCCCCACTAGCGTGCACGTGTGTTTGCTCATATCTGCTTGAGCATGTGAGGTATAATGGCACCGCTGCAGGTGGGAACAGATGGTTGCTAATGGAAGTTCATAGATCTGAGTGACAGGGGTTTGGGGGGCTGGGGATTAGAGGATGAGAGGCTGTGTGTGTGTGTGTGTGTGTGTGTGTGTGTGTGTGTGTGTGTGGGTGTGTCAGAGTTGTGGTCCCAACTTAGAGGGCATGCTAACGTGAGCCCTGAACGTCCTTGGCTATGGTGGCTTTTAGCTTGTTCCTTAGTTTATTTGCATATTTATTTAAAAAAAAAATAAGTATTTTTCTACAAAAAATTGCCAAAAACCATCACTGGAGGATGCAATGTGAAAAACAGTCCTAAAGTGAGGAAGTGGGAATGATTTTTCATCTATTTTTACCAAAAGTAGAACTCGGCCTACTTCACATCTTCTTCCCTGATGGGACCTGAAAGCTAAAACCACCTACAGCTAATAGGGAAGCAAATTAATTTGCGAGGCCCTGGCAGTGTCGGCGACAGCGGCGCCAGGAGAGCCGCGGTTGTGACGTGCAGCTATGTCTTCCGTCTGAGCGTATACAAAGTGTTCCGCGTGTGTTGAAGTAGCGACTGGTGATTGGATTCATTAGTTATTCAAACCATCTGACCTCCCCACAGCGCCGCTCAGGCGCGCTCATTACCAAGTCCTTGTAATTCATTAAGCCCCCCTAAATGAACACGTGCCACAGCGAAGGTTGCACAAGGCGCCATCGCGCCACGGGGGGAGAGCTGGAACTGGCTTCTCCACGATGAGGTATGAGGTGGGGGGGACTTTCCATGCAGAGGAGCCATAGATGACGAAGACCCAACATCTGCACTTAACGTCCCTCCGGCTATCACGAAGAGTTCTGTTTCAAAATGCAAAGTGTTTCCCCGCAGCGGCTAACGTTGATCATTTACAGACGTCTATACTTTTCTAAAGGGGTTCCTTTCCCCCCAGAACCAGAGGCAACTCGTCATCTGTCAAGTCCTCATGCCAACAGGAGGTTGGTAACACCTGCTGTTGGACTTCTTTGGCCCTCATTTATTAATGTTGCGTAGAAATCAGACTGGAAAAAAATGTCTTGCCTGGAAATGGCCGTGCCCACGCATTTCTGCCGTACGAGGGTTCATAAATGAGGGTCTTTGTGCAGAGACTGTGACCTCCAGGAATCTCTGAGAGCCTGACACGTCCGTCACGCCCGATTCAGCGCTCAAATACACAGCTGAACAAACGGCAGCATGGAGGTTGTCAAATGACGGCAGATGACGTATTGTGTCTCTGTACAACACAAAAACTCACCACGTCACGGACCGAAGGTGAAATCTTTATTCAGCTGCTGTGTCACTCGACCCAGTTCTGAATCCTGTGAAGTCACTCGGAAGCTGCGTCACCACTGCAGCCGCCAACGTTTTCACCAACGATTCTGCAATATTTTCAAAGATGTACTTGAAGTCTTCCAGGACTGGAGTACATCTACCAACTCTGTAATCAGAGCCACTCCATTAAGGCTGCAGCAACAGGCAGCTGCAGCAGACCAGGTGGCGGCGTCTCCTCGCCTCTTCAGTGTCCCTCCAGAAGAAGCAGGGCCAGATTTAGCCGTCTCTAAACCAGCTATTTTTGCCCGACGAGCGTTCAGTTAGTCACTCAGTGAAGCGTTTGATCTCACTGGGAAGATAAACCTGATAACTGCACGCTTGAAAGGGGTGATTAGACTCCTACGGTTGCCAGAGCAACAACACCTCACTATGGGTGTCTTGTTGATAAAGGGAGCACAGTGACTAAAAAATGTGGAATAATACGAAATAGGTAAACAATTTCTTGTTATAATTGACCAACTGTCAACAGGTTGTCCAGCGCACATGAACCTTTGAGCGTGCATGCCGGTTTTAGCGTGCGGCGTTCAAGCGCCTGTCTGGCTGAATTATTCACGGCTGTAATGTGACCGTGGGTGACGTGGAGCTGCCGGTCCCTCCCCCTGTCCGGCCCGGCGGTGTCATCTCGGTTTCCGCGGTCCCAGAGAGAAGAAGAGCCACGCTACTTGACTGATTAACTCTGTCAAGCACACTTTAGCCACCCTTGCACGGCGTCCGGCCTGGGCTCTCCTCCAGTCTCCCACAATCACTGTCAACACCACTGCAGAGTCAGAGGCTATCTCTGTCATTCATGCCGGTCCCATCTGAACTTGAGTCCACTTTGGTAGTATGAAAACTCTCCAGCTGCTTTTCCACCGAGCACTCTGCTACAGATTAGTACGGTAGGGCGCTAATTTACATGTTTCTACCTAGGAGGGGACTCAGAATGAATGATTTAGCAGCAGTGGAACGTTGTGCACAAAGGACAGCTAAAGACGGCGACGTTCTCCTTGCAAATTAGCAAATTAGCCTGTAGGAACGCTGCAGTGGGAGGAGCCAATGAGGACTTATCAGAAGTCCTTGTGAAGTATAAAAAGTCCTGGAAAGAACGGATTGTGTTCTTGTTCCTGTCAGCCAGAGAAAAACTGAACGAGTGTGTCTAGCCCCGCGGTGTCCGGATCAGCCCTCGTCGCTGTTCACATCCTGCCAATTACAACTGAGATAACCTGACACAGAGAAAGGCTGCAGCTCCCTCCTTGAAAACCACAGCTCTTCCGCATTTATCTCCTCCTTTGATGTTATTAGCAAGCGGCGCTGTCCTCGGCCGCCCTGCTCTGATTTCACATCGCTCACGTGGTCCTATCGAGACGTACAGAAAAGCCAGACAGAAGACAGGCAGTTCACCCGAAACGCACGGCATCTCCTGAAAACAACCATGTGACTCTCTCTAAAGAGCGGACGTGATTAAGCATTAGAGAAACACTGTCCTCACGCAGCCAGAGCCATTCAGGGACATCTATGCAGTAAAGAAGGAGTCTGTAGTTACCTGGTGTTTGACCCCTCCCACCTCCCCCAGTCCCTCCCACCTCCCATGGTTGGGAACCAACCAGTGCTGCAACGTAGGTGGAGCCACCAGGCAGCAGGTGACCCTCAGGTGTCCCTCCCTCCATTCCACCAAACGCCTCTGTGAAACCAGACCCGAAGAGCTTTGACAACGGGAGCTGCTGACGGCCCCGGAACTCCATCTCGATCTCTGTCTGTAGTCTCATCCTTTCTCCCCGAAGCCAGAAAAGATCCCGGCTCCGGTCTGGCTCCTTTGACTGACGGCCTGCAGTTCTAGACGGTTTCTGAGGGGTTTGTGTGAACTCAGATCATATGGATCATCACAGAGGGCAGCAGGGGGCTGTCGGATCAGTCCGGAGGTCTATCACACCTGTCTGGATGTTTACACATGACAGGCTCAGCAGAGGGCCAGGGCTTTCTCTCTTCTCTGCCTAATCTGGGTTAAAAGGCCTGTCAGGCAGATTCACCTGCATCATCAGTCAGGTGTGATAACACACATACACACACACACACACACACACACACACACACACACACACACGCAAAGAGACAAAGATAAAAGGAGTGGAGAGGTGGACGGTTGTGCAGGATATGCAGCCTAACGTATCTGCAGCTAAAATGACTTCATGTTTCCAGCTAGCAACTGCTGTACGCTGGCACCAACCACAGTGCCAAAATGTGCCATAAATCCTGCAGCCAACAGGAGGCGCTAATGTCTAAAAGTTATTCTGAGTAATTTGGTAAAATAAACGTGTAATTTTGTACATTTTGCATCAAAAAAGTTAAACTTCATTGCCTAAGGCTTGAGCATCATTTACTCCTTGAACACAATATGCTGTGACTAATGAAATCATCTTAAAAGTAAAAGAAAGAGACCTAATGCAAAAAAAAAACAACAAAAAACTAATGCTATGACAACACACAACTAATGACGTCGGATCCCGGCTCTAGCAACGTTAGCTAGCAACATCATCCCCAGTTATAATTTCCGCAGCTAATAGAGAATTACAAAAATGCCACAGTGCTAAGTTCTGAGAACTGCTGAGACTATTTTATTCATCTCCATCATCCAAGATTGAAACATCACAAGAATCACCTTTTGACCTGCATCATGAAGACGTAAAACCTCCAGTGGCAACATGATGTTGAGAAAGAAGGGCTGAAGCCAGAGGCATTAATGGAGACAGAACTGGCAAAAGGAAGGGAGGAGATTCAGAGAGGAGGGGGATAAACAGGCAGAGGCTTTTCACCAAAACACAAGCCGGCTTATGTCATCTCTATTTTGGGAGGGGAGGCCACATTTACAGTGTGTTTATATTTTAGAGAAATTACTGTGAAGAAACTGCAAAAGGAAGATCTGCAGATGAGTATTCAGGGCGCACGGCTGCAGCCGCCTGCAGCCGCTCAGTATCCAAACAGGCACATGAGCGCGTGGCGGCTGCTCCGACTGCTGCTGTTTGCAGCGGTTCCAACCTGTGAGCCCGGGCAGGTAAACAAACGCTCGCCCACGCTCGCTCCCCCCCGCTCTGAACTGTAAAAGAACACCATTTAAATGATTAAAATGTGCTGCTAATTTGGGGATTAAGGCTAAAGCGGCTAAATCCTGCACGCCGTGGAAAAAAACCACAACTCTTCTGTCCCCACTTTATATCAGTAACTGAATATTTGGAGCCGCTGTGTATTTTCTCATTAGCAACACAAACAGGAATTACAATGAATCACCTCCAGCTGTATTTAAATAGGCTGCAGAAGTCATTTCTTCTGGAGCACCGGCGCGCGTGCGAGCACATATCCGCCTTTTTAAACGTATGGCAGGGCATATTTGGGACTAAATAACCATTACGGAGGCTAGAAATGGGCCGGAATGTGAAATGCTGTCAATAGTTTGCTGAGCCGGGTTCGAGACCTTCTTATCTCCTCGCAGCTTTAAGACACGGCTTTCACTTTTCTCCCCGTGTGAATAATAAGTCCACATGATTTTCTTTTGCCCACAGTCTTGAATTTTTAGTCTTAGTTGGGGGAAAAACCATCCTGACAGAAACTGGAACTTGTTATATACTTTTTGTGGAGGTTTGGATGCAGTAATGACCCAATTACCCCTGTCCTTCTGCCTTCGCTTCTTCACTTTTTGCAGTGTTATCGTGCTTCTCTTCTTCCCTTCTTCTTCTTTTTACATTTGATGTCTCTTTCCCCCCTAGAAAAAACACTCTTTCTCCGTGCCCCCACCATTTACATGCCTCCCGCTCCCTCTCTCCTTCACTCCCGCTGCTCATTTTGAAATCTATGAATTTCTCTACATCATTTTTCTGATTTTTTTTCTCTCTTCCACGCCCCAGGGAGACATTCTCATTCCAGTCCTTCTCTTTTTTCACCTCATTTCCTCCCTCTGGAGAGACTCTGCCAGACAGGATGTAAGGTGACAGTGTGGCCTGTGGAGGTTAGGGTGTGTGTGTAAGTGCTACATACAGTAGTGAGGAGCAGAATACAAATTTTACTGCAAAGTGAGGATGTTTTTGGCTGGTTCGCACAACTTCAAATCTGTTTTCCTGGCTTACAGTCTGGTTAAGGTCAGGGCTTGAGCTGGGGACGAAAGGGTAAAAACCGAACATGACCACAGTCGTGTTGTTAGTCAAACTTTTCAGCCCCCTGCACATTTATTGACCTAAAATTAAAAACTCCAAGTGTAGAGATGTCAGGCTTGTCTGGCTTTTATCTGTGACAGATGATTAGAGTCTGGGGGGAAAAATGACCTTTTGATCCCTGAGAAAGGGGGTCATATTTATAAATGCAGGAGCGCTACTGGAAAATCTTTTCAAAACTCGGGTATTTCTCTACTTGTGTCTCAGGGAAGGACGCTGGCGTTTGTCAGCCGTCGGTTTTTGGAGGTGAAGGAGGACATGACTCTGCACTTTCTGCTCGTTCAGAGATCGATCATTCCGTCTCTGTGGGCAGGCAGATCGACAACCCAGAATTCCAGACCGTCGGCTGTTTGTGCACAAATCGGTGCAAAAAACATCAATATGCTGCCACACTGCAAGATTTTAGAACATTGAGACCCACTAATGTTTTATTAACAGCACATGCACAGACAGTAAGTTGACCGCTACGGTTGCAGGTTGTAACATCGTTTTCTTTCACTTTTCTTACCATATGTACCCTATTTTCACGACCATAAGGCGCACTTCAAAGTCATACATTTTCTCCAAAATGTGTGGCGCCCTATTGTTCAGTACGCCTAATGTGTTGTTGTAAGGCGGACGTAGTTGAGGACACCATGAGAACGTTAAAGGGGGGAGTGTGGGCATGGCTTGTATCTAAAGGACACTAGCGCCGGTGTGAGCGTGATGCTGAACATCGGTGTTTTAGCGACCCTGAAACCGGCAGAGACGCTGGTGAAGCCCAGTTTAACCTGGAGGCGATCAGCCACGAGGAGGATCGTGGGGATCGAGCAGCCGAGAGACGATTTAAGATCCATGAATCACAACCAAACTCAGTTTTGCTCCCGCTGCCTTTTTAAAAACACACACTTGCAGCCATGTTTCACCGGTGTGTTTCACCGGTGTGTTTCACCGGTGTGTTTCACCGGTGTGATAAACCGGTGCGCCTGATGTTTATGTTAAATACAGAAGAAGCACCCGGAACTGAAACCACGCCCTATAACCCAGTGTGCCCTATGGTCGTGAAAATACGGTACTCATTTTAAACTTTGATGTTAAATAAAACCTGGAATTGGGGGTGTGTTTTTATGTGTGTGCACCTCCCACCACCACCCGTTTCCTCCATGTTTTTTCTTCTTGCAGAATCAGATCTCAGACTGAGAGTTAAAACTCTTTTCAAATTAATTATGGGACTGTCGGACTTGAAGAGCAATAATAATTATACTAGAAAATGCTTGGACATTAAAATGATAACCTCTGAAATCACCCCTCTTCCTATTCACCAGCCAAACCCATCTTCCAAAACACACATCGCCAATATTAAGCAGAAAACATTCAAAACTAGAAAATGAGCACAATTTGAAAGATGGCTATCTGATTTCTTTATCTCTGAGAAAATATAATCCGCTTAAAATAGTATTTCAACTAAAAACGAGGTCTTGGCTGCTTTCTAGTTTAAATTTGCTGAGAAAAAGTTGATATCCATTAATTTCAGGTTCCAAGAAAATAAAACTTTCCATCAGAGAAACTTTAAAAGCGCAAGTAGAAAGCAGGGAGACCACAATCAAAGCAGGAATCAAAGAATCAAAACTTTTCACATCTCACTGAGCAACCATATCTCCAGAGGGACGCGTGTGGCTAAGCGTGCCCGGCGGCTCGTCTCACCTCCAGAGCTCTCCTCTTGTTGTTGAGCAGCTTGGAGATGTCCCGGGCCACCCGCTCCACCAAGTCCTTGGGGTTGTTCCTCTTGATCTCGAACTGACTCTTCTTCTCGTTGTAAATCTGCAGACAGAAGAGACGGCGTCACGCGTCACTTGCTTGAAGACATCACAACGAAGCGGCTGCTCATTCCCGAAGCAGGCTTTTAGTGCAGCGGGCGCAGGTGCAGTCTGCCATTATTTCCACGAGCTCTGCCTCACAGCAGAATCAACTTTATTGGCAGCGCCGTTAGCCTCAGCAGCTGCACTTGGACTGTCACTTTAAATAAAAGCAATCTCCCGCAGTCCGTCTATGTTGGGTAACACCTTGTATCACCTGAAACCAAAACAAAAAGGTGACAGACACCATCAACTGGTCCCATCTGATAGCTCAACGCTAATTAAGATGAATATTTACATCCCTAACCCAAACAATGAACTCCCTCTGACAGTAACTTTACATCATAAGCCCAGCCAGGAACGCATGTCTGGAGGCCAGAGGGGGCTGTGAGGGTGATCCAGAGGCAGAGGGGCAGACGCCTGGACCACTGACAGAAGAAGCTACTCGCAAGATTAGCCCGTTTCCCCGGGGAAAAAAGTTTAAAGGCTGACGCAGCGGCACAGGCTCCTGGTGGGATCTGGAGGCTACGACTGTGCAACACCGACAGCATTGGCATCCACCCTGCTGCCCTGAGACGCTGCAAGCCCCAGTTTCACACCATAAGAGAAGATTTTGAAGGGACATATGGCAGCAAACATACATATACAGTATGGGAAGTAGGGACTTGTAGACTGGTCCTGGGTTTTGGCTGCGGGTCTCCAGAAGTCCTGACCACAACAGCAAGCCTCGACCTAAAGGAGCCGCTCCAGACTAAACATGTGAGTTTCTGCCGTTTAATTAACCGTAGCTGAACTTCTCTCCTCTCTGCTGACAGACTACAAAGGACCGGCTTGACTTGAGCGACACACTGCTCAAGTCAAGATTTACAATCGTGTCAAATTTGTTTTTGAATCAATATTAATTCTCCAAAAGTGCGCGGTGCCGTTGGGGTAGCCTCTCCCAGGAAGATTTATGACGATCTCTCAGCACATTACAAAGAGGCTTCTCACTTCTGAGCTGAAAAACAAACCAGTTAAAAAGACACTTCTGGCTTTTAAGGATTCTCTTTCTTCCTGTTTGTATATCCAGCAAATTCCTTTTTCCCCCTGAGTTGATCTGACAGCTCTTTATTCCTTCCCAGAACACACTTCTTTCCCAATTTCTTCTGCAGTTATCAAAGCTACTCGCCTGCTCGCATCACTCCATCAAGCAGCCACTTCTCAAAGTGCATGTTGTTAAAAATGTAAAGAAACTGAAAGTAAAAACTTCCCTAGCAAACACGTCGACGGTCTGGGCCGAGTGTCATCTGGGGCTCATCCGATGACCTCGGTTATCTTTGCAATTCCGACCTGCGGTTTCTAAACACCTTTCCTCCACATTTATCAACACTAACGCGTTGCTGTGTTTTCACTCATAAAGTTTGGCCAACCAGGTAAACGCGAGCGAGGTGGCCCAGATGCAGATTCAGCCGCCGCTAACACGTCAAGAGGACGAGCGTCGAGCCAGCCCTATCTGACAGACGAGGCCGGTGAGTCGGGCAACATCGCTATCTTCCAGCGCAAAAATAACCTCTTCCGTGTCCACCAGAAATTTTTGTTACCAATAAAAGAAACAAGCCCAAGCACCGATGTGGAGTTGTCCCCCACCGTAGCTGCATCAAAGTGGCTCCTTTTGGACAAGTTCAAAGCACAAACAGATCCGCCTGAATGACGGCAGGTCTGCAGCTCCACCGGCCTTTATGTGCTTTAGACTGTGTAGCGCCACATTTGCAGCAGGACCATAGATGTTCCGAAGAGCAAATAAGATGTTTTTACTACAGCGGACAGAACAATAGAAATAGAAAATAGGAAGGAAAAAGACATGCAGCACAATAGGGCATTTATTTCTGACAGATAGACCAAAAAAAGCCGTGAAACTAGCAGGTGGAGGCCTGGTGGATTGGGAGCAGACTGAGCCGTGCTGTCGCATAGACAGAACTGCCGCCAGCCAGCCAGCCAGTCAGCCAGTCAGCCAGCATAGACTGACAGCACAGGCTTGTGGAGCCCCTTCATCTAGAGATAAGTGACCATTGTAGCTGAAGGGCCCCGACCACATCAGCCAGTTTGAAACTGTGTTGGAGGGCGTCGCGGCTCCTCTCGCTCACAGGTAATGGGGCAGCGGTGCCACGTTGGGGAGTTTGACTCATGAACAGGCAACCACTTGTAGGCACTTAGGAAACAAAAATAGCAGGAGGACCAGAGTCAGATGGTGCTTACAGCCATGAAATACACGCAACACCTAGAGATGCCTTTTATTAAGTGATGGACGGAGAAGCTTTGATGTCTTTGATCTGAGATGTGTCCTGGTTTAGCTGTAAGGCTGTGACGCACGAGCAGATTTAACTCTGTCACCTCACTGGAAATGAGAGGCGTCTCAGCAGTGCATGACTGAGGGCCAATCAGACCTTCTGCTGAACGTTCGCACGCCATCCAGCAGGCGTGCCCGTGCCAATCGCCACCAAGACGCTTTCACTGTTATCATGTCAAGCGCATGCCGAGTGACGCGCGCGCTAACACGCACTTTCGCACCCGCCGTGCATCTCTTCATATGTCACGCGTCCGCTGCCGTCACTAGGCGGCGTGAGCACTTCTGTCGGCGCCAAACTGCGAACATCAGCGAAAACACACAGATGGGGAGACAGAGGGTGGCAACACAGCAGAAAATTACTGCTAAAACGTGCTCATCTGAGTCACGCAGATCCTCACACCGAAGAAAACCACTCGCTCGACCTCTGCGGCGATGTAAAAAACTCAATACAGGCTTCAGATGCCAACGTTGGCCTGTCGTTAGCAGAGCCCACAACCTCCATCTGGATCTGCCACCTTCAGGAGGCCGGAGGAGACAGCGGATCCCACAGGTGAAGAGAATCTAAGAGACACCACAATAGTTTCTGGTATGGGAAAGATGGCACTGTCCTAAAGGAGGCAGAGACAAATTAGTCTGTTAACAGGAGCAAAAAGCTGGCAGATTCCACCAAAATCTATAAAATAAAGTTGAAATTAGCTACTGTTAATCTGAAATCAGTTTCTTTCATTTAACAAGTCACGAGAGGGGCCAGTCAGAGAAGGTCCACATGTCCACAAAGAAACACGAGGACCGTAAAGATCCACCTTGACACACACAGCAGCTAACGAACGGAATAACGTCATGGAAAGAAAGACGTGTGAGCTCTAAAGCCTGATGTCAGCAAAGGTAATGGGATGTGACAGCAAAAAAAAGGAAATTTAACAAAAAAAGCCAGCAGAAGTTCAGTGTGAAACAGGAAACAAAAGATCGGGCTAAGATTTACACACACACACACACACACACACACACACACACACACAAACACACACACACACACAAACACACACACACACACACACACACACACACACACACACACTTCCCTCTCTCCCTCTCTCTCTCAGAGAGGGTTTGAGATTAAAGAGAGGAACAAACAAACACATGAGGTGAAGGGAGGGGGGCTACAGTGGATCAGTATTGCTAACACTATCAGAGGGATTGTCAGGTGGAGATACCGTATAAACGGCACAGAGGGGAAACGCACAAGGAGCGCCGCAGCGACGCCTGTTAAACCCCCGGAGAGGCCGCCATTTGACTTCGCTCAGCCGCTTTCTAATCTCCACGGCAACACACTTTCACCTGCCGTCTGAGCAACATCGACTTAACAATCACATCACCAACGTCAGCAGCTCAACCTACCATATTAGAAAAAGATGCAAGTTTGGGCCGAAATTGTGCCGAGCGCCGTCCTCTGGCTCGATGTCAGAAGGAGTAGATGCAGATCAACCGCAAGAGCTCAATAAATAAACACGGAGGAAATGTTCCTCCAAAGATAAAGCTCGCCAGTGTGACGGCGGGCGTGGGGGGGCTCCAGCCGAGCCAGGTCGTAGACGGCACCGGGCCAACAGGCAAACAGGACCAGCTGGGCAGATGGAGCATTTAACCGCCTGGTTCTGTATCTATTCATTAATTAGCTCCACCAGCAGAACTAAAAGGCTCACAGGGATGAAGGATCTGATGCAGGAACCGTTAGCACCTGACTGATGGAACGCCAACCATCCAAGAAGGAGGGAACGAGGAAGAACTCAGGGCAGAGTGGCTTCAGATCCTAACGTTAGCCTGTCGTTACCGCGGCCGCTCAAAATCAAAGCAGCAAAGCCACGACCTCTGTCTGAATTTGCCATCTTCTATAAAAGCCCATTTATGTGTTTGCTGGGAGCGCCGGCGCTCTCTGCTAGCGCTGATGTTATTGTCTGTGAGACGAGAACGCTTATCTCGCAGCGATAGCCCGTGTCGGGTCGCCGCGGCGTGGAGTCTGACAGAGACAAATGTCGTATCATTAAGAAATATTAGCGGGCCCCAAATTCCCAGACTGAACTTCCACAGGCCTCAGGATGAGTTCAGTAGGAGGAGACGGAGGAGACAGGAGGTTCTCACAGTTGAAGAGGTTCTGAGGTCTCCAGAAGAGACACCAAAAATGACTTTTGTTACGGGAAAGATTGTCCCATCCTCAAGGAGGCAGAGACCAATGAGTCTGTCAACAGGAGCAACTTGATAGCAGATTCTTCTAGAAAAATGTCTGGTTTATCTCGTATAATTGGAAACCACTTAAGGAAATTTTACGAAAAATAGGATATAAGTCACACGGGTCCTGCAATTTTAGCCAGCAGGAGCTCGATGCTTGATGACACATCTTGGACTGTAACCATAAAGCTAACCCACCCACAACACAAAGCCAGTAAAGCTGTAAATCACAGAACGATTGCTGTTGACATTTATTGAAAAACCTTGTCGAAAACTGAGATGACAAATATTGCAAATATTGTAGGAGAATTTACGATATTTATTTGACAGTGAGTGAGAAGATATTGACACGTTGTACAGCATGATGCAGAGGCTACACCCCCGGCAGGCATTGGTATGCATGACAGGTAACTCGAAAAATGGAACTAGTTAGCTTAGTATGATAAAAAATCGCAAAAATATGATAACCAAGATCTAAGGGCGTGATTTTCACCATCACAGATGCTAGGACATGTGTAAATATAGGGGGACTCCAACTGTCTGACTGCAGTACAGCAGGACGAGGCTTCCAGCACAGCCAAGCACGCTAGGAAGCTACCGGGGTCCTCGTCACAGGAAACAAAAGATTGGGCTAAATATTTACACACACACACCCTCAGGGATCGTTTGAGATTAAAGAGAGGAACAAACAGAAACATGAGGTGAAGGGAGGGGGGCTACAGTGGATCGGTATTGCTAACACTATCAGAGGAATTGTCAGGCGGAGATACCATAAAAACAGGGAAAACGGAGCGCTGCAGCGACGCGTGTTAACAAATGCCCGGAGAGGCCGTCGTTCGACTCCGCTCAGCCGCTTCCTAATCTCCACGGCAACACACTTTCACCTGCAGGTTGGGTATGAGTGTGTGTGTGAGTGTGAGTGTGAGTGTGAGTGTTGAGATGTGAGTGTGTGTGTGTGTGCTGTGTGAGCAACATCAACTTAACAACCAGACCATCGTCATGAGCAGCTCAGAAAAAGACCAAGCCGGCCGAGCCAGGTCACCGGCCAACGGGCCATCGGGTTTTTTTTTTTCTTCTTTTGCTACCCTACCTTCCCACCACCCCACTTGTTCCGCCACCTTCCCCCCCCCCCCCCTCGCCGCCTACGTTCCTGCCCCCGGTACCCGGCCTCCCCTACCACTTTCGCCCCGTCTCTTTTCCTGCCCGCCCTCTCTGGCCGCCCCGTCCCTGTGTGCGGCTAGCCCCCGTGGGCGGCGAGCCCCCGTGTGCGGAAAGCTCCGTTTCCGAACGGCCCCCGTTTGCGGACAGCCCTCCTCACTCAGGGTATTTGTCTTTGAGACAGAGACAAACTGCAGCTTTTTTATTAACCCGCTGCTGCGTGGAGAACAGTTTTACTCTTTCCATCCAGGACGGTTCCTCAAACAGGCAGCAGCACAAACACCCACCTCCTTCCAACCATCCACCTTTCTAATTTCCTCAAGCAGACGCGCTGCAGGTCTGATTATCGGTTCTGTCCCGGAAACACTCCTGGAGCGCGAAATCCTGATTTCATCCCGCCTTCTCTCTCAGAGGAGGTTGTTGCCATCTGAGCGAGTGTCTGAGTGGTTGTTCCAGTGTTTGGCCTGCAGGGGTCCTCCTGCTGAGGGGCTCCTCCTCTCTCCGTGGCCTCTCATCCGTGCGCTCCTCGTTCCGCTGATTGCTACGCTCATTCCACGCCGCTGAGGGAGCCTGGCACCTGTCCATCAGTCTGCCCGCCGGCGCCGCCGTGGATGCGCCGTTGCTTTAACGGGGAGAAATCAGAGTGATGAGGAGAGGCGGGGCCCACGTGCAGCTGGAGGCCTTTCAATGGGAAAACAAGCTCAGCTCGCCGCCGTAGCTCCTCATACACGACGCTCTGAAACCGCTGGAAGTGTCAATTATGAGTTAAAGAGCTCCAGACATCAGCTAACTCCGGAGATCGCTCCCACGGACGCTGCAGTCTGCACCAACTCCCCCTGACAGCCTGACGGGGCGCAACCCTGGCTTCAAGGCAGCGCCATGGCTTCGTTTCTGTCCGTGCCTGCGCTAACGTCTGCGGGCTGAGCACATACCTAGTGACAGTTACTATGACAGCCATTTTGTTCTGACCCACTTATCTGTGTCTCACCACAGGCAGAGTGGAGGGGAGGCGGAGGAAGCCAAAGACAATTTCAACTTGCCGTGCAGATTACGGTCCAAACCTCCCGGACTGAATATTTAACCCTCTCGCCTTTTGATAAGGGACAGCCGAGGCGGCGGGCTCGCCCCCGGCAATGGCTGAGTGGCTTCCTCTTCCCTCCTCTGCGTCTGTCCGTCTGTCTGCTGTTAGAGACTCTGTGCTAAGTCATTACACATAGAGCTTAGCCTAATTACGCTCAGACGCCCCCCCACAGGGTCACGGCTCGTAGAACAACAGCTTCACTGGCCCCGCCCGTCAGATAAGGGACGGAGGGCGCGCTGGAGGGGGCGTGACCTCGGCAGCCCTGACTGTTGGGCCCTGACAGGCCGGCGTTGCTCACAGCCCCAACCGGTCTGCCAGGGCCCATCAGAGAGGAAGAGGAGACAGTTTTCCATGTTTAACATCACACAACCAGCCAATCTGGCTGTTTCCATGGAAACCGCGCATTTAATGACCAATAACAAAGACCAACCTGGGAGAGCGAGAGCGCTGAGAGAGCGATCCTGACAGAGAGGGATGGAGAGAGAACGGCGGAGATCTGGTGCAACAAAAGAAGCAATTTAGTTTGGCAGGATGGCGCGAGGCCTGATTGTGTCATCAACGTCAATGATCATTCATTTCCTTCTGTCCAGCAGGGCCAGATTAATTCTGCCCGCCCCAACCAGAAGAAGCATGGCTCCAGCTCTGCAACAGCAGCTTCTGAGAAATTCAATACAGCAAAGAAAAAAGAACTCGGCGGCTTTTGGCCTGATCAATCCACATCATTTACACGGAGGGCAGACGAATGAAAACCAGGTGCAAACAGACAGCCGGCGTCTGAAGGCCAACGATCCATCAGTCAGGGTCCCGATCCTGACAGGATCTAATCTGTCACATCACAAAGTCATTCAGTATTTTTTATTACATCTAAAGTTTTTCCACAAAGCTCCAGAAAGCTGATCGTCTCAGTCCTCTCCAATCTGGAGAAGAAAGGTTATTGGAGGGAGACGAGTCCACCGAAGCGTGGGTCAGCACAACAATCAGACACGCCGTGACAACACAGATCAATGCAGGAGCCCGGCCTTCCGCCTTATCGCACAACACACACGTGCTTGTCGACAATAGCCAAACACTCGTTAACCACACACTTAAAGCAACCTCTCACACGCCCTCTAGTGACCCCGACCCCGGTCACTAGAGGGCGCTCCGTTGCACTTCCCCCACATCTATCCGGAAAATATTCTAATATTTTCATCCTAAATGATCCCAGTCACAAACGGGATCAACAGTTTTAACAAAAGGCGCCATTAGCACGGCATGAACTTGGAACATTAGCTTTTTGCTAAAACCAATAATATTTTTAGATTCTAGGCAATTGGAGGAGCTAATAGGATCCCTTTTAATTATCCAGTCATCCAGTGAAGCAAATAAAATCTATGTTGCTGTTTTTATCATGTTTAACTTACGTAACCCAGCAGGCATGCACACATACACACGCGGAGGCAGAAACCTCTCTACACCCATAATGTTTCACAAAATGCTTATTAATGCTGACACTGCTGCTATCATCTAATTAGCATAAGTTCATTGTTTAATTGCTTTAAGACAAATATCATGGTTATTCAGAATAAAAGGGATTTTTTTTTTTATTGCAAACCATCAATGCTAATCTACAAACTGGTCAGCAGACCAAAAAAAATAGCTCAGTGTGTTTTTGGATCATTCAGATGTATTTTTATACTTGGTTGCTAATGTGGCCACTCATGGTCGGCGCTCATTTCGCTCTGATGTACGTCTGCAGATTTACAATAAAACAACCGTGACGTATCGAACGCCAGTTTTTAATCCCTCCCTTTTTCACACAAGGCCTGATCACACGTTTCGCCTAAACTCAACTGCTTATCTGACTTTACTGAAAAAAACGCTGTCTAATTTGCAACGTTTTAATTAAGAGTCTGACTTGTGCTCTTTAATAAAAACATGTTTGTGTTTGTTTACTGGCTTAGAGAGTCTGAGCACAGACAGGCTGGCAACTGTTGCACCGTCTGAGAATATTCGCGTAAGAAACTCTGACTGGCGCCTTAGTCAGGGATCAGTGAGAAGAAAGAGCCACTTCTATCTTCTCTCCCTCCAAATAACTTTTACCTGAAGCTGCAAAACCTATTTGTCCCAAAGAATTAGCCTTGATTTGTGCCTTTAACCCTGGGACCACGTCCGTTTGGTCCGCTTTTCTTTCCCAACCTTTGAGCCAGAACAATACAATTACATCGACTTTGGTCTTCTTTTTCTCTTACCCATAATAATAAAGAAAAGAATCTCTCCCTAATGCTTTTGAACATCGCCATTGCGCTTTTCACATGACCTTAAGAAGGTTCTTACAAACATGGTGGCATGTCAATGAAAAGGGGAAACGTTAGAGACATCGAGAGGTTGGCATTCTTCAATCCTGAAGCTGGAAATTTAACCAAGAAACTGACATTTAAGATCAACTTATTAGAAATTCCAGCTAAATGTAAACTGCTTTTAGCTGATTATCTAACTAATTTGCACTTATCCGATTTGCTGGGGCCCATTGCTCTCTGCCCTGGTAAGTCGCTGTTACCCCCCCAGGTGGCCCTCGCCCCCCCAGCCCACAGAGAGTCAGCGCTGAGGGGCGAACGTCCGCTCACACGTGTCCACTACGCTGGCGCTCACGTGTCCGTGTTCAGCTACGCCGCTCAATCTTTTCAACATCGTCATCTGATGTTAAATCCCATCCAAAGTAAACAGATTTATCCCCCCCAACACACACACACACACACTCGATTCCAGATGCACCTACGTTTGCTCAGCTGAGTGCAGATGAATGATTCAGGAGGGAAATTTACAGCAAGCTTTCATCAGTGGCCGAGACGTCTGTTCCAGAGGAACACTGTGGCTGTGGGACGGCCCTGACTAAAATGCCACCCAATGATCCATTGCCGTTTTATTGACAGAAATAAACGACTCCAGAAATGGTTCTGAAATTAAGTCGGCGAGCCCGTTATTGCTTTCTGCAGGGCTCTAAACAGGAGCGAGCGTGGCTGATGAAAGCCATCAGACGCGCGCACTAATGTTAGCCTCCTCACACTGTGTTTACAGAGCAACTCACGAAAGGGCCAAGCCCCCAGGGCCCCCCTCCACCCCCGGTTCCCTGGTTTTCCAACCGCGCTGCCACCCCACCCCAAGCCTGAAACTGGTAGAAAATAGAAAAGACGACAGAAAACAGCGCAGAGAGGCAGAGGTGAGAAAAGAAGTGAGGAAATGAAATTAAGAGAAAGTTAGCAAAGGGGAAGATAGGAGGCGGACACCCTCTGCAGCGGAGGAGGAAGAGTAGAAGACACTGAACATGGAAGAAGAAGCAGAAAGAAGGAGGAAGAGTTTAGACAAAAGAAGCTGTGGATTCCAAGAATCAGATGGCAGCCTGGGAGCGCTGGGTTTGTCAACAGCTGTTCCCAGTCAACACAGAACCTGAAATTAGCTGCTCTCCCGGAGCCCTGAGGTCAGGTGACCTCTGAGGTGTTTACCGGGACACCAAAAATACACAGTCTGGTGGTCGTCCGCCGACCAGACCACCCAGCCATCCTAGCGCGTCGTTTTAATCAGCACTCAGCCCATTTGCGGGGGTGCAATCACAATCACCCACGCAAACGGACATCGTCGCTCTTCACCTTCACTGCCGTTTCGCCCTCTCTCCTTCGTCTACATGATCGTTTCCATCAACTCACGCCTGCGGGAAATTGAAGTCAGATCAATAAACAGCAGAAAATGAAATTAGCTTCCGCAACGGCAGGAAAATGTTCAATCGGGACTTTTCTGGAAAGAGAGGAGAAAATAACCACACACAGGATTCCAGCGTGTGTGTGTGTGTGTGTGTGTGTGTTGACTGATTCCTGTGATGGAGCCACACTGACCCACTCCACTGGGGGAAAACACGAAACCTGTCCTCGCTCACAGGGACAATCCACACCGGGTCCACGCGGTGGCTCGCCGCACGCTAACACATCCTGGCGTATCTTGGCTCTTTTTGAAGTTTTATCTCCTCTGAGGGGATGGCGAGTGGGCACGTGCCCATCTGTGCATTTGAATATAAATCAGGACGTGCAAGTCTGGTGCAGCAGAAATGTGAAATTGCGAATGCTGGCACGGAGCGGCCCCCCCGACAGGCGGGGTTAATTCAGACTGCCTTTGATGTCTGCGTGCGTGTGTGTGTGTGTGTGTGTGTGTGTGTGAAATGAGCTGGTGGTCCAGAGTTCACACGAAACACATGCTGTGCTCACGTGCACGCACTGATCACACACACCTACACACACACACACACACACACACACACACACACACACGTGTGTGGAGACGAGAGGGCCGGTTCAAAGGCTCCGCTACTATCACACGCTGAAACGCACCAAACCAGCGGTGAAAGCTCAACTTTAGTGTGTCAGAGAGTCTTAAATCCTTTGTACTCTTCTGGATTTAACTCCAGAGCATCCGCAAACATTCACTCACACGCCATCCACATCCACGCCACAATGGAGGCTAAGCTGCCTGTGAGCTAAACAGACTGCTGGCTTACACACAATACCTATGTAGAACAGACGCCGCAGCTCCAGCTACGGCGAGGTGGAGCAACTTCTGGCAGAGCAGCCGCGGTCAAGATGGCTATTTCTGTTTCACAACCAGGTTGTTGGGTGCAACGATTGAGACGTATCTGAGAAAAGTGCAGTTTACTGGGGGAGAAGATCAGCCGAGCACCGTTTCCGAAAATACCAGCGATGAGCTTACGTAAGCGCCATTGTTTCAGAGCGGTTTCACCGCAGAAGCAGGCTTTTGTTATATTTCCACATCAAGAGGAGTCAAACTACTGATCAATTTCTTTATTTCACTGTGGAATAAAAGCCACACCTGAAGGAAAGCGTGTGAGCGTCGTTGGGGTTCCTTCCACCGCAATAATCGTGTTGTGTCGGTGACATTTGAAGGAAGAAAATCAGAAGGATTTGAGCATATTTCCATTTAACTGCCGCGTGCAGATGGACAGTGCGCGCGCACAGATGTACCTGCGGCAGCGTCCACGTGCCTGAGGATTGCAGCGACGGTTGCACACAAATCCCTTCAAACAGCAGCCAGAACCAGAGAGCGCAGGGCGAGGCCCCTCTCCGGGCTGCACTTCCGGAGCCTGCTGTCAGGTGGCAGTAGCGAGCCGCCGCCTACCAGATGGAAATGAAAGGGCTCGTGGAGGACTTCCATGGTTTATAGCCGTTTGAGAGCCACCCACCACCGAGGCAAGCCAATTAAACTTATTCAGAAGTGTGACCAATCAATCACAGGTGGAGGAGGAAGAGAAGAACGGGACGACAAAGCCTGGGAGATCTCCGACACACACCCCGCCTCTCCAAGCAGGAAAAAAAAACCACCACTGCACAGGCGGGAAAGCGGTCCCTCCGCAGTGGAATGAATAAAGCACTTTACACCTGGAATTTTCTAGGGCACGGTGCCACTCCACATTAGCACGCAAACACTCTGGGAACTGTTCCCATCATTCCTCTTCCCTCCGTCAGGCACACATACCTGCAGAGACTCGCAGGTAATGCCCTCTCACAAACATCAAATGGAAGACTGGAAAAAAAAATTATGCAAGCACCAGAAGCAGGCCTGCACCTACCCACACGCCCGCACACACACACACACACTCACACTCACACACGCATACACGGAGCAAATAATAGCTAGATGGAGAAGAGGAGAAAAGATTTGCAGCGTAGGCAAAAAAAAAGAAAAAAAAGCATCTTCCTCTGACAGGCCTGAGCTCCGGCAGGCCTCTAATCCTATTTTGACACATAATGCTATATTGTCTTCTTTTAAGGAAGTGCAAGGCCTTCTCTCCCCCCCACCACCCCCACACACACACACACAGGGCAGTGTAGCATGAATGTGTGCACGTTTTTAATGAATTCGTGATAGAACGGTGACACAAACGTCGTTCCTTTTCCGTAGGACATGATTTCTGATTTACAGGCTGACAGATCCTGATCAGCAGGTGGGACATGTGACATCTACAGCCTGCTGGAACCCAAACCTGCAGCTCCAGCTTCAGAATCCTGGATTTTAACCAGCCGAAGTTGCTTCTACGTCGTCCTGTCAAACCAAACCCTCCAACGCTGGCAAAAAGAGGGTCTGGTTAGGAGAACCTGATGACGGGGCCGGTCGCCCTCCTCCATTTTTAACGAGAGACTTCAGTGTGAGCAATCAAGGGTGTGTGTACCCATGCATGCACAACCACCTGTGGGAAATTCAAAACCAGCCCCCAACTCAAGGCAGCCAGTAAACGCTAAGACAGGTAACCTTGTGTGAGGTGGCGAGTGGGAGATGATGGAGGGGTGGGGGTCAGGGGTCAGATGCTCTGCATCGCTCCTTTAAAGGAGCGGCTGCTGGTGGGAGGAGGAGGAACTGGAGGAGGAGGAGGAGGCAGCGTGGAGCCTTCCTGTAAACCCTCCACCCACCAGCAGCCGCTGACTACAGAAACAAATGGCTGTGATCATCGTCCGCTGATGGATCCGAAGCTGATGTCAGCTTCAGAGTGTGAGTGTGTGTGTGTGTGTGTGTGTGTGTGTGTGTGTGTGTGTGTGTGTGTGTGTGTGTGTGTGTGTGTGTGTGTGTGTGTGTGGTGGTGGTGGTGGGGGTCTGGAGGGGGGTTTATACGACAACAGGAAGAATATGGACTATAGAGCTCAGCATTTGACACAGATTATTAGAAATGTCCACAGTCAGCAGTGAGTAAATCCAGCAGAGCTCAGAGAGATAACAGCCTGCCAGGACCAGCCTGCCAGGACCAGCCTCTCAGGACCAGCCTGCCAGGACCAGCCTGCCAGGACCAGCCTGCCAGGACCGAGCCTACATCAGAAGCCAGGACTGCCATGTCACAGAGCCACATCAGCAGGCTGCAGGTAAAATGTGAGGGCCCTTCAGGGTGCATTTGGGGCCACCTTCAAGCTGTATTCCACCATTTGAAGCAGCACTGAAGGGAACCAGGAGGCGTAGAGACAAACCAGCAGCCGCGGTGGAGTCGATGAAGGGAGTCGGGCGTCTGCGCCGTTAAAGGAGAAATAAAACAGCTCATGGAAACCGGAGGAGTCCTGCATCCTTTTAACGCCTCCCTCTGTTCTTTTCGGCCAGCCTGCTCTCAGACGCAGGCCAATTGATCTCCATCCGCATCATTCTCAGGTTTCCAGTAATCAAGAGTGGCAGGAAGCCGGCGGGGGGGGACAGAGGGCGGGCAGGTGCGTTTCAGCAGCGTGCCGTAGTCAAGTTGGATGTCCTACGCTAAATTATTCATGTCAGCAGTGTCCGATTAGAGCCGTGGTTCTGCATCTGAGGGGTGAAGATGTTGTCACTGACAGAAATGTTCAAGAAGAGCAAAAAAACCTACTAATAAGGCAGCCACATGGTGATGGGTGGGGGTGGGAGGTGTGTGTGTGGGGGGTGTCAGTGCCTGTCAGCATCCACGTCTCCTCCTAGTTTGTCCCAGATGAAAAGATTTAAAAGGCCTTTTTAAAGGTCAGATCTTTTTATCAATATTTAAAAGAAGATAAGAGGAAAAGGCCAGAAAAACCCAGAAAACCAAACTGGTTTCATCACACACACACACACGCACGCGCACGCACACACACACACACACACACATTTGCAGCACTTCCCTACTAACGCTCCTCCAGCATGTGGAAATTAATTCATCTGATATTTCTCTCGTGAGGATATTTAACATGAATCAAAGAGTATCCGTCTCTAATCTGGCAGTTCACACGCTCACTCGGTGTGTTATGAAATCTTTTTCTGGGACTTTGTCACCCTGTCCACACACATCCGTCCACCAGCCCTCGCTTCAACCATAAAAACACAAAAACACACACAGGACTTTCAGCATCAGCTCCATCTGTGCAGCCTCCAAACGCCACGTTTTAGAAGGTTTACTCCCACTACTCAGTCCCAGTCGAGGTCAATGGGGCTACTGGAGTCCATCCCAGTGGTCACTGGGCAGGAAGACACCCAATCCAGACCCAGGCTGGACTGGAACCCAGAACCTTCTGTGACAACAGCGTTTCTTCATCTTCCACTTTTGTCTCTCTTCACGCGGCACAAACTTAAAAAACAATTTACACACCCTGCATACATATTTATTTCTTTCGGCCTCTGAGAAGGAAAAACTTGTTGAGGAAGAGGACGCAGAGGGAGGCAATCTTGTTACCAGACGGCATAGCCCTGGGAAGATTTCTATCAGGCGCACGTATAGAGAGAGGCATCCATTTAGAAAATGGCTTTTCCAGGCACGCTGGGCCATTTAGCACACTCGATGACGACTTCTGTTTGGGGACGTGATAAATGTTCTCTGCCGCCCGCTGTGAGCGCACGGTCAGCTCGGCACACATATGCACACAAATCTGTGTGGGCGCCTGGCGTTGGACTGTGGGGGGGGGGCTGCTCTGCGTGCTTCGGCCTGCGGAGAACAATTATTTAAAATCCACGCGCTGGAGGCCTGCTGAGGCAGACACACCCTCAGCCCACCTCCAGGAGGCCAACAGCTCTCTCCATTCACCAACGCTCCACAACCCACAACCGGTGCAGCTCATCTCTCCCTCCCTGGGATCCATCGACGTCGCCCACAGGCCGACAGCACCGGCGACTGGCGATGGCCGTTCTTATTAAAGCTGCGGCGAAAGTGGCCGCATGACTCGCGCGTTATCGAACTGCAATAATAAAGCATTTAGCTCAGGATAAATTGCAACCCCCAGCAGGAACGCGTGACAGACGGGGTGAAACGGTGTCAGTCGCACCCAGCTGCAGCATCTGCTGCGCCGTGAAACATACGTGTGTCACACATGGAAGCAAACACAGAACACAAGTGTGTGTTACACCATGTCATATTTTGGTTTTTTCATTACTGTAGATTCTCTCCCACACACACACGCACGCACACACAGAGTTGTGTAACTTGCCCAGTGAAACCTGGCTGATAAATAATGCAGGTAAACATGGCGGCGCACGCACAGCGCTGACGTCAACTCACCGATCTCATCTGCTGAGTGCCGGTGACGTGCTGCAGAACCTTGTCCAGCTCCTTCTCAATGCGGCCGGCCCAGTGCATCATCCTGGAAAATAAAATTAGACACGTTCATCCTGCATCACTCCACACTAGCGCCCGAACGCACCTCCGATGCTGGCGTGTGATGGAGTGTGTTTGTAAGAGACCCTGACTGAGGAAGCTCCTCCGTCTCCGGGTCTTTCTCCCCCACGTCAAGCTGACAGACTCTATCTGAGCCGCCACCTGGAAGTATCCCGGTTCTGCTCGTCAGCTGCTTCCCCATCAGGAAGTGCAGTTTGACCCTGACAGGCCCGTCAGCTGGCGTGACCGTCTCTGCTGCGGTGAGGCTGCTCCGGTCCGACAGAAGTGCACCCTAAGCAGGAGCTGAGCTCCTGTTAGTTTGAGCCAAGTCTGGAATTACGGGATCATTCCGCATCCCGGCCAGCAACAAATGACTCAGAGGGTCGACGTTTTCATTCGATATATCTGTTAAACATCAGATGAATAAACTCTGTTGTGCAGCATCGTTTTCCTTTAAGCAGCCTGCAGTCAGCTAATCACTAGCATCAACAGCCGCACGAGGCCGTTATTTGTCTCCTAATATGATGATGGAGGCAAATGTCATCTTTAAATGTCAGATTTGCTCAGAAGACGGATTTATTAAACGGCACAGATCTGCCAGACTGGCGGAGCGGTCCGTGATCACGAGGACGGGGGAGCGGCAGTGGCACGTAGCAGGGACGGGGGAAAGCGAGGGGACGAAGAGGTCACCTCCGTGTGATAGGGTAGAGGAGAGGAGGAGGAGGAGGAGGAGGAGGAGGAGGAGGAGGCCTTGATACTAACACTGAAGGACAATACCTCCGCCACAGGCCTTGCAGACTCCTTATGCAACTTCATTACTCTACAGTCTCTCTTTCTGTTTGTCTGTCTCTCTCTCACTCACACACACACACACACACACACACACACACACACACACACACACACACACACACACAGCTAAATACCATTAACTCAGTTACACTTTGTGCCTCTGTGTCATTAAACTAATGTTAATGTTTCTATCAAAACCAAGAATAAATTCTCCCTCAGCTCTGAAACCATCAAGCAGAAATCTGGTGTTTTTGTTTCCTCGTCGGCCAAAATCCACTGGGGATGAATCAGTCTGACATCTGGGTGGGCACGCGCGTCCCCAGCGCGGACACGCAGCAGGAGAACCTGACCGTGGAGACACGTCGCGCCTGACACCCACCTGAAGGTCACGCAGAACTGAGGAGTCCGCTTTAAAACGGTGCGGCTGTGAGAGAGTTGCTGGATTCACTTCAGATTAAAGGAGAAACTACGTCTTTCAGGTATCCACTCACAAAATACTAGTTCTACAAAATACTAGTTAAACTCGTTCCAGGTGACGCCAATTAAAAGGATATTTTACGCGCGGCCAAGAATTTTTCCACCAGAAAAGTTACACAACTGACACCACAAACTCTTCTGCCCTGCATGTTTGCTCGACATAAATACAAATACAACCGATTTCTGAGGTTAAAGAAATGTTTTAGGGTTGTCAGACTTACCGAGATCTAGCGTTTATTGGGTAATTTAGCCGCGGAGCTTCGACAGCGAGACGCGGTGACGCAAACCCTAAGTTCGTGGCTGGAATCGCGTCAAATTTCCTCTGTAAACACAAACTCTGGGTGCAGCATGGGCACAGCGCCTGGACGTCTCCAAACACTCGGTGAGCGCACGTTGGCTGGCAAAGATCTATGGAAGTCGCGTCGATGCCTTTTAAAACGCTCCGGCCTCATTTGGCGTCTCCGCGCAGCAGCTGGAGTTGACCCGGAACACAATGACAACACATGTAGGCTGGAGCTCCAGATCAGAAGCCTCCAGTTTCAAACACCGGCACATCCGGCCGTGCGGGACTCTGGAGTCCGGCCTCGCTGCATCCATCACGCGTAAACGGCGTCTTCAACCACGCGTGAGCGTAGAAACGCGCCATAGTTGTTTGGGTGGCCGATAAATTATTACTCAGCTGTCCTATTTGACCCAGGTACCCTGCTCCCGAGCGTGACACGTTCAGAGATGTGGAGAGTGGACATCGGTGGCCACCACAGCCGAAACGTCAACATGCGCGTTAAAGGAGGGTCGTTAAAACCGCTGCGCGTCTCTGAGGGGCCACCTGTCCCCGATTCGCGGACCCGAACCCGGGTTGTAGGGCACGGTACTTACGTGTAGTGCTGTGGAAAGAGGTGGGTCCCGTCTGTCGGCGAAAAGACGCATATGAGAAGTACAGTTTGGATTGCGAGGAGGCAGAAAAGCCCGCACGGCTGCGCGCAGATCGCCATTTTCCATGAAATATTCAAGAAACTGGGGTAAATAAGAGACGGAGCAGGAGGACAATTTCCCCCGCGGTCGAGCTAAGAATAACCAAGCTCCAGAGGAAAAGTGAGTGATGGGAGGCGATGTTGGGCAGAGGCTGCCGGACACTTCAGCGGGCTGAGGGGGGATCTCGGAGAGGTTTGGCGGCTGAGGAGATGCGGATCAGTGTGATGAAGATGCTGTCGCCGCCGCGCCTGTCTGCCGCTGCCTGTGTGCGCACTCGCTGCTGTCCTCCCTCCCTCTCCGCCGCCGCCGCGCACATTTGCTGCCTCTGCGCTCCCACTCTCCCCACTGTACCCGGCGCACGGAGTCACGCTGCCCGCAGCGGGAGGCGAGATCTTCCCATCCGGACCTTCAAAACAAAACCACCGACCACCTTTGGCCCTGACAGCCGCGTGCGGGGGCGTAATTGCTCCCTCTAATATGCTTTATCGTGATCGCAGCGCGTGCGCAAATCGTTATCACTCAGAGCCAGATTAAGGCTCTTTGCGGTTGATGAGAAAACAGGCACGTTTTCCCAGGCTTTGGATCACGTGACTGGTTTTATTCTGAAGGCTTTGGGATCTGACACGCAGTGTTGACGCGCTCTTGTCACTGGCGCTGGATGGAGCCGCTGGCACAGGCGGCCCTTGCGCCGCTCACTGCGCCCGTTCCTGGGCGTCAGGCGGGGGCGCGCATCAGGCCACCTCCTCGTCTTTCTCCTAATGTCCACGCTCCAGCCGCTAATACGGCGGATTATAAACAGGAATCAGGGCTTTATGTTGGGTAATTAAGAGCGGGGTATAGCAATGTTAAATGTGGACATAATCCTGAGCAGCGCGCTCTGAAATGTGTTCCTGCGCCTGAATATGCGCTTAAAACAAAGCCGAGGAGAGATGATAACCTTATTCCGGGGGGAGAAAATGCATGCTTCGTGCCGGCTCGTGCCATTTTGTGAACAGAATGATAATTAGATGACTCTGATCATCGGTCCGTAAGTCAGATGTTGCTGACGGTGAAGCCAAACCAGGAGCAGAGACTTGGGGCTAAATCCAGCATGAAAGCATCCAGAAGCTCGGATACCACCCCGTCACCCGTGCGCGCGCGCGCTCTTTTCCTCGATTATCTCCAACCTGAGGGCACCTTGTGACACATCTGCACTTGTATACCCACATTTTCAGGCTCCTCCGTGTGATTCAGCCGCAGTCTATATTCCAGGCGCATCTCCGCCCCCAAAGCGGACATTTGCAGGTGCGCGCTGCTAGGTGCTCCCCGACTTGTCTCCAAATTAAGACCCCCCACCCCCGCTACATCGGGCCATATCTCCCCAGGCAGAAACAGTGGGGCATGTGACAGCCGTGTCCTTGCTTCAGTCAGTCAGCGGGGGACACGCAGGTGCTCCGGAGCGGATCCACGCACAGCCCTCTGCAGGGATGCCGCACAGCACCGCCTCCTTCCTGACAGCGACCACGGGGCTCTTTTTTTGGTGGAAAAAGATGCGCCGCGGGGCTCAGAGCGCAGCGGGGAGAACCTACCTGATGGAGGGGACAGGAGCTACATCAGGCCTCTGAGCGCCGATGCTCCAGTCAGAACAAATAACAAGGTTTCCTCTCAGCCACAGCAAAACACGCACTTCTTAGTTTCAAAACAAGATTTCATGTAACCGTGTTGCTCACATCTGCAAGTATCTGCACCGTGCAGCAGATGCAGTCGGCTCGGCTGTCTTCATCCCTATCTGGCCTGGCCGCCTGTTTCAGCACCGGTGCTTTCTCATCTCTTCTGCAGCTGAAACCAGAGGTTCTCTCCTCTGAATCTACGGCTCGTCCATCTCCTCCTTTTACAGCTTGGCCCCAGAAGTTGCCGATGTGGGTTTCTGTCATCTCTGTCAGGGTTCCAGCTGATCCCTCCCCTCACAATGTGGATTTTAATGGCCGACTCAACGGAAACTACTGACGCCTCCTTAAATCTGCCAAGTGTCTGGATACATTTGGCCACGGCTGGACGAGCGCTAGATATCGTGAGCGTGGCGGAGAGGAGGGCGGCCCTGTTGTGACTTATTATCATTTCCTAGGAGCGGAAAGAAGATCCTGATGGATGCCTACTTAGCACACTCATTTACCGCTTCGCACTCAATCAGGAGGAGGAGGAGGAGGAGGAGGAGCAACAGGTAGAGCGATGGAGGCTCGTCACCTTTCTGCTGACTCACGGAGGCCTCCTCCTCTCTGCTCCCATTCAGCAAACATTACCAAACTCATCCTGATAGAGACACAGAGGCCTTTTTAATTCATGTCTTCTGTTTTTATATAAAAGGGGGTAAGGTGTCTGCCCCCCGGGTGGAGAGTAGCGAGACCGACATCCCACGTGAGAACCAGCTCTGCCTCGTGACCGACTGTAGGTGGGTGGAGGAGTGGCAAGAACAGAGCTGGTGGGGTGGTGGGGGCTCACTGACGCTTGCGGTGAGTTCAGTCTTTATTAGTGCCGATCAATCCGATTGGTCAGAGGAAAATCCACAGATCAATGACCGTGAAGCAGGGCCGGGCCGGCCCGCTTCTTTCCTATTGGCTGCTCAGTTTCTCCTGAGCAGATTGAAAGATCAATCAGTCATTGATCTGGGACCCTGCAGAAGTAGACAGTCACGGTCCACCCCCCCACCCCCCACACCACACACACACACACACACCCTTCACTGTGCCACTTAGCTGCGCTTAGCATCCAGCCGGCCCAGTCAGCACGCTGGAGGATGGAGGTTTCATATTCCGGACCAGTGCAGGGCTGGCGTACGCGATGCCTTCATGGTGCCTTTGACACAGTGTCCCAGCGCCCTCAGGAAACTTGGACGATCCCTTCAAGAGCTCTGTGGAACAAAAACGAGAGTGTGACACGCTGGCGGCCTCCGATGCTTCCACAAAGACGGAGCTGCAGCGTCCTCGTCCTCTGCAGAGACGCTGTGAGACGATCGCAGTGATTCCAGCAATCAAGGTTATCTCTCCTCACGGCTTATCGTCAGAATTAGAGTCCCTGTCACAAAGATCCCATCTCAGCACGCAGGATCCTTATTTACAGATATTCCTGCTCCCTGTCCTTCCTTCATTTGCTCCCTCATATCTTTGTTTTTTAAATATGAACTATAAAAAAACCAACAAGCCCACAGTCCGTCCTTTACTGTAAAACGTAAACGCGGTCAGTGGTGCTGAGCTGCAAGGCATTCTGGGACTTCCATGCACAAATGTCAGGGCACTTCATCTCCATGATGATGAAGACGATGACTCAAGCCCCCCCCACCCCCGGTCTGCATGAAATAACATATAATAACAGCGGCGACTGAGGAACAGCCAGAAACACGACAGCCGGACACAGCTACGATGCACGTTTACATCTGGGTCCAAGCACTTTTGGAGACCCTCCCGACCCCACTTCCACCTCCCCGCCCCCTCGCCACCCCCGCAAACTCAGCCACACAGGAAAGTAGCTGCGTGTGAAAACAGAGCAAGGCTCAGCACTCATCGGCATGCTCTACTAGAGGCCTAATGGCCCCTGGGTAATGGCCTCTAGTCTTCAGGAAATCCGTCCTCACGCATGCATCAAAGCTGGGATTGAGAGGGATCCAGGGCGTGGAAGTTACAACGGTGGTGGAGGGGTGGAGGGGGCATCAGCGCCACACAGCGAGAGGAGGCGGAGGCGGCGCAGCCAGCGCAGGATCTGCCCGCGGTTCATTATCGAGCGCCTGGGTTTGCACGATGGCATCAGTGCGGCGAGCCCCAATTCACCGGCGATGTATCTGCTTCGGCATCAGGAGGTCAGAAGCAGAGTAAATCAAATTAGTAGCTTTTTCATTTCATGGTAATTAAGCTTTTTTAAAAAGATACTTCTGCCTTTATCAGTTGTCCCTGAAGTGCTTGCTCCCTCGTCCTCCAGTTCTCTTTGCTAGCTCACATTATCCCAGCGCCTCCATCCGGCCACCATTCCAGGAGACCTCCAGTCAATCAGCCCCCCCGCCGTCAACGCTGTTTTTTTTTTATTATAATCTGTGGGGGGGTAAAATTTGATACGGGGGATTGGGGGGTGGGTGGGGGGGGGGGGAATAAGGGGGGGGGGGGGGGGGGGGGGGGGGTTTTTGTTTAGTTGTGGGGGTGGGGGGGTGGGGGGTGTTGTGGTGTTGTGTGGGGGTTGTGGGGGGGGGGGTTATTGAGGGTGTGGTGTGGGGGGGGGGTGAATAAGGGGGGGGGTTTGTGGGGTGGGGGGGGGTTATTGGGTTGTTTGGGGGGGGGGGGGTTAATTGGGGGTTTGTGGGTGGGGTTTTATTGTGGTGGGGGGTGGGTGGGTAAATATGGGGGGGGGGGGTTTTGGGGGTGGGTGTGATTGGGGGTGTGGGGTGGGGGGGGGGGGGGGGGTTTTATGTGGGGGGTGGGGGGGTCCCAGTCATCAGCCCCCCCGCCGCCACCGCTGCCCCCCCCCCCCCCCCCCCTCCGTCCAGGAGCCATCTGCTTACGCTGCATATTGCAGATCTGTCAATGCTGCCTCATTATAATTCGTGTTTGTGACCCTGACGGCATTTCAGAAACACTGTCTTGCTCCATATGTTCGGTACACATCTATCCATCCATCTATGCCCCCCTGCACATGCACACACACACACACACACTCTCTCCCTTCTGGGTGAGCAAACGCAGCGGCCACCTTCAGAGAGAGGCGTGACCTCTGCACGTCCTGCGTCAGGCCGCAGAGCATGTGGATTCTGCCCCCGTTGTTCTGTCTAAGCAGAATTGCATTTGTACACCCGAAGAGCTTTTTTTCATATAAATGAGACTGATGAATTGAAATGGAATGAATTTAGGTCAGAAGCGGCTGAGGAGGAGTGACTTCAAGCTGGCAGCGCGTCGACAGCTTCAATACATCTACGGAGAGGAAAATATTTGGTGTTCTGCGTACAGAGCATGTTAAACAGTCGAGGAGTTAAAGAGGCAAAACTAACAGGCCTGTGGAGCTTTAGCAGCCAGATAAGACGAGTGGGTGGTCCTTCCTCGGCTCCGTCGACTCTTCTTCTCTTGTCACCGTGGAGTGAGAAGTGCACAGTCGCTCGCCCGCCCTGCCATCACATTAAAGCGCATCTTAATTGGCACTAAAACTGGCGATAAGGGCTTAATGAAGGAATTAATAGATAACACACATTCTGTGGCTTATTCTCCACAGTCACACTCTGACAGACGCACAAACACACACAGCTGCAGGGTGACGGCTGCTTTGGCAGCAGCAACAGGTTGGAGCGGCGGTGAGCCTGACGTGGAGAAGCGCCGCAGGTTCTGCAGCTGCAGGCATGCGTTCCCCTCAGGGAGCTAGCGCTTAGCTGTAGCTGCTGATGGATCAATCCAGATTGGGATGGATGGATAGATGGATAGATGGATAGATGGATGGATAGATGGATAGATGGATAGATGGATAGATGGATAGATGGATAGATGGATAGATAGATAGATAGATAGATAGATAGATAGATAGATAGATAGATAGATGGATAGAACCAACCTGGATGGTGAGCACTTTAGTTGCCATCAGTCTTTCCTATCGTCACGGCGACCCTTAGAAGACACGTTGTGGTGTCAAAACTATCATAATAACTCTGTGTTGTGCTGATGCACAACCCTGCAGCAGGACAACGGGACTCTAAATCTAACCAATCAGGTGAATCACAGGACTGCGGCCGTGCCGGGGGGTTATTTACGCAGCTAATGAAGCCGGCAGCATGCTCCCTTTTTTGCATCTAATGATTTGTTTATACAGTTATTTTGTCTTGGAGAAGCACAGAAATTGCGATTGTTATTATTATTGCTGCATCATTATCACAAGTCGAGATAACAACACCATGCAGGCCAAGCTAATTTTCTGTAGTGTTCAATGAAAATGATCATGTTACATTTGCACAAATTGCTGCTGAGATGTGCTAGTTGTTGCATATGCGCATCTCTCTCTCTCTCTCTCCATCTCTCCCTCTCTCCATCTCTCTCCCACACCCTCTTTTCCTCCCTCTGAGTGGCAGGTTTGGGCTGTTTTCCCAGAAATGTGTTGGACAGACAGGGGAGGCAGATGCTTTCCTGTCCTCCCAGAGGAGATGACAACACATGTGGAGATTGGTTAGGCTGGTCAAATTAAACACACCATGTGCACCCTGCATGCAACTGTGTATGTGATTCTGTGATTCTTTGTGTGTGTGTGTGTGTGTGTGTGTGTGTGTGTGTGTGTGTGTGTGTGTGTGTGTGTGTGTGTGTGGGAGAGAGAGAGAAAGGGGGGAAGGGGTTAAAGACAAACACGTAGTGAGGCCTCTAGCGGCAGCTACAAGGTACTATAACAGCATCAAAAGGCATGTTTAATCTGCGGGCTGGCAGATACAAACATTATCTGTGTACACTAATGTGTGCATGTGCAGTGGCAGCATGTGCTGGTGGCGGGTGGCTGTGCTTCTGTATGCCTGCCTGGGACAGGTTGTGGATATTGCTGAAGTATGATACCATCATTCCTGCTGTCATAACAATAGATCTTGCAGCTGACGGTGATGCATCATCTGTCGGACCGCATCAGGACGCGGTCCGCCAGGCCGGTGCGGCTGCAGAAGGGATGCAACCGCAGGTTGATGGCACGGTGTCGTCTTTCTTCTCTAAATGAGCTCTGGCTGGCCTGATGCTGAATTAACCTGGCGCCGCTAAACGCATCATGGCCAAGCTAATCTCTGGTAAATTAAGAGTGATCAAGACATCTGCAAACGAGTAAACAGACTTCCGCAACCCCGTCATGGTCGGTCACCGTCATAATTAGGCTTTTATATATAAGCCTGCAAACTCTGGTCAGTTCTGCAAACTCTGCAAAATCAGAGTCCAGAAAATAAAACACATGTAATATCTATTCAGCTCAATATATTTCTGATCACGTTTCTAAATAAAAATACGATGGAGAGATGTGGATCAGGTCTGTACTGTTCTCTCTGATAGCATTTAAACTCTAAATCACTGTAATGCTGGATTAATCTTAAGGAGACTGGGGAAAACCCACAGGGCCAGTGGGAAAACATGCAAGTCGCAGGACCTCGTCCAGAAAACTACCTGCACCGCCCTCCTTTATCTCTCTTTTTATTTTTAATTTTAATTATTTTTAGCATCTAGCAACATCCACCTCATGCTACAGGCCAAAACTCCAGCCTCTTTATCACTGCTAAGCTGGGAGGCTGACCTGCCGATGGAGTAGCAGAGAGGAGATTAAGACCCAAATGAAAAAGCAGATTAATGTGTCTCCGTCCGTGTGTGGATAGATGTGTTTTTGTACGTTCTCCACTAATTTGCACCCTTATGTAACCAGCCCAGATAAATAAAAGCAAACACCATTTTGATCTTTACTGCTAATTGTCTTGGAGCCAGCGGTCACCGTGGAGACGGCCCACAAACACTCCGACAAATGTCAGGTTGGCTCTTTGCAAAGCAGATGTGGAATAATCCCAGAGGTCCTCACAGACATCAGGACAACACCGTGACAGGTGATTGTTGGGTGGACGGAGGTGTCCCTCGCAGAGCACGCCTGCCCACACACACACACACACACACACCTAGAGCCAATAAAGGCACCATTTGCATGAGACTGCTGGTAAAGATATAATTTTCCCCTTTTTGTTTTTTTTAAAGCGGCTCTCTCAAATGGAAGCGGATCAAAAACGAGCTCCACTCACCTGGGAAGGTAGAAGTGCCGGAACAGCTGGAACTCCCAGGCTTCTGGTCAACCCTGCGGGTTTTGGGATGCAACAACATGCACATGTGCAGACATGGATGTGTCTGGATTGGACGTGTTATGAGGTCAGGGCCAAGAAAAGATTCAGATTCTGCACAGCTGCTTTTTATTCAGCGGCTGTAGATCATCCTGACTAACAGGGGGACATCATCTGTCCACTGCCAAATATTCCAGACAGATGAGCAGCATGTGGACGGAAACCGGAGCTGCCTGAGCCGGAAGAAAGGGCAGGATTTATTACTGGATGGAAAATTTGAAATTGGCTGCTGAGGCGACGCATTGATTTCAGGTGGAAAAGAGGAAATGGGGCAGGTAGAGTCGTCCGGAGCCCTTTGGTGTGACCGTGGAGTGCCGACTGCTGACTTTACCTCGCAAATACATGTTAAATGTCAGCCTACCTGAGCGCGATTCAGCCGGTTTACAAGCACATCCTGGCCAGGCCGGCGGGGCCAGAATGAAGAGATAATCTTACGGTTTCCATCTGCTTTGCCCTTGACTCGTCCTGGGGTGTGAGAGGAGATTTTCCACCTTTTGTTACTCCAGAGGCATGCAGTGGCTGTGACTATTGGTGGATTTAAACCAGTAAATAAGGAGGTAATGGCCTCTGAGCCTACTGTCATCTCCAGTCTGGCTGCGGCTATCAGCTGGGATATTAGCAGATAAATCTGAATGGCTTCTACCTGAAGCCAGAGCGCAGTGGTTATTGATCAGACAGGTCTGGGGGGTGGGGGTGGGGGACCGGGGGCGGGTGAGTTTATTATATTAGGCATTGACAGCCAATCCCCTCCACTCATTCCCACACTGACAGCTCAGGAATCCCGATGAGCCCTGCAGGCACCAGAACAGGCTGAGTCTGCCTGTCCCTGGGGGCACCCACCTGAGAGCGAGATGCCCCCCCGCTCCTCCAGGTACAGCAACTGACAAGCCCCGTTTTCACCCTCAAGAGTCAGATGTCGGATTGTGGAAGCTTCCCGAAAGCTGTTGGAAACACAAACACTCTTCCTCTCCGTTCCAGCTTCTTTTCCCATCATTAATTGCAGTTCTTCTGCAGCTTCTCGCCCCCTCCCCAAGCAGCAATCTAATAAGATACAGGGCTTTTCCACTGACTGAGTTGCAACAGAACCAAATTGGCTCTTGACTGTACCGCGGTGCCCTAATCCAGCCACCCCATACTGCCGCCCGCCCTGGTTCCCCCTCGGCTCTCCCACAGACTCCGATACGGATCTGATCCTCCGCACAATTTCATGCCTGCTTTGCCCTCTTCTCTTGCAGCAAAGCATCAATTACCCTTAAAAACAAACTCTGCCCCCCCCTCAGGAGCAGCCACACACAGGGGCTGCCGCTCAGAACACGGCTTTTGTCCCCCCTCCTCCCTTTCTGACCGTGAACTCTGATCAGCAGCACAACAGCCGGGAAATAATCAGATTGTGCAGCAGGGTGGCTCCCTGACTTTTGACCTCTGCCAGGCTAATCCCAGGTTATTGGCAGGGCCAGAGGACATCGGGAGGGGACGCAGCAGAGCTGCTCAGGTGATGGTCGCAGACTGGTGGAACGGCTCGGAAAAAGAAATGAAAAAAATGGCGGCTGTGAGCCGGAGGGGTCAGCGTGTCAAAATTAACCACCTCAATGCTGCACTTATACGGAGGGTGCCAACCTTTGTGGGCGGATTAATTAGCAGCCAGGTGTGGTAAGATTGCGTTATAGACCTATTTTAGGTCGGAAAGCTTTAATTTGACCGGCAGCTAAAGTCATTCTGCAGCCACCTACAGTAAATAAGCAACAGCCAGCGTTTGATTGAATTATGCAGGCACGGCTGCGCGTCAAGGTCAGCGGCGGCTCGTTACCGCCGCTCGTTTAAGCAGTCAGGCCACGCTAGGCTTGGAAATGAAAGGGAAAATAAAAATCTGGCCTCAGAAAAGAACGCTCCTGCTGACGTTTTCCTTTTAGCCTCTATTAGAGAGTTATCGAGCCTTTTCTTTCATCAGTTAATTTGCATTCAAATACAAGAGGTGCTTAATTTCAAAGCAATTACCGCCTGATTGGCTGGTCTGCAGGAAGAGTCGGCTGCTCTGTTCTGTGAAACCCCCGTGGCTTCCTCTATGAGTGGGTTTACCTGCCTGTGGAGTGTTCTTCTGTGTCTATGAACATTTTGAGGTCCACATAAACTTAAACCTGCAAAGTGAGGACTTCATTTGTGAATTAAGGTCATTTTGACTGGTTCTCACAACCTCAGGCCAGTTTGGAGGTTCAGGTCAGGACTGGGTTTTGGCGAGAGTCTTGGGTAGAATCGTGATGGTCGGGGTGCATGTGTTAAGATTAGGAGTCTGGACCCACAAGCAGTTACCAAAGTCCCCACAGGTGCAGTAAAGTCTTCATCGTCCAAATAGCTAGAGGAACAAAGTAAAAAATCACCAGCCGCGCTAAGAAACAGCTTAACAGAAGAACAAACTAAAAGCACTAGATTCACTAGGTTGAACTACAAACAAAAGGCTAAAATCTACACCACAGGGGAAGCAATCCACAGGGAAAACAAGAGGAGACAATGGCGATAACTCACTGGGAAACAGAGAGAACAGCAGTCAGGAGCAGACGTTCTGGCAGCCTGAGGAACTGGGACCTAAAAAAGAACATTGATTAGATTGGATTCAGGTGTGAACTAATTAGTCCGAGAGCCAAAAAGTAAATTGGCAGCAGTCACAGGAAACAGGACTAAAAACACACGAAAATAAAAGCATTTACTCAGACACGTTACATTATTATTCTAATAAGACTTTCAACAATGATAGATGTCTCTCTCTCTCTATCTCCCTCTCTCTGTACGTGTGTGTGTGTGACTCCAGGCCTTCAGAGGCCGCTGGGAACATGCTCCCTTGCTCTTTTTTATTGTGTGTAGAGATAAACAGGGAGTTCTTTCTGCAGAGCAAAGCTACTTGGTTCTATCAGACTCGGCTCAGCATTTATCCCGCGGAGCATCCCATGTACACACACCGCACAGCGCCTCGAGATTTCACGAGTTAATTACAGCATCAAATTAAGTGCATGACAAGTGCCAGTGGAAGGCCGGTGGAAGGGGCCTTTAATCCTCTCTGCTCCTCCGACTCTCCGGCGTGGCTCCGTGGGCTCCACCTCAGCGGCTGTTTACCAAACGAAAGGATTCCCAGCAGCGGGAGGCAATCAGCACGTGTGGATTCCAGCCCCCTCATCCTGTTTGTTTCTGTTATTGAGGGAAAAGTGATGCCTGGTTTAATTGAGCTCGGTCCCTTTTTTGCAGCCAGTTTAAGAGGTAAATTTGATTGCAGTTTTAATTAAGCAGCGCAGGTCCCTCCTTTAATCGGTCCGAGGGATTATGATGAACACAATGAGGCCGCGTTTGCGCACTGATTTGGTGAAGGTGGCTGCAGTGGGAGTTTAGAGCGGCCCTTTTAATCCACCCTCACAAGGCTGTGCCTTTCAATATGTGTGTTTACAAGTTGTGAAGTAAATATTCTAATTGTGCTCCCATATAAACGCTGAGAAGTTGGAGTCTAAACTTCTTCAGTTTCAGGTTAAAGTTGTCATTTTGGAGATAAAACTTGCAAACTGTCAACTATGGCACGACGATGGCCAACTTTTGAACTTATTTTAAAATTTAAAAAAATCACACAGATACACAAACACAAGCACAAATGCGCACACACACCTTTGTACTTCCATCTTTGGCAGCACTTTCATAGACATATGTAATACCGAGCCTCCTACCTTAACACTAACTTCCCCAAAAAAAGTCCTCACTGTGCTTTACACACACACACACACACACACACACACACACACACACACACACATATGAGGTCAGACTGAGGGGGGTGGGGGTAATTGTCAGCCAATCTTAGCTAGATTGATGAGTACAAATCCTCTGGATGTTCACGGCCGTGGGCGGAGTTGGGATGGGAGGGGGTAAATATAGCTTCCAGTTCAGCTGACTGGGAATATGGAGCAGTGTGACGACAGAAGGAGTTCCTCCCAGGAGATGGTGTCGCTCCCAATTAGGTTATGATACCATATTGGAGAGAGGAAGATCCAATTATCTCATGTTTCCATCCAGGATGGAGGAGATTCCCAGAAGAGTCCGACAAGGGCAGGACTTGGTGATGTAACCTGAGTCATTCTTCCAGGGTCAAAGTTGGATCTTTTAGTTGAATGAAGTTGTGTTTTCAGCAATTTAATGAATGAATAATTGTTCATGAGCTACCACTTTAATCTCCATGGAAATCACAGGTTTGTTTGCACTGAACCAGGGTTCTGGACCGGAAGCCGCCTGTGTGTAGGAACATTCAGTAAAAACTCCTCCAGGCCTGCTGGGAGCAGCGTTTCCCACCGAAGCATGCGCATGGATTAGCTCGTTGCAGCGGGAACCTTGGCGGAGATCTCGGCGGAGGTGTGACCTTTTCCTCCAGGCTGATCCTGCTGCTCTGGCCGTCAGCAGAAGAGAGAAGGAAACAAGTGTGAAGGAGGCACAAAAGACGGGGGAACAAAAGAAATCTGAAAAGTGGGCTAGGGGCCGTGTCGTGCTAACACACTGCTGGGTTAGGGCCTCACCGATGGCAGAGAGTACGTAGCATCGCGCCACACTGTTGTCTGGTTCTGTTGTCGGGGAACTCTGAGCGATTTTGGGTGCACACACACTCTGACAATTCCCGTTTTTCAGGCACTTTCCACCTCCCTCCACCACCTCCCCCTCCACGCAGAGATAGCAACACACGTATAATTGCAGTGTGCAGCAGTGCGCACCTTAGAGGAAATAATTACCAGCATAAAAAGAGCAATTACTAACCTGGCAGAGAGCTGCGGAGGATTTCACCGCCTCTGCCGGCGACGACGGCTCACGTTCCGCTCTTTGTTTGTTTGACTAATAGTTTCTTTTGAAGGATAAACAGGCCGCATTTACCAACGCCGCCACGCCATCTCCTACACTGACACATTCAGAATGTAAAACACGGCTCGTCGGCCCCGGCTGGCGACCATTGAATGGCGGCAGGAAAACCAAGGTTGATGGCCGGAGTGACTCTTCCTCTCGGTGTAAGCAAACATTAAGGAGATCATGAAGAAGTGCACGTGGAGCGCGACGCTGTTTCCACTAAGGGCTTAATATCCAGTTTTGATTAGGCCATGTGTCATTTGCCTCCCTTTCATCTGTGGTGAATGAGCGTCTCCAAACCGGCTGCCAGCGTGGGGCATTTGATTCTTTTTCTTCCTAAACGCCATTATGAGAGGATGACTGTAATGATAAGACGACTGGACTGAGTGAGTGGCTTTGTGATTTGCATTACAAGCACTCGGCTCCGCGTGTGGAAAATGAAAAGATGCATTAGGGCGCATGATTGCACACACACACACACACACACACACGTCATTAACAAGAGGAAAAAAAGGAGGGAAATAACTGAAGCAGATTTTTTTACGACTTCTGGCAAATCACTAAGAGAGAATTAATCACAATCCGTTGGCTGCCTGGTTCCCAGAATGTGTCCATCTATCAAAGCTTTCCCTCATCTGGACGAGGACGGGCTCTTGTCTTCTCACAAACTATTGTCTCTGGGCTCCGGCGCTCTGATTGATTTTACAAGACAGCCACGGGGGGATTATCGTTCAGCATCATATCCTGCGTGTAATTGCGCCGTATTGACTCGTGCTAAACCATAGTCAAAGTAAGTATCGAACGTGTGGATATTAATCCCCCCATCAGGGGTAATTTGTCCACTGTCGGAGGCAGAAGAAAAAAAAAGTCTCACCTCAGGCGGACGATACATGAGGAAAGGAAAAGGAAAGATTCTGTAATATCAAAATTTAAAGAATAAAACCAAAAAAGTAGTTTTTATGTATTTAAACAGTTAAAGTGAGAACATCCTTCATCCATATCTGTTGTAAATGTCATCTGTTTATTCTAAGGATTTTAAAGTCTAATGGTCATTGGCAGCGGGAACAGTTTTTAATTGCGCAGCGTTCAATCAGCATTTGTGACGCGCTAACCGAGACATAAACCCAAACATAATTGAAAAAAAAAGGTCAGCCTGTGGAAAGCTGGAGAGTCTCTGGAGGCTCTCGCAGGTCACCGCTTTGCTTCCAGATTCAGGGTGGCCGATGACTTTTTTAATTAAAATGCAAACTGCGCTGAGTTTGTTTTTGTGTTGCCAACATGTTTATAATCCAGGTCAGTAAAGGTAGCATTCTCAACCCTGCTGTTAAAACAGTACATAAACTGCTTCCCAGTCCTCAAGTGACAGAAAAACAGACTAAACTTAGTGCTGAATCTGGAAAATATGTGCAAATGTAACATCAATAGTACAGCCAAGACACGAGAGCTCCAAAATGTTGAGATTAAATCAGTGAAGGGGCACTAAGACCATTCATGACCTGTGAACATTCAATATCAGCTGACATTAAGAGGTTTCATCCAAGGTTTTCTGGCAGCCTGGACTTGGAGACGTTCAGTAGGAGGACGTCTTCTTCCCTGAGCATGAGCAACACTCCACCTGAAGAAACAGGCTCCTTTTTTCTCGCCTTTGTGAAATTTCTTGGTATTGTCTGAAATTTCCGCACACATGAGGTTCTGGGATTTAGTTCCTGTCTTGATTTGGCGTCTGTAATCCTGTTAAATAATGTGACGTGCGTGTGTTTACAGGTTGTGCACACGGCCTACCCCACAGCGAGCGTGCGCTGCCTGGCATGCTCTCTCCCTAACTAGGTTTGCGGGGGTAAATTGAGTGTGTGACTGCGTATAATTCACTCTCAGAGCAGCCCCATTTCCCTCGGCCCGCCTGCTCAGTCACACTGATTCAATGCACCAGCAACCAGCACAAAATCCATACCAATAAATTTCCCCTCTGAGGGGTTGCTTGTCCCGCTGCTGAAGCCAGAACCACAGCTGCTTCTCCACTCGCCTCTCGGTGATCTGAGGTTGCTTCTCCTCTTTTCTTCTCCTCCGTGATGTGACGAGAATCTGCGCGCTCGTCACCTACGGGGCTGACTGCTCATCTCGCTCAGCTGTGATGGAGGCCATCTCTGTGACAACCACTGTCGCAGGTTAAAACAACGGTCGAAGCCAGCTGGATTTCAGACAGGGTCGTTGTCCTTTCACACACCATTACCCTCCCCAGGGTCTTCACCTCGTTAGCGTCATCACTGGGCTGTAAACATCACCGCCGTTCGCTAGAGATACGGCCAAGAAGATGCAGAGATGAGCGCCTGTCTGCGTCGCACGTAAAATGGCGGCCGGCGAGGACGCTGTCTGCTTCGCCCAGGAGAACCATCGGGGGGCCACAAAGACGGCCAAAGCGGGAAGGAAGCTACGCTGGAGGGCAGAGGAAGGCTCGTTTACGAGCTGTTTCCATCCAGTGGGTCCAAAACGAGCACATTTACAACAAGCAGCTCTGTGTGTGAGTATCGCGTCTGTCAGCCTGGTGACCTTAAACCGTCGTTGCAGCCGTCACATTTGTGAAATAAGGAATGCAAAGTCCCATTCAGCCGAGGAGACGATATAGTTGATAGATGTCTGAGGCTTTTATACCATCACTTGGTCACTAATGGACTGAAAAACAGCCTGGTGCGCAGAGATGGAAGATGAACGGCTAAATGCCTCATTCTCTCCGGCGGACGTCGTCTACTGTGTTATCACGCCCACTTTAAATGCCCCTGTTATGGATAACACTCCTTCTGTCTTCCACCGAGGTCTCCGCAGCAACGACACAGCGGATGGTAATGTGAATCCTTAGCTGCAGCAAATGTGCAGGAGCTTTATTAGATAAGTCCTGAAGGCGGACGAGGAGTGATAGTTTCAGCATAAATGACCCCGTCCACTTGTCTTCTATTGATCTGCCATGCATCCGCCGCTGAGGTGTGTCCTTTCTGATTGTTTGTTTGTTGTGCAAAAGTGTGAGTGATGCAGCAAATTGTCCATTTGCGGTATATCCGATGGGCTCAGGGATGTCATTAGTCACAGCGTGCTCGCTCTCATTAAATGGCCCCGTCGCCATGGCAGCCTCACAAAGGCCAGCTCCTCCTTCCTCCAGCGCACGGAGAGTGACAGGCCAATTAGAGCGAGGCGCAGTCTGCTGTGATCACGGCTCTGAGGGGAGAGGAGCCGGCCAGGAGACGGCGCACGTGGCGTCCCGACCAGATCCAGATCCATCTCCAAGCTAACAGCAGGAGCCAGGAGCCTGCTGCTCCTGCGTCCTCCCCAAACTCTGCAAACAGCTCAACCGTGGGAGCAACACACCACCCAGAGGGGCCCCGTGCACAGATCACACTCCGACAGGTTGATTGTCCACGGTTAGTCCGTGTCGGAGATCTTCATCGCTTGGAACGCGAGTGCGGATCCCCTAATCCTCTCAAGGCCGCTTCCTCTGGGAAAAACTATGTAACTCAATTCAGTTAGAACAGGAGACAGGGAGACGCAGCAGGAGGGAGGGAGGGAAGCAGATTCTAATCTCTGTGATGACATCAAGCGTGGCATTCAAGGTGTAACACAGCCGCACCACCGAGACATCAGCAGGAGGCAGCTGGAGGAAAAAAGGAAACAGCAGCCATTTTTCATTTGGAGAAAACATCATCGTGGAGCTCCAGGATGCGAGGGGATGCGTCTGCACAGTTGGCTATTAGCTGCAGCTGAATCCTGCCAAAGATGCGCAGAAACCAACGCGTTCCCTCTGCTGTTCACCGTCCCCGTGCACAAATTTTGAGCAGGTTCGGTCACATGTGGCCCCACACTCGAAGACAAGAAGCAGGGTTTACCTGCTGCAGGCTGAAGCAGCAGCCACTAGAAGAATTAAATACCACTTAAAGCTTTCTTCTGTGAGCCACAATAGGGGGAAAAAATGAAAAAAGGGAGAAGAAAGGAAGGCTGTCTGTGCAGATCGAGCTATTGGCCTCTCTCGCTGCACAGCCTTTGTGTTTCAGGGAAAACGGTTCACCGGCTTTTGACAATAAAAAAAAAACCACAGAGAGAAGGAAAAAAAATACAATTTTCTTCAGGCGATGCTCTATTCCACAGCAGCTACATGAAAGGAATCACAAAAGGCTGTAAAATTCGAGTTGTGGTTTGCTTTTGTGTGTGTGCGTAAACATACAATTTCTCCTTTTCCATCCAGGGGAGGTGACGCGGTGAAACAGAGAGGCAAGCGTAATGGTTTAATTGCCGGGAAGAGAGGCAAAGAAAGCCAAGGCAGCAATTTTGCAATAAAGCGTTATGCTAATTCGCTTTTAGCAGACAAGTATTGATAATACGACCTCTAAAAAAACAACAACAACACAACAGCACAGCCACAGAATTACACAAATGACTTTAACTACAAGTGTTCAGTCCAGGCCCTCCTGAGACAGAGGTGTGTTACCGTCCGATCTCGTTTGTGGACCTTTCCTGGACAGGGTGAGGTCTCGGGTCCTGACACAAGAGAGAGCGGTGCTAGGCTACTGACCTTTGACCTTTGACCTGTCACCTGGCTACCTATCTGGCTGTTCAGGGGTGAGGAGAAGACATCTCTGAGACGATTAAAGCCTAATCTGCTCCAACCTTTAACACGGACTCATATTTCTTCCTCCTAAACATATGGTTTAATTCATGTTTACATTAGGAACAGAAATGTCTAAATAGTGTCTAAATGCTGCTATAAAAAGAGATATTTTACCAATGTCGTCAGGTTAAAAGGCCTAATGGGAGCACTGGAGCCCACAGCCAGGGTCAGCGGACAAGAGCCTCCTGCTGATTCCTAATTAGGGCTCCAGCCAGGCTGGAGTCCACCGGGTCAGGCACCGGGAGAGAGGCAGGACAGAGCCGGGACAGGTCATCACACACACACACACACACACACACACACACACACACACACACCTGGAGGCAGGTCAGACTAATGTGCAGGTTTTTAGTCTGTGAGCCAAACAAACTGGTTGTTATGGAAACCAGTTGCTTGTCATGTCAGTGTTTTAAATAAGTAAAATATCATCAGCCCGATGATTCATCCGCTCCCAGATCATCGTCAAGATTTTTTTTAAGTAGTCTTATTGTTTCTGTCTTATTCTTTTCCTCTCTGGGGGCAGAGGAGTGACTAAAATTGAAGCTGACAAACAAGGTCGACGAGGGGAGCGAGGACTTCGGAATAAGAAAAAGACAGAAAAGAGAGATTCGCACAAGCCTGGAGAAAAAGACTGGGGAATCAAAGAAGCCTTTTGGAGTGGCGCTGCAGCGAGGGATTGTGGGGATTTGGGAAGGAGCAAAGAGAAAGAGCGAAGCCAGCGAGGTGTTGGAAGGGTTAAGAGCGAAGTTGGAGTCTATGTGACAGTATCAAAGCGGCGGCAGCGGCGGAGAAAAGCTGTTAACAGGAGCTCACCGTGCCTTAATCGATTGTGAACTGTGCCAGGGAGCGCAGCCAATCAGCGCAGCTCCTGGAGACTTCTCCGGTTAGAGCACTTACACGCTGTCTGCCGCCCCATCAGGGAGAGAGGAGAGCTGGAGAGACAGAAGGACGGCAAAAAGAAACAGAGACGCAGAGGGGCGGTGGAGGCGGAGGTGGGGGGCCTCCACCCTGCCCGTCTCTGACCTTGACCATCGGAGCTATGGGCCGGGGCGACCATACATCCCTCCGACAGCTGATCTACGTTCTTTTCTCTCAGTCGTCCCTCCGTCAGCCGTCCTGCCTGAACTTCCCGACCTGACCTTTACATTCACATCCCATCAAAGGAGGCCCGAGCGTTGCTACGGCGCCTGTCATCCGGTGAGCGGCGTCTTTAAATACACAAAACCCTCCTGACGGGGAACTCCTGGACAAAAGAAAGACAACGTCCGGAAATCTGTCCTGGATCTGACATCAGAGCCTTGGGAGAGAAAGAGGGCCCCATCAAATCATCCTGACGGGCAGACGAGCGCCAGACCGTCTCCCGGTGACGAGTCAGGGCTCACACCTGTGAGACTTCAGGCTAATTACCCTCTGATTTCTGAGGCTGGAAATTCAGCTGTTGTAATCAGTAATTGATTGAGCGAATCAGTAATTCTCTGCTATTTTTGGCGGTGTTCAAAGCGAGGTGAATTCTGCCTGATGCCCCCGCTGAGAACCACAATACTGATTAAATCTGCTCCAAAAACGGCTCCTTTTTCATAAAAGATGAGTCTGAGAAGGCGATGCGGTGGTAATTCTGGATTCACCGACAGGATCAGTCACTTTACAGCCTAAAACAGGATCATCACGGTCAATGAGTCACAGGAAGTAAATATAACTCCCAGCATCTGATCAAAGTTGGAATTAATCCCCAGCTTTGAAGCGCTGAAGAGTAGCTTCACCTGCATACATTTCACCGGAGGGGAGAAGTTAAATTGGCTGCAGTCTAAAGTATCTGTCCAATCTAATTACTGGCATTTCCAAAACCGTTTTTCTACTCGGTGGAAAAGGACCCAAATTAAAAAAAGGTTCCTTCTCTTTGTTCTCCTTATAAGCATGGCTGCTGTGTTTGAGTTCACCCCATCGGGTAAAGAGAACAGACTGAGGGAAACCCAGATTTTAGTTTGAAGAACAACCAAAGACGTCCTGGACAGAAAGAGACAGAATGAGACGAGGACACGGAAGGGCAGAGACACGTGCTCTTGGTGCCGTTTTTACAGGCAGACGGAAGAGCAGCCCCACTGCCCACCTCCTCTCAGGAAGGACAGAGGTGGATGCAGGCGAGCGGCCTGGTGGTGCCTTCGCCGCTTCAAACTTCCCATATGGACAAAGACGGGCGCGAGTCCTGGATTAAACCAGCCCAAACGTAAAAGGAAAAAACAACCTTTTCTTCCGGTCACACATGCACCCTCTGGCGCGTCTCATCACAGCCTCGTCCCTGCTCTCAAACCCTCTGCTGAGGTGAGGCAGCGGATTTCTGCCGTACCACAAATTAAAAAAACGCAAAAACCTGCGCCGCTATTCTGAGGTAAGAAATCTCATTATCTCTGCATGGCTGCCTCCACCAGTTAGTGAATAAGTTTGCCATAATGATCTGAGAGAAACGGGCGATTGGCTTCCAGATTGAAACATCAGGATTGTGTTGATAACATGAAAGGGCAGCAGAGAACGAGCAAATGGCCTGAGGGGGCAGATGCAGGGTTAGGGTTAGGGTGGGGCTGGTGGGGGCCGCTGTGCTAGCTCATCCAGGAAGTGAGACAGTCGCTGTCCGGCTTCGGTTTATTTCTATCATTCATGATGTCGTACAGACGGAGGCCAAGGGCAAACGGTCAACAAGCAGCGCCGCCCCTTTAAATGCCCGTCGCCTTGGCAACAGGTGACAGCGGCCTGAGGAGACCTGGAGCTGAGGCTCCACCGAGGCACAGGCGGCTTCGCGCCAACAGAACCAGGAGGTGGCAGGGAGCGCACCTGTGCGCGGAACGTGCACGTGTGAGCAGAGTGCTTATCCCTGGACCGTCTGAGACGCATCTGGGTGCAGAGCAGGACCCCACGCTTGGAGGGGAGGAAGGCCCAGCTGGTCTCAGGGGCAGCTCTATTCGTCGCGGCCCCCTGCTGTGAGCCCCAGCACCAACCTGAGGCTGGAGGAGAGGCCTCACGCTTCACCGCTCCTCTCCAAACACCCACCCTTCGTCTGGAGCAGCAGATCCTCTCGCTCGCTACACCTCTTTATGTTTATTTTCATCCACCTGCTGTTGGTTCTGCACCATTTCTCCTCTCTTCTTCTTCCTGCTGTGATGTAGAGATGGATTATAGATTATATGTGTGTATAGATATTATTTGCATTGCATTTTTCATCAAAAAAACAGGTATGAAACCTGGAAATCCTTGACTTAACTGAAATGGCTGCTGTAGTAGTTCAGGGATGGGGATGGGGGTGGGGGGGCACTGCTAATCATCCATAATTAGATTTTTTTTTTTTTTTTTCCCTTTTTGTGCCTTAAACTACAAGATCTGCTCGGTTCATGTTTGGCAAGAGGGCAACTTCAAAGTGACGGCTCATTTTCAGGCGTCCTCTCTGTCCTTCCTATAAAGCTTTATAAGCTCCTTTTCCTCTGGACTGAAATTTAGAGAGTCGAGCAGGGCGAGAAAGGCTTGTATGTGTCGCCAAATAAACCTTTCCTTCCTCATTTAGCTGGATATTTGATGTGGGTTATTACAGCGTGTCCAGACAAGCCTGTGCAGCCTGTTAGTGGCTGACTGGTTACCCTTTGACCTCTGTCAGATGGTTTGTTCACCTGCCACAAGACAAATACAGGAGCGTGGCTCACAGTTGATAAATACCCCAAATTCTCACGAAACCTCACCCGTGTGTGTGTGTGTGTGTGTGTGTGTGTGTGTGTGTGTGTGTGTGTCACCTTGCTCATCATGACCCGCGCTGACAGAGCCCCACATCAGCACTCCTCCACTGGATCACCAGCCCTCATGTCATCTTCTGTCTCCCACCGGAGACCCAACAGCTGAGACATGTTGCTTTCCTTCCTTCCTTCCTTCCTTCCTTCCTTCGTTTGTTTGTTTGTTTTGCTCACGTTGCCATCCCTCTGTGTGTCACGCCTCCTCACGTCTCGCATCCTCTCCGGTCCCGGGCTCCCCTTCTCAGGCCACGGCTGATGAATCCGGGCTGCGGGAGACGCAGATGTAAGAGGACAGATCGGATCCTTGAAACCCGGCGACGTGCTGGTGCCGCTGAGCCGTGGAGGAGAGGGGGCCCCGGGGCGCGGCTGGGATGGGGACCTTTCAGATCCGATCCCTCGCCCCGGCCCGGCCCGCGCAGCCGGGCCAGATAACGCGCTCCGGTAAAGGTCACGACTCACCGTGACATTTGTGTCGAGAACCAGCAATCCCTGATTCCGGCGGCCTGGTATCGAATTCATGGAGCTTAAGTGGGAGCTGCGTGGGCACAAATGCCTCCGCGCCTCCGTTGTTTCCATAAAAAAGACGCTGGCGAATAAAAGTGCTGGAGCTGGAGATTAGGATGGTGAGCAAGAGCACCCTGCAGGAGGAGGAAATGACTCCTGCACCGCTTTCCTGGCCTTTTGCAGACAACTTCAATCAAATGTCGCTTGTGGAGAAGCAGAACAAAAGATTTCCTTCGCTGTTTCATTGTTAAGTTCAAAAAAGTCCGTCTTTGCCTTTAGAACCAAATGTTCTCCTCATTCTGTCAGCGCGCACCTTGAGGCGCATGCTCGACCCTCCAATTATCCTGGTTTGTGGAGGGTTTTTACCCTTGAACTGGCGTTTTGGTGCAGCAGCAGCAGCAGCCTTTCGGAGCGTCTGTGCAGAAACGCACCTGCTGCACCGCTCACTGATGGGACCAATAAAGGGCTGATGATATCAGCCCTGAGAACAGCTGAGGTGACCAGTCACAACATTTCCATCCCCCTGACTCCATTACCAGACTAACATGCATGACACGGTGGTATTTACCGAAGACGGAATTTTTGAAGAAAAGCAGCGATGAACGCTGCTCATATTTGAATTAATTAAACCCTTAAAGGTCAACTGCTGGGTGTTTTCCTATTACTGCAGGGTTTTCTTATTACTTTATGTTCTGTGGCCATCATCCATCTTACCCGGGTAATAAAAACACAATCCCATTTATTTGGGATGAACGGTCATTGTTGGATCAGGAGCTTCTGATTTGGCCACCAGCTCTCAGCAAAGACTCTGCTGCTGCTGCTTGATTGTGCTGAGTAATTTTCCACCTGAGTGGCTTCGACTGAAGCCACCTTCGCCGGGCGTGGATGCGAGCCTCCCTTCCCTCCGTGGGCCCGGCTCTCCGGTGGGCCCCGGCAGCAGCTCAGCTTCGCCCATCTGCAGAAGTCACATGGGACAGTCTGTCAGGTCACCTCTCGTCAGGAGGCGTGCAGCAGAGAGCACGGGAAACACACACACACACACACACACACAGGGCACTCGCCAGTGGGCGGAGAAGGGAGTGTTGCAGCGAGGTTAACAACACAGATTCCATTAAAAATAATAATCTGCTGGTCGTTTGTGCATCACTCCTGCTGCAGATATCAGAGCTGCAAAAAGAAGTAAGGACACTGCGACCTCTCCCGTTATTCCTTCAGTTCCTGTTTGTGGGTTTGGACCAGTGGGAGAGGCGAGCAGAGAGGCCCGAGCAGAGGGATGCAAACCTCTCAAAAAGGTACAAATCTGAATGGGAAAATTCAAGTGTACGGTTGATGACAGAACATTTCCAAATATTGGCAGAAAATTCCTTTTAACATCCAAAAACGACTTTAAATGCAGCCAAATCTTTTCTAAGAAGTTTTGCTCGCCAATATAATTTCCATTGTTTACAAGAAAAGTGAAGTTAGACTGTCACGGTGGAGAAAACAATAATAAAAGTAATAATCGTAATGAGAATGCACACGCTCGGGAGAGGCTCTGAATTTCAATCAGCCTTTTTCTGCTTCTCCGGCCATCATCGCCCGGCTGCAGGTACCAAGAATGTTTCAGGGTGCACATTAAATCTGTCCTTGGTCTTTAAAAGCCAATTGAGTTGCAGGAAAACAAAATCAAACCCCGAGTTTTTTTTTCCATAAAGCACACAGGCTGCAGACATCTCTGTGCAGCTTTAAAATAGATAGATAAATAAATAAATAAATAAAGCTGTCCGTCTCCTCCTCATTTCCTTAGCCAAGGATGATAAAGCTGAACCCAGCAGGGTGCTGAGGGAGGGAGGGAAGGAGGGAGGGTGGAGGAGAGAGAGAATTACGACAAAAAAATAAAAGCCCACCAGGGAAAAGGGTTGCTTATCAGATAAGACCAGGCCACCGGCTCCTCAACCAACCCGGATCATCCAGCCAGCTGGTTGGTCGCCGTGGCGGCTCCGGTTCATCAGGGACACGAGCCTAAAATCTGATCACCATCCGACGAGTTTCTGCTCCATCTTTTTAGTTTTTGACATATTGTGTCATCTCCCCAGCAGCCGCAGCTCTGACCTTGAAGCCCGTCCCTCCTGGTTGCCTGACCCACAGCGCCACCTGCTGTCGCAAACCCGCACCAACGGGTCATTCTGTTAGAAATAATAATAAAAAGAGAATAGTCACGTTGTCGAGAGGTAATCAGCAGTTTAATGTAAAAGACAATACTGATCTTGCACAAAATGAAAAGTCAGAAAGCTGAATCTGCTTCTATCTGTTATCCCGGGTGTGTTTGGAGCAGCTCTCTCCCGTCCACCCTTGGAAACACTGGCACTCGAACCGAGCCTGCATCCGCCGGGCCTCCTGCGCCCCCATCTGTCCCACGGCCCTGTGGCCGCCGCCTGCCCGAGCTCCCCCTCCTGACACCACCTTCCAGCTGGCCGGGTCCAGGTGAAGGTAGGCCCCGGATCGGGGATCCTTCCTCTGGCACCGCCCCCGAGAGGAGCACAGCGCCTGGCTGCAGAGGGTGGCGGCCGTGGTCACGTTCACCAGGTAGCGGCCCAGGGTGTCGTCGATGAAGGACCTGAGGGCTTCACAGGTGGCCTGCGGGGGAAAAAGAGCCCCTGTGTGAGTGTTTACCTGCAGTAATACCTCCTGGACCCCACAGGTGAGACATCCTGTCTCACAGCTGAGGAAATGACTCCGCCTTTTAATCTTTTCTAAATGAATCTGCATGTTTGCCATGTTCGGAAGCATTAGGCAGGTAATGGACGGATATTTGGGTCTTTCATGGGATTTTGTTTTAATATAATCGCAGACATTCTTCAGAGAGGTTCCTTTCTGAGCACCAACAACCGTTTTGAGGTTGTGTGGGAGGCTGAGTCTCCACACATCCATCTTTGAGGACAGAGACACTCAGGCTTCACCTGTGCCTCATAGGTCAAAGGTCACAGTGACGGGGCGGGTGCTTTACCTTTGATTTGGAGAAGGCAGCGTCGCCCCACAGCACCACCCCCGCCGACCCCAGAGCTGCGCTCTCCCCGATGGTGTAGACCAGGTGCTCCTGTGAGAGGAATTCCAAGGTGTATGTGTACACGATCCGAGCGTAAGTGAAGACGGGCGGCGGCGCCGGAGCCTGCAGAGCTCCGGCTCTCATGGCCTCCAGGATGCGGTGCTGGGTGTAGAGGAGCGCTTCGCCGTGCAGCTGGCGCAGCTCCAGGCTGAGGTAGATGTCGGGGTAAAGAGCGGAGGAGGCGTTCCACAGCCAGCCGAGCTTGTTGTTCCTGTTCTTCTCCACTTCGGGACACTCCCCAGTGTAGTTGGCGCTTTTGGGGCTGTAGGCGTTGTAGCAGTTGGGAAAACCGTAGAAGCCCCACAGGCCGCTGCCTCTCTGCCTTCGTCCCAGTTTTAGTGTTTCCTCCATGAACTTCCTGGCGGCTTCCTCAAACTGGGCCCTGGCTGCAGATTCGACCTGTGCGGGGCTCCACTCGCTGTGGCTGGCCCTCACCAGAGCCTTGGACGCCTCCTGGTACACGCGCTTACTGTCCCAGTTCCTGTCCCAGACCGGCCTCCAGCTCTCCCAGTCCACCACAGCCAGGCCCTGGAAATCCTCGTCAGGGATAAACGAGTGGATATCTTTAGAAGCCGCCCTGAGGTGTCGATCCAGACTGGCGTTCTGCGGCACGCCGCCGTTGACGGCCACCGTCTGGCCGGAGTAGTGCGGATAGAGGCCGAGCTTCTCAGCGTAGAAGATGGTGATGTTCTCACCCATGAAGCTCTGGTTCTGGTTTTGGACGATGCTGAATGCGCCCAGGTCCAGGTCCACGCCGTGCCGCGTGAGGCAGCCGGAGGTGGGGGCGTTCCACACGGTGAGGAAAGGCTCCTGGGAGAACGGCGAGGCGTGGAACCGCAGACACGTGACCAGAGGGATCAGCTGGAGGAAGAGCAGCAACTCCTGATGGGAGGTCATCGCTGCCAAAACAAAGGTAAGAAGGTGAAGATCCATCACAGGCACACAGGCGGCTTCACCCAGACAAAGTCTGTAGAGTTCCAGCAGTTTTCAGCGGAAAAAAGTGTATTTAAATGGCAAAATGTGTCAAATGCGTCTGTAGTTCATATCAGAAGATGTGTTTTGACGTTTTGTTGTCTATAAATGTTGCTTATTTAAATAACATGCGGGTTTACAAAGCAAGGATGTAGTTTTATGAGACATAAATTCAGATTTACCTGGTTGATGCAAGAATTCATCTGAGTTTGCAGTGTTGACGTTCAGTCTTGTGACCGGAGCTGAAAAGAGGAACAAAAACGCGAACTCATCGATTGTCTGGTTGACCAATCAGAAGCCAGAAGCAGCCGAGAACAGCCAATCACGTGTGAGCAAGATGGCACATCTGGTGGTAACCAATAATAACAGAGACGAGTTTAGGAGCAAATTTAAAGTGACAGGTATCTGCTTTAACGTCACACAAATGATCTGAATTTAGTGAAACAAAATATAAACATATACTGTATTAATGTATACACTCACATCTGATGAATGATGTTCCAAGGAAAGCATCAATAAAGTCTTTCAAGGCCATACATTATGCCTCTTTCTACTCTTAAAGGGAGTAAAAATAACTCCTGGCTCAATAGAACCCTACAATTAAATGGGGAGGGGGGCCGATACACCAGCCTGCAAACTACACACTACACAATGCACACTGCACACTGCACACTGCACACTGCACACTGCACACTGCACAGCACCCGAAGACAAGCCGGCTGTGCGTCTGGGTGGTGACCAGAGGTGACGTTCTCAGAACCCCCCACCAGCAGATGGTGGACTTTACGTTGGGTGGAAACAGTAAAGACATTCAGGGACTACTTGCAAATTTAATTTCAAGTTTATTTTGGAATCCATTCACTAAAGGAGGCCTGTAAACACAGAAAAATACACAACGCACCGAAGGAAAGAGCAGAAAAGAGAGCAACATGTAGGGTATTAGTGTTTGGGCCTAAAGTGGCTTTCCAAAACAAACGGTGCACAAAGTTTAGTATAGTTTAGTCAGTATGTCGGAAGATGATTCTAGTAGTCCTGGTTCGCACATTAAAATCATTATATATAATACTTAAAAAAAAAAAAAACGTTTACAATAAATAGGAACACTAAATAAGATCAGGCCCCTCCGCTGAATGATGCTACGACTGGCTTTAAGTGCATCAGCCCCACGTTCGCCACACAGTGTCCTCACAAACATCCACCCTTTCATTAGACTGCTCACCAAGAGAAGCCTTTTATCTGGAAAAGTCAGATGGAACCAGACACCTCAGGACTGAGGAAACTGAGTTGCCACAGTGACTGGGAGGAAAATGTAAACAAGGTCATTTCCAGCGAGCCCTCTGATATCTGGAGAAGATTACACCCTTAGAAACGTGACATTTTGCATGTCCACAGTGTATTTATAAAATTTCATCTGTATCAACTGCAGCAGTTCACCGGGACGGCTTTCCTTCCGTTGTCTTTGTGATTTTGGACAGAAATGTTTGCTGTATTTGCATAGTTTCAGCAGAGGAGCAGAGAGACGGTCAGTAGGATCACACACCAAAGCGCCGACGGACGCGCCCCCCGGGAGAGCGCGTCCGCGTGCTCGCAGCGCTCCCCGTGGTAGCCGCCGTAGCACTGGCACCGAAACTCCGCGCCCAGCCTGGACTTGTCGGCCTCGCCCAGGTCTCCGCTGACCTCCGGCCTCCCGCTGCGGCTGCTGATGGTGTGGCTGAGGGGGTTCAGGTGCAGGTAGACCTCGCTGTCCGGGTTCCTGCGCTGGCAGCGGCCGTGGAAGGCGCACAGGGCCTGGCTGCACAGCTCCGCCGCCGTGGAGACGTTGAGCAGGTATTGCCTGAGGGGTTGCTGCAGATACGCAGACAGGTTGGAGCAGCTGGCCTGGAGGGGAGGAAGGAGGAGGAGAGGGAAGGAGAGGGAAGGGTCAAAGGGCAAAGGCCAAATTGTACCAGGCTGCATGGTGCATGCATGCAAAAACAATGACTTACGTTTACACATTATTACAGCAAAAATCTATTTCGGTGTAAAGAATGCGGACTTTAATGAACCAATGACTGACTGACTGACTGACTGACTGACTGACTGACTGACTGACTGACTGACTGACTGAGCGCTACCAGAAACCAAGCGTGTTGATCATGTCTGAGCTGGTGTCGGCAGGCAGGTGAATCTGTTAGAATATCACTCATAAATAAGGCCAACGGAGCAGCCGGGCAGCAGCCAACACTCCACTTACTTACCAGCTGTACTTGTCTGACTGATTACCGTGTTTTGCTGCGCGATTAGCGTGTGGACACTCACTCTGCTGCTTGCGTACGCAGCATCTCCCCACATGATGATCCCAGCTGCTCCCAGGGCCACGCTCTCCCCGACAGTGGAGACCAGGTCGGTCTGTAACAGACGGTAACGAGCGTGTTCAGCCTCCTGCCTTTCTAAGAGGAGAGAAACACAAATCTGCGCGCGACAGAAGCTCCTGCGTATGAATGGCCCTTATCTGTTCAGGCTTCCACACGGAAACGGTTTGGAGGGCGTCTGACCAACACCCATCCTGCCCGGGCTACACAAGCCGGAGAGGACGGGGGGTGTCTCTCCGCCGCACACAACAGGAAGGGGCAGAGGCCGCCGATAAGAAAAGCCTAAAGCGCGCAGCAGCTGGAGGTAAAGAAAGCAAAGCGGCTGTGCTGACTCTGGGAGCAGGGAGGAAAAAGACTCACATCCTCTCCGGATCGCAGACGACTGACGCGGCAGATTAGCGAAAACATTTCTCAAATCATCACAATGGTTGAAAAAACAAACCCTAAGAGAGCGCCTGAGCCTTCGGAAAAGAAAAAAAACAACATTTAGGAGGAAAGGTGTTAGCGTTGAACCTCTGTCAGTGGTTCCAGGGAGTTGGCGTAGGTGGGGCGGGTGTACACAAAGACGGGGCGTGCCAGCCCTCTCCCCGACGAGGCCAGGCGCATGCCCTCCTTCACTCGGTTCCGCACAAACTGCCGCCCGTAGGACGAGGACCGCAGCTCCGTGGCGATGTAGATGGAGGGGAAGAGGGCGGTGCTCTCCGTCCACAGGGACTCCAGCTTTTCGTTGCGAGCCATCTCCACGTCGGGGCACCGGCCGGTGTAGTTCTCCAGCGTGTGCCTGTAGTCGTGGTTGTAGCAGTCAGGAAACAGGTAGAAACCCCAGAGCTGCTGGGGCCTCAGGTTCTTGGCGACCTTCAGCGTCTCCAGCATGAACTTCATAGCGGAGCTTTCAAAGTCGCGCTGGGCCGCCTTCACCACCTGCTCTGGGGGCATTGTCGGGTTCTTTTGCTGCATCAGCTCTCGCGAGTGTCTGCGGTAGACATCTTTGCTCTTCCAGTTGCGCACCCAGAGCGGGCGCCACTCTTCCCAGTCGATAACCGACAGACCCTTGGCCCTCGGGTCTTTTATATACTTCTCCACTCCCTCCTTCATCTTATCCAGGTGCTCTGTGAGACTAACCAGCTGTGGAAGCCCCTTGTTCACCGGGGTGCCATCTGGCTCAAAATAAGGGTACAGGCCCAGGCGCTCCTTGTAGAAGATGGTCAGGTTCTGTCTGACAAAGCCCTCGTTGGGAGAGGCCACGATCTGGAAGTCGTTCAGCTGAAAGTCGATACCGTGCCGCGGGGCGCAGTCCTCGGTGGGAGCGTTCCAAGCCAGGAGGAGAGGCTTTTTGGAATACAGTGGCCATGCCGTGGGTGTGAGCTCCTCCGCACAAAGACGCTGCCACAGCAGGACGCTCAGCAGCAGCACTCTCCAGTCGGGCAGAGTCCAGAACTTCATGTCTCCCAGTGTGAACTGACAGATAAGACCGTCGCTCTCTGCTCTGCAAAGCAAACACGCAGACTGAAACGCACTCAGGGAACAATCAGATACAAGTGAAACCATTCACAGGTTTGATTAAAGTGCTCCAAAGAGGCAATAATACAACTACAAACTGGGAAAAAAAACTTTGGCAAGAAATGGTGTCATCATTTGAAATGTTATGATTCTTATTTTTCACCATGGGCGATGCTTTGAGCCTACAGAAACAAACAAACCAGGCATTTCCAACATTTTCGTGAAATAAAAAATAACTGATTGTTTGACATTTTAAAAAAGCCTCATAGACGCAAACGGCTCTCATCTTAAATTTGTTGAGACTCATTGTTGAATGTTGGTATATTTAGTTTTTTTAAAGAGTTTAGCAGCTTCTGGAGCCTGACCTACCTTCGCCGGCGGACCGAGGAATCATTCCCCAGAAGGAACCGCTCAGTCGCCCGGAGCAGCGTCTCAGCGTTGCCTCGGAGCCGAGCGGACGGGAACCAGAGCCGGCATCGCTTCTGAGCCTCAGATGAGGGACCGGAGCGATATCCCCGCTCCCGGCCTGGTCACGGAGCGTCCTCTCAGTCCCCAGCGGGTGCCCTCGGCGGACTGACCAGAAGCCCGGCGGCCCCCCGCGACGCTCTCGGTCCGCCGCCTGTTGACTTTCGGGATGTTCCATTCGGGGCGAGGACGGGGGGGGGGGGCACTTGAACCCTCGGGACATCCTCCACACCTGCTCGGCCACCGTCGAGGTCTTTCCTCTCTGCTGTCGTCCAAAATGGCTTCAGGTATCTTCTGTTTTCGACCCCCGCCTCCACTTGGCGGTGGTTTTCAACACTACGCGGTTCGAATTGCCGGGTCCTCCCGGCGCAGAGAATGAACCTGCCCAGAAAGTTTGCCCGACCCGCCGTGGAAGGGATCTCCGGAGGGGCCGCGGAGCCGGACGGCCGCATCCCCGAAATTAGAGCCCGGGCCCGGATGGTCCAGTGACCTTTCAGATCGGTTACGATCAGAATATAGCCGATCAACGCTGGGGCATTCGGAAACAATGCGGGAGCTTCTTTTTAGCTGCCATTAAAAATGTCTTCCTAATCTGGTTCCTTCATAACGTTCCGTGTCAGAAATAATTTTCTCTGAGAAAAACGATTCCAACATTTAATGAATGTGCGGAATAGTGTAAACTATATTTTAAAAAATAGTCCCAATCATTTCAAGTTAAAATCAGGCCCTTGATTAGGTAGTTAGTTGCCATGGAGACAATCATGCCTGTCACAGGAGTTGTACAAATAAAGTTGAATTGAAAAGCTCTCGTTGAATATTCAGTCCAAATTGACATAATGGGTTAAGAATAACAGGGCCTATTTACGTCCCCTGACATGAGTGTTTTATTGTCTACACACTTCCAGGCATGTGGCCCGCAGATGTGCTGATGCCTGAGGTGGAGGGTGGACCAGTCCGGCAGACAGAGGGGTCCAGAACCAGGGTCAGGTGTGAGCGGTGGCGTGTGAGGGAGAGGAGGGTGAAGGTCACCCACCGACATGTTTTACTACCTGTTTGTCCTGTTTTAAAAGAGGGCGTAAATTGGAAACAGCAGCTTGGACGGCCGTCCGCACTGGGAGACACAGAGACAGAGAGCTTATCCGTTCCTGGAGCTGGGCGTTGCCGCGGCGGCGTGACCGGGGCCGAGGTGGCCTGGAAGCGAGATGTCAGAGCCCGTTGGGCCGATTGTTCCCCGAGCCTTGCTGACTCATCCTGGCTCGGGGGCAGTTCTGTGGTTTGCTCCACATGTGCTGGGGGAACATGCGACCAGGCACACGTGAGCCAGGGGAAGACGGGGGAGACGAGGGGACAAAGGGAGAGCCTGGTTTCCAAGCCTCAGCTTCCCTTTGACCTCTGGTCCCAGGACGTCACATCAGCAAAAGTCAGGGAACGCCAGGAAGTGAAAACAATAGCAGGGAAACTGGACATCCACGCCAGCGCTTTCCCTCTGAGCGCCGCTCATCTATTTGCAAACGTTAATTAATTATGAGCAGAACACACACTGGAACAGAACACACACTCTGTCCTAGAGTTTAAAGCTTTCCACACACAGTCACGTTGCAGCAGGAGGTCAGCCCTTGAGCAGGGCATCAAAGCCGAGCGGAGACACATCTAAAGGACTGACCTCTGACCTGAAAACACTCCTGACCACATTCCACCCCATTACAGACACCAGGGAGGGAAGCTCCAGGCTTTCCCAGCCGGAGCCCTCCAACAGGGTCCGTTTAAGTCGATGTGCCGCCAGTCGCCAGTTAGTCCCAGCAGTCCCGGCGGCGCGTCCTCGGGCAACGTTGGTATTTGCCGGACGTCTCTTTTGGTGGCAGGATCACCTGTGCCATCCCATCATGACACCCAGTAACAGATGCCACACTAAAAGCCACCACGGGCCCGGGACATGACTGCCCCCCCTCGGCTGGAAATGCACAAAAGGCCCCTAAATTGCTTTTTATTGATCTTTGTGTGACTGTTGCCTGAAATTCAGCCTGTCAACTGTTGTAAAAGAAAGAAAAGTATTGTCTATGCTCTGAAGGAGCTCAGGAGAGTTGAATTTAATGTTACTTTCACATATTATTGCTGCTAAACTGGCCAGCTTATAACCAGACCACAACCATTGCGGCGCCTCCTATTTATAATAGATGTGGTCACCAGTAAGGCTGCTGGTCAAGTGTCGATTACAGCGATATTCCCAGTTTATAACAGTTGCAGTTATTTTTATCAGTTTTCTAATGTCACAGCTGCCACTGTTCACAGAGGCAGCGCCAAGCACAGCAAGTCTGTTTCCATTTATCCAGTGATTCTGGCATTCTGTTCTAAAATGTGAGAAAACAGACAGTCAAAAAGGGAACAAAGTGTTTAAATAAAGCTAAATTAAAGGTAAACTTCACTCTAGCGGGCATTAAAATGAGAACAAGAGCCAAGAAAAGTAATAACCTTAGCATAAAGTCTGCACGCAGGATGAAATAAAAGTAGACAAATGATTTGAGTTCAATATATAATTTATTCAAGTATTTTAAACTGAGAAATCTGACCTAAAATACAGAAAATATAGTACATTAGGTTCACTAGTGCAGGTCTGAGCTAACACAGTCAGACGAGAGACACACACACACACACACACACACACACACACAAAGAAAAACTTTGAAACCCTTTCATGAGGCTGTTTTGCCCTGCAGAACAACTCACATGAGAAATACTCCCTTGGCCTGTCGTGTTCTCGGAGGACGGGAACGCGACCGCTGCCGTCACTACTTATGCAGACGATGCTGTGGATTTTTATCTTTTAGACATGAATCAAACATTTACTCGCTGCTCTCGGGGCTGACCGGGGCTGCTCACACCTCACAGAGGATCATGGGAAAGTCCACATGGATGCAGGGATGCTCCAGCTTCACAACCCCCTGCAGAATAACACACACACTTTCAGCGGATGTCAAACAAACCACACACACGCGCACAAGCCCCCCCCTCACCTGTGGAGTCAGATTCTTCTGGATCCTCTTCAGCTTGGACTTCTTCCGGCCGTTTTTGGTCACCACCGTCTCCTCGTAGAACTCGTGGGCCAGGTCTCCGTCCTCGTCGTAGAACAGAGAGCTGGGAACACAACACACACACACACACACACACACACAATGAAAGTCCACGTCGGTGGAGGGAAGTGGGCCAGCGTTGGAGCTGATTGCACAGCGTGCGGGCGTGCACTTCCCGTCTCTGTCGGAGCTGCTTTACAGTTGGCTGCCTGCATGGCACAAGTGTTCCTGGGCGTCTCTGACCGATTTCATTTAGTGTGTGTGTGTGTGTGTGTGTGTGTGTGTGTGTGTGTGTGTGTGTGTGTTTAATGAACTCAGCGTGGGAAAAGACCAAATAAAGGCTTAAGGCAGAATTCCTCAGTATGAACGCAAGATGAGTAAATGGTTTTCACTCCACCAGAGCTGCAGACCCCGGGGGGCGCAGACGTCTGCCCGGGGTCACCCACCTCCTCCGGGTGAAAACAAAGGGTGTGGCGCCCCTGGAGCCTCTCAGCCGGGCCACAGGCTGCTCGGCCCCGTCGCTGGAGGGGTCCCCTCCGGCTCCTCCGCCCGAGAAGGGCCACACGCCCTTGGCTTTGGATCCGCTTCCCCCCATCCTCAGAGACGAGGCATGTTTGGAGCCGGAGCTGACTGAGCACACACAAACACACACTTCCGGTCACAATCTGGCGTCAACAAACCGGCTGCGCCAAATGCACGTTTGTGAAACCAGTTGGGCTGACTCGGCTGCCAACAAGCGGACCCTTGTAAAGCGAACGTTGCTGCGAAGCTACCGGGACAAAGAGCGCATTGTTTTGACTGTTAGTCGATGCTATCCAGGTGAAGTTCCGCAAAGCTAACAAACGGAGCCGAACATTACCCGCTGGCACGGGCTGTCTATGTTGATTTAAGCCATTATGGTCATTACTGTGAAAACACAACTGCTAAAGGTAAATATATAAATATAAAAACCACCGGGGTCGAACAGTACCTGCACATTTAGGCAGGTTAGCCTGTTAGCCACTGACGCAGGTTAGCTACATTAGCCGAATTACAACAAGCTAGAAAAACACAAAACTACGGATTATCCTGTCCGCACAAGGTCAGGTCCGAAAACGTACTGCTGGTCAACGTCCTACCTTCTCATACGAGGACAAAATGCCGCCTCATCTTACATTTCTTGCCACCTGCTCCGTTCTGCTAGCGTTTATCTGCGCTAATGCAGCGATCAGCTGATCGGATCAGCGGAACCTGCAGCCTTAAAGCGAAACTAGCGACCGAGCCGCGGGTCCGGAGAGCCACCCGCCCTACTTCAGCCACACCTCTGGCTTCACCTGCAGGGGAACAAAGATGAGCAGAAACCCTGATAGAAATAAAAACTTTTTACTGATTGCAGTGCACAACATGGTGAAGGTGTGAAGGGGATTTTTAAAGAAGCAAAGGACAGGAAATTTCTCTGAAAGGACAGAAATAAAAACGTATATAAGGAATGACAAGACTTTCCAGTGAAACACACGTATAGCACACAGGATTCCAGTCAAACAGTCACTGGAGCACTGCTCTGACATTCAAACAAGGGTCCATGCTTTAGTCACGCTCACAGACTGAGCATTCAAAGGAAAGGTGCACCCATGGGGGCGTTGAGAGGACGCGGCAGGGGTCGGAGACGGGGTCGCACCCAAGTACCTTCCAGCTTCAGGCGGGTATTTAACTTTTTAACAAACTAAAAAGGGAAGTAAAACGATCCACTGATGCTACTGAAGCAAGTGATCTTAAATGTTAATGTTGGGATAGTGGGGTCATAATCTGGCCCTGAAGGTAAAGTGGCACAGCTGAGGTACTCGGGATAGTTCACCAATAACGGCAGGCGTTACTGGATGCGACCGGTCTCCTCTGCCAGCCTCTGCTTCTCTCATTCTCTCATCAGACTCTCCGGGTGTAAGGCACTTCTCATCGCTCGCATCATTTCACACGCACATTCGCGCTAGCTCTCTCTCAGTGTCTCGCGCCCTGTCTCACGCTCTCTTTTACTCAAGAGGTTTCTGGGTCGGGTTCTCCGGGATCTTTGGGTGCAGCCCTGACTGGCCAGCTCCTGGTGGGGGTCCAGCCGGAGGATGCACGTTCAGTTCCCCTGAGCGGAGTGGCGTCAGCCGGGGGTGGAGCCCGCCAGCGCCTCCTGCATCCTGGTGCGGGCCAGGGCGTACCGCTGCACGATCTGCTTGATGTGCTCCTCTTCCTCACGCTGCAGAATGCGCAAGAAGTTCTTCAGCTCAGGCATGGAGAAGGCATGCCACTGTTAGGAGAGGAGGAGAAACAAAGCCATGATGGAATAAATGCCGTTGGAGGAGGAGGACGCACTCGTCTTATCCCGTCTGCACGTACATTGACTTCTCCTGTTTCGTTCTCTTTTAGAACAAAGCTCAGGACCTTCTCATTGGGCCCGGCGTTCAGCCGCAGACGGAGGGGCCGCTCGCTGTCAGACAACTTCCTGATGTAAACTGGAGGAAAGCAGAGCGAGTTGCTTGAAGAGGAGTAAAAACAGGACTCAAACGTGCTCGGGAGGCAGCCTTACCTTGGTCGTGGCGCTCGCTGCGCTCAAACAGAGCAAACTTGGCGGGGTTGTCCACCACGGTGAACTTCTTCAGCAGAGCCTCGATGACCTCGCGGGAGGACGTACGCGAGCTGATGTGCAGGTGCTTGGACGCGTCTTTCGGCAGGTAGAAAGAAGTGCGGCGCTTAACTCCGCCTCCCTTCCTACCTCGGCTGTCATGAGCGCCCTTCTTCGGCGGGGGGACAGACACTGGTCTGGCCAGCTTGAACTGCACTTTGATGAAACCAGTATAGGAACCATCTTTGTTCTGCCAACACAACAACAAGAGATCACACAGACGGTAAAACCGGACGACGTGCGCAGGTGTAACACAAAACCAAGACAACTCACCGAATTCATGAAGAGGTTGCTGTTGACCTTAGCGTTATATTCCTTCACCTTCTGCTGAAGCTCTGCAGTGGTAAACTCCTCCTTCACAGCATCCACCCGTTCATCCTGGAAAAGGAGCAGTGAGAGCGTCAGGCCAGCAGGTGGCGCTGTTCCGCTACAGGACGGGGGGCGACAGCGGTGGGAGCCTAAAGGTCACATGATGCTGCCATGCCAAACCTGAAGGTGTGAATTTCTTATAGTGATAACGTTGTCATTTACACATCAGCGTAGAGGTGGTCGTCTAGGCTGAGGAGCGAGCCGAACCTTTTAAAAACATCTTTTCTCTGCCGCCAACAGATTAAAATGTAACACAGGAAGCTGCCACTTCCACACACCTACTCGTTAAAACTACCAAGATTGTTTATTTTTTCTGCTCCCACTTGAATCTGTACAAAAGTGACCACCGGGTTGCATCAGAATCTCGACTTCCGGACAACGTTGCGGAAGAGGATGACGTCAACTCCGTCCAATCCGGTGTCTCATGTGTGGGAGGGGGCGGGGCTAAGGGCGACGCGCAACAGCTGTTTCCAGCTGTTGCGCGTACTCTTGTATTAATAGCCCCTTTTTTCCGGCTCTCCCACCCCTGGCAGACAATCTACCCCCTTGTTCCACAGCCGCATCCGGTCAAGTCAGCTGCCTCAGCAACCGCAGGGTCCCACTCATGTTTTAGTCACGCACGTTTGGGCCTCACAGTGGGAGTAGTTAGGTTTTTTCCCTCTGACTACAGATCGGGTGGCATTTCCTCTATAAAAGGAAAAAAAGCCCACATTTCTCCGCCTGTCATGGCGGATGAGTTTATTAATCACAGAAAACACAACCAAACAGCTCCTGCAAGTGTCTGTTAGCCCACAAACAAACGCTCCTAAGTTGGAAGCACAGATGCACACACAAGAAGTTTACAAATTACTGCGCCTTATTTCTCAAGAGGAATCTGATCCAGGAGTGAGTGTGTGTGTGTGTGTGTGTGTGTGTGTGTGTGTGTGTGTGTGTGTGTGTGTGTGTCAGTAGGGACAGATCAAGACAGAACTGTGACTCATGTGTGATTGAGAAACATCAGAAACCAGAAGTGTGGGTAGACCTAACATTTAGGTTGTTCTCGGTGTGACCTCAGCTGCGGCTTGGTGGGGTTTTTTTTAAACTTTGGTGAATTTTATACAAACTCCTCTGACTGCATGTTTGCAAATCTCAAAAAAGGAACCGGAACGTCACATTTAGCCCACAACTTCAGTTTAAGAATATAAAAAAAACCTATTTGGTCCTTTAAACATAACCCTGGCTTGCTACTTTACCATAAATCTTTGCAAAGAAAGAAAGAACCAACAAAAGCCCTTTGATCGAGTTTGGGTCCAACTCTCACCTTCTTGTCGTTAGCATTAGCGTTAGCTTTCCGGGGTTTGGGGAAGAAAGATGTCCGGGCGGTGAAGAACTGCTCGAACTCGGAGTCCGAGTCCTCCTCGCTGCAGTAGCCGCTGCTGGTGGAGCTTCCCCAGGTCATTTCAAAGGACGGCGTTTCGCCGGGCTTACTAGCCTCTTTTTTCATCATGACTACGTCTAAAACCTTGAAAGTAACACTAGTGCGTAAAAGTTTACCCTGACTAACTTTTCGACGCTAGCGTAACGGGGGCTTAGCTGCGGCGATATCCCTGCTAGCAGTGGTCGCGGTTAGAGGATGGAGCAGAAGACCAAAACGCAGCCTCAAAAAGAAAACTCTTATTCTAAGATTTCGCCGACTGTCTCTCAGCCACGTTTCCAGTATGAAAGGCGAGTCTGTGTGAACCAGGACGGGTCGCTTCCCCGCCCTGTCGGCCCCGCGGCCCCCGCCCGCCCAGGCTCCGCCCCGGCCGCTTCGGTTGACGTTGGAAAATACACAAACCCACCGCGGAGGGATATGATTGGGGGAGAGGCGGAGGAATATGATTGGGGGAGAGGCGGAAATACCGAGCAGCACCACACCCTACCCACACACACACACACACACACACACACACACACACACACACACACACACACACACACACACACACACACTTCTATCTTTGTGGGGACTTCTACTTTAAAATCTCACCCGCCTCAGCCTAGCCCTGACGTCACCCGAAGCTAATGACCCCCAACTGGGGTTTGAAGTTAGGAGGACCTGCTGTTTCCTGTTTATCCACCATTACCTTGTATTATTACTGGAGAATGTTAAATGACGGCCTTTTATCAAAATATGAATTTTCATCTCCATTCTCGTTCTAGTTTATCTTTTTAAAATGAATAAACGTCACAAATGCAGATGGCGGGGTGTTAACACCCACGTCCACTAGAGGGAGACTGAGTAACACACCTAAAAAGCACCGCTAATAACTAATGATGCACTCTTGTCACATAAAAACACACCATAGAGTAGATGTTGATGAATTAATATCAATATGAGTCCCTATGGGTTGAATACTTTTTTCTTTTCTTTCATTTCGGATTTTTTTTCTTATGGTGCGTTCACTGACCTCTGGATTGTATCCTAGGTCCGCTGCTACTTTTTTTTTTTAGACTTTGAAGTTCTCTTGTTATTACTGACTATTTTATTTAGGGCAGTAAATTAAAGGGGAGGACTTGTTGCATGTAAAATCCCCTCAGAAACATTCAAAAGCAAACCAACCTGTCCAAAAGAATAATGAAAAACATATGCAAGGTTTTCTACATTCCAGTCATTTTTTGATAAGCAACAAGTGTGTAACCGAGAGAGAGAACAGAGTTAGGTTCCTCCCGCCTTGGACTTTTACCAGGTTGTGTGTCATATTTTGTTTTTCTCTTTCCTTACTCTGCCTTTACTTTCCTTCGATGCCAGCTGCTTCCACCCTGACTCGGGGGACACTCACCACATTTGTGTCCGTTTCCACGGTGTGTTCGACGACGCACGTGTGGTCGGTCGCCGAGCCTCGGTCCCAGATGCAGTCCACCCGGATCAGGGCGCGGCAGCGGTAGTGGCATGTGAATCTGCAGTCTGAAGGGGTACAAAGGTCAAGCCAACAGGCACAGACGCTAAAAATACCCCGTCTATACCAAACATCAGTGATGGCAACTCAGCTCACAGAACACAAGCAAAACATATGACAAGTACAATATGTCCTCAGCCCATGTCTGAAATTGGGGGTTTTCACGCCTTATTATGGCTGAGTTGGCGGCTGTTTAGCGTCGTCAAGTCGCTGCTCTCCAACCTGCTTCCGACAAAAACCGCAGCCGCCTCGCTAACTCTAGGTTGATGAGAGGAAGCGTCATGCAACTCTGTGCTAAGTCTCCAGGAAGTAAAGGTGGCTCTTATCGGCATGTTCTCTGTATTGCTGCAGAAGCGGGCGGTGTGTGTGTGTGTGTGTGTGCCACTCACTGGTGCAGCGCAGGCTCTGCTTGTACAGGCCCCAGATGAAGTCCCCACACAGGTCGCACCAGGTGGGCTGAGCTTGGCTGCAGGGCTGGAAGTTGTGTCCCTCTCCCTTCTCCTCGGGGATCTGGGGGTCATGGGCGCTGCTCAGGACCCTGATGATGCCCACCCTGCTCAGCAGGTCTGGAACCTTCCCCGGGCTTATCCTCAGGGCGTTGGCCCTCTCCAGGCGCGGTGGCGAGCGCGGCGGTCTTGTCAGACCCGCCGGCTCTTGGCCTGGCCTCAGGTCACGGAGCTCAATAAACTCCCCCCAAGACATCTCACTCAAAGTCCGAGTCTCTGCCGATATCGTCGGTGAAAAGCTCCACCATGATGCAATGAGGGGAAAGGTGCCACATTAAAAAATGTTTCTTGTTAACATTATTGATTTCATATCAATAATATGATCAGGTTTCATATCAGAATTAAAATCTTATCAAAAGGGTTAAAAAAATATAAATCCATTTGTGGATAAATGGAGGATGGGGTCACCCTGCAATAGGAAGAAAATATACATTAAATTCAATTTCAGGAACTTTTGTCTCACGTTGATGCCTAATGATGCTGTTGCTAACAGAGCTAATGCTAAAGATGGAACCTATAGGCAGCTCCGCCGGGTCTCAGCCACTTTAAACGTAGAAAACACACATTAATAGGTGCAATTTAAAACCTCTAGCCGAGCAGCGGTTCTATTGTTATAAGTTGGTTCGTTATTTTGAGCTGTGGGAAATTTGATCCGTTTATTGGATCATTTTCTCGATCACAGGACCCGATCTTATGTAACGGAACCGACAGAAGTCCGACTTTGAGATCATCCGCAACAACGAGCCGCTAAATGGCCCAAAACCCAGAAATCAGAAATCGCCAGAACCCAGAACCCAGAAGCACCAGAAACCCGGTCGAGCCTCAAAGTTCGGCGAAAACAGCCAAACTGATCAACCGGAGACAAAAGCAGAAAAGTTGCGTCTGACTTACGGAAGAAGCGGAGAGCAGCCCCGCTTCGCCTCAGATCCTCCATCCGCGGAGAAAACTTTCCTCAGACAAGAGTGTGCGTGCGTGTGTGTGTGTGTGTGTGTGTGTGTGTGTGTGTGTGTGTGCGTGTGCGTGTGTGTGTGTGTGTGCGTGTGCGTGTGTGTGTGTGTGTGTGGGTGCAGTCTCGGCTACATCTCCGAAGTCAGGCTGTCACCGTGGCCCCTGCAGGCTCAGCGAACATGTCCGGGTCTCAGACGGGACAACGGAGGCGAGCCAGGACCGGGCGACCCCCGGGCGGTTCCTGGGTGGGTTCGGGGGAGGGGGGGCCGCCGAGGGGTCCGTGGGGACCCCCCCAGGGGCCCGCTGCTCGCAGAAAGAGTCTGGAGGCCGGCGTCACCAACGCACCCCTGGCAATGTCGCCAATACTTTCAAATATTCAACTGGAGAATTGGTTTTGTTTTATTATTTACGTTTTACTCTTACCTATGGAAAGCTAGAGATTAAAGCTTTTTTTAAGTATATCAAACATCTAATAATAACATGTTATTTTTTTTTAAAAATAGAAAAGTATTTCCTGAACGCCAGTAAATTGTTGGCCAATTCCAGTCAAAAACTACACAAGAGTTTGCGCAAAACATCTGCAGGGTTGCTCCAGTTCTGAACAGTTTATTCACATCGATTTCAGAAACGTGGCCAAATCTCGATGTGGAGTTTTACCTACTTTTTTTTGGGCAGAGCCAGACTCCAGGTTTTTCCCAGGTTTTTAATGTCCTTCTGATTTCTGGGAGTGTTTTTCATCAACTGGAAGCAGTCGGACGTCTTCTCATTGTAATAATTCACTGAAGGAAAACACTGCTGGAAACCAGACGGGAGAGCAAGACGAATAAACAAATGCCTTTATTTTTATTTAGACTCCTTCAGACAACAAAATCAAAATGCTCTTAAAATAAAAAGAACAGAACCACAGATTTTATTACACCTAAACATCCAGCTCCATCCAGTGAATAAATCCTGAAAACCCCATCTCTTCATTAAAAATGCTACGACCTGCAGAAAGGCAGCAGAAACAGAGCTGAGGTGTGTGAGGGCCTGGAGGGTCATGCATCGCTTCACTGGTCTGACTGGTTGCCGTCCGTGTGCAGGCTGGTTTTGACCTCTGTGGCCTCGGCCAGCATCTGGCAGGCTTTCTTGTGTTTTGACCAGTGCTTGACCTGACACTCTCTGGAAAAGACGAGCAGCATTTACGGCCTCGGGTGGCTGATCCCAGAGCGGATGTGAGCTCTCCTCCGCTCTGACGGCCTACCTGCTGCAGTACCTCTCCACCTGACACCGAGAGCATCGCTTCAAGGCCTCGTTGCCACAGAAACCACACTTGGGCTTTTCAGGCAGCAAACTCTCCATCACGTCCAGGTTGTATGTCTGGGCCAGACTGGTGGGAAAGTATCGGAGTGACTCGCTGAAACTTTTAAACCTGCGTTTTAATGAAGTGAAACAAAGAAACGAAAAATCCCACCTCTGTGCTTGACTCTTTAGGTCATTTTCAGACAGGTTGAAGGTTTCCTTGGCTTGATACTTGGCTATTCCCTTCCACTTCCCAGAGTTCTGCCGCATTATGTGATTCCGAATTTGTGGTAACTATACAAAAAACCCCCCAAAACAATCACCGGTGAACACCCACACACGCGGGAAGCCCTTAGGTGCGCTGAGTGAGCGCGTACCTGCTCTAAAGTGAGCCCTGCCTTGGGCGGCGCTGGGTCCGTGACGGCGAGATGAGCCAGGAAACGCTGCAGGTCCAGGAGGACGGGAAGCTGGTCGATCAGCACCTCCGTCAGGAAGCCTCGGAGCTGCAGCACAGAGGGACAGCGGCTTCAGAGGTGATGGAAGAGGAAGAGGATGAGAATCGTATAATAGGAGGAAGCATCACAGGCAAAACAACCCTTGGAAATGTAGTCCCGGGGAATTAGAGGAGACTAATCTCCCGCTCACACACCTTCCTCCGTTTACACATGCACAGAGGAGGAGGGAGCTCAGAGGCAGCAGCACCTTCAGGAGCTGGTTCTTGTTGAAGCTGTTGAAGTCGTACTTCCTCTGGTAGTCTCCCTTCAGCAGCAGGTTGTACAGGCAGATCCAGACCTGGCCGTCCAGCTTGGTCATCTTCAGGTGGTCCTCCGCGGGGATCGTCTGCCATTTGCCGTTGATGTACTTCTCCACCTCGCCTCCAGGGGAAGAGCGGAGATCAGCGAGGGTTCGCTTCAGAGACGGACTCAAGGCCGCCTGCGGGAGCTGGGACAGACCTTCTGTGTACCGCATCCAAGGGCAACGGTCGACAAGCTGGACCAGCACACAGGGCACGTTGTGGGTGCACAGCAGGCGGTTGACCACACTGATGCTAAAAGACAGAAGTGAAACCAGCAGATGAACAGGAAGTGTGAGTGGTACATATTTCTTGAGCCTGGTCTGCTGCTTTGATCCGCTCCCGCTTCCACTAGCACCGGGACACACCTCTCCACGTGATCGGTGATGTAGCGCAGCACCGACACGGCCTTCAGAGAGATCTCAAACTCCAGCTCAGCACTCTGCATCTGCAGCTCCTTCGGGCCGAGAAGAGCCGCGTCACAACGGTGGCAGCACAACAGACCTGCAGGTGATGGCGCAGCACCTCCATGGAGGAGAGGTGGGCTTTCTGGGACGGGCTGCCGCGGTCGCGGCCCGTGGGCCCCTCCCTGGTCGCTTTGCTGGCCAACAGGGTGAGTTTTCGGTGGCAGTAGTCCACCAGGTCAACAACAGAATCATCAGCTGCCTCACAACAATCCTACACAACACACAAACGGCTCAGAGCGAAGGATCCAGTCAAGGTGCTTCAGGACTTCAGACCAGTTCAGATGTTCTTGCTGGAGCATCCCAGCACACAAAGAGGTCCAAACCTTGTGAAACATGATCGTTTCCAGGAGGTTGATGACTGTGGCTTCGTGGTGGATCTAAGAGATGCAGAAAGCAGGTGAAAGATGTGCAGTGCACGGTCACAGGTTTACAGCGGGTTCCCAACGCACCACCATGTAGAGCTGAAAGGTGTTCTTGGGCCTAAAGTCGCTCAGCTGGCACAAAATGGGAAACACAGATCGCTTCCACACTTCGATGAGGATCATCTCATGGACCAGAACAGGGACCTGAGGACGGCAGGGGGGCATTACAGTTTCTGCAGGCCTACATTGGTGGGACGGCGCTCACCTTTCCATATGACACCAGCAGATCTTTGACAAACTCGTCGTGCACGGCTGAAGCATTTAATATTGCCTGCATATTGAGTTTCTCAATGTATTCATGCTGCCTGAACCACCTGTGGAAGACACAGATAAAACCATGAATAGGCAGTTACATTTACCCTGATAACAACTGCACGACTGAAACAATGGCGGAGGTCTGAACTGTTTTCGATTAGAAGAGTCTGAATTCAAGCTGTGTTTGGTAGCTAGTTAGTTAGCTGGTTAGTCTTACCTTTTAGAGCCCACTTCTTTGAGTGAAATAGCTTGCAGACTTTGAATAAATCCCTCTGCTTCAACAGGCAAAATAACCGAAGTGTCCATGTTGGTGTTGCAGAATAACCGAACCAAGCTGTCAAGGAGAAACACTCTGAAACGTTCCGGCTCGTTCGCTAATTCAGCTTGTCTAATTGTGCACCATCGTCGTGTAAATGGTAAATCATTTCAAGGCATTCAAATGTCTCAAATCTCCCCACTTTCCAAAGTGTCCGAAGGCAGATTTTATCTAATGTTTACATTCAGCGAGCCTTTCAGCGTTGCCAATGGCAACGCCTCAACAAGGACAGTCGCTATTGGCTAATCCGCTACAGCGCCTCACTGATCGGCACACTTGGACAGAATACTAGCAAAAACATGAGAACCATGAGAACGTTAAAGGGTGGGTGTGGGCGTGGCTTGTATCTAACGGACACCGGCGCCGGTGTGAGCGTGATGCTGAACATCGGTGTTTCTGCGACCCTGAAACCGGCAGAGACGCTGGTGAAGCCCAGTTTAACCTGGAGGCGATCAGCTCCCGAGGAGGATCGTGGGGATCGAGCAGCCGAGAGACGATTTAAGATCCATGAATCACAACCAAACTCAGTTTTGCTCCCGCTGCCTTTTTAAAAACACACACTTGCAGCCATGTTTCACCGGTGTGTTTCACCGGTGTGTTTCACCGCGCCCCATGAACCGGTGCGCCTGATGTTTATGTTAAATACAGAAGAAGCACCCGTGACTGAAATCGCGCCCTATAACCCAGTGCGCCCTATGGTCGTGAAATTACGGTAATTATTAAGTCAGTTTGAATGGAAAGGCTGCTGTGAATGGCAGGAAGCGAGATTTCAGCTTATCTAGTAATGTTTTCAAAGCAGGGAATCTGGGACGAGTGTGTGGTTCCAGACTCGACCGATGATTCGTCTGTCTTGCACTTCATGCAGAGAAACACAGAATTAGGTGTCTTTTGTTGTCAACGTCTTACTTTGTTATATTTTGTATTTTTTCCTTTACTTTTTGACTGTGGCTGAAGGTGATCGCCACCAGTGTTACGGAGGACAGCTGTGATTCAGTGCGGCTGGAAGATAGCGGGTTGATTTGAATCAAAGCTCCCTCACGCCTTTGATCGTCTTTTTGTGATGGCGTGAAGCCCGCTGCTCGCTGGAGGCAGCAACTGCAGAAGCATCAATGCGTTTAGTCCCTAAAAGAGCACACGTTTCCCTAACAACACCAGCAAAAGCCGCTAGATTGGCCACGGGTTCAAGGAGTCAGTGGTGAAACTGGTGTCCTGCTGGGAGCAGTACCTCCGCGCGGCCTCTGGGTGGCAGTGTAGGACCATGGAAGTGAACACATGCTCGGGATGGATGAACGACTTCGGTCCATTCTTTATTCCATCATAAAATAATGGTGTACATATTTACATTTCAACTAAAATATCTTTTATAGACTTTTTACAAAAATATCTAAAAGGCTTAAGTTTCTTTTACAGTCACACAACATGGTATCAAGCGTTTGTCATCGGTTTATAACCTGTATTTTTCGCTATCATTACTGACAATGGTTAACAACACTGGTCACTGTTCATTGAGAGACTGTTTACCATGGCCATAAAAGGCACATTCCACATTTATTGGAGGGTTAATTCCCTGGGCAGCCATTTAAAGCCAGGTCTTTGGTTGAGGCCAGCGTGCCACTGGTTTCCCCTCACTTCCAGCACACCACGATGTTTGGGTCGTTCTCCAGACGCTCATCCAGCTCCTTGTAACTGATACCTGTGAAGGCAGGCGTCAGTATTTGCCTTAAACCTTAAAGTAAACCTTACAGTACAACATTTGCCTGTCAGGTGTAGGAGTTGAAAGAAGAACCTGCCTGTTTTACAGCAGATCTCATCGTAGCTATGACCGCCGGTGTAGAATCGAGGAGCTCTGCTCTTTTCGTCGCGGATCACCTTGACCGGGTACTTCTGCAGCCGTCGGATGAGCTTCTTTATCAGACCAAACTGGATCAGCTTTCTAGAAGAAAACACGGTGTCTTTTAAACGCCTTGCCCTGACTGGGAACCATAAACGTTTTCCGTAGCTGATAAAGTCTCACCTCTCGTCGACCCTTTGGAGCTGCTGCGCGTAGCGGGAACAAAGGTCCCTGACTGTGGTTCCGGGGCTGAGCCCACAGTACAGCTGGAACACGTCCCTCAGGCTGGCGCGCTTCTGACCTGGGAGACAAGCGCGCAACGCCAGAGTTCAAACCAGGAGTGAAGCTCTGCCCTCGAAGCAGCTTCCATTTCTTCTTACCCTGCTTGGTGACATAGCTGAGACACTCGTCCTGGAGGGACTTGTCATCTATCAGGCTCTGGACTTTGGGAGTGGTGCAGTACACATTTGAATACTGGAGACAGAAAAACAAGAGCAGTGGTAGACAGAGAGTAGACACCTGAGCAGGATAAGAGTTTTTGTACCTGTGGGAAAAAAAACCACCATTTTAACGATATCGGTACAAGTTAGTACCTGAAAAATGGACACCAAGGTGACGATCCCATAGTACCTGGAAAGATAAAGAGAGAGCATTTAGGCAGCAAACAGGGAGGGCGTAGACGGCGTGAAACAGGTTGATGTTGACATGGATCAATCAGCCGTCACATCTCCAGACGCCACCGGACACAGCGGATTAGCAACCTGCTGTTTGTGTACGCTAGCCGTTGTTGACTGAGGAGGGACTCACAGGAGGTTCTGCACGGCAATCCGAACCAGAGTCAGCTCCACGTCTGCTTCAGCAGCGATTTTCTGGATGTGTCTGAATCCGTCGATGCAGGACAGGATCTGCAGTGAGCAAAGAACATCACCGTGAGTGATGGGGGGCTAACACAGCGTGGCCAGGACTCCCAGCACCGGGGCCTACCTGCTGCGTGGTCAGATCCCACTGAGACTTGATGAAATGGTTTTTGCACTGGACGAACACTGGAACGTCGTACTCCTGCACGATGAGCGGTTCGTCACGCAGAGGGATCAGCTTCAGGTGGATGGTGTTAGATTCGTCTGCACGGGACAGACAACAGAGAAAATGACTTTAATATTCTTATGTCAAGGCTAATGGAGTCATCAGAGTAGAATTATGTTAAATATAATAATATATGAATCTTTCAGTCAGTTTAGCATGAAATAGTCCAGTACAAGTCACATGACCAGGCTACCTATCACCAGGCCAACGTCATCAGAAGGTTAGGGACAACCGTACCGATCGGTAGGGTGCAGGCTCCGTCGGCGTTGAGTTCTTCCAACAAGGTGGACATGATGGGTAGGAGTTTCTGCTTGCTCTCCTCGTTTGAGATAAATCCACTCTCCAGCTGCAGACGGAAGGCAGGACACATTCACCACGCGGCCATCGCAACAACCCTTGCGCAGGAACGCGAGCAAGGCGGAGGCAGCCACCTCCAGAGTGGTGAGGTAGCCAGACAGCTTCTTGACGATGGGCTCCAGGGCACACGTGTTGGACTGGGCATCGCAAACCAGGCCCAGGTTGAACAGCAGCGCGTTGCGGCTGTACTTTTTGTGCTCGATGCACACGGGGCAGCCGATTAACTTCTTTCCCATCGCAGTCCTGAAAACCAAAGACGGCGTGTAGGACGTGAGCCTGGACCACAGAGATTTCAGTCATAACAGGATTGACTACATACACTGTTATTAATTTATTCTGTAACTCTGGTTTTGTGATGATGTACACCTGAACTGTATCAAAGAGCTCCCGTGATATATATTCTTCTGGAACCTGTGAAAAAAGCACATAAATGATTGATCCCATATTCATAGGCTAAATTAAATAAAATAATTACCATCTAAATGATCTCATCTGTAAAAACGTGGATCACACATGACCCTAATGTAAGGACGGATTATTTATTCATAATATATACAGGTTTTATACCAGATCAGTTGATTTGAATGTTTAAAACTGAAACGTATTTTCACTCGCCTGATATGTTATCTTAGGACCAAGGGTGGGATGAAACTCGCTGAAAAATATGCACTCTATTCGACCGGTCATTCCCATCACAGACCTCTATGTCAACCCAATCTTATCGCCAGAAAAAGGAATATTTATACGAACTGTTGCAGTTTTGTATGGTAGCGCCTCTGGGTGTGCGTCTCATCGGTTGTTCAGCTAACGCGGCTAGCTTCCCTGCGTTAGCATTTACCGAATGATATTAACCCGTGAAACTCTTTGGATTGCTTCAATGTCGCACAACGTCTGATATAATGTATCATCAGCTTGCATAGAAAACGTGACAGTTTGACGTCAAAATACCCAGTAAATCTACAAAAGTCGACGCGTTCATGCGCAGCAGAGAGAAAAACAATGGTGACTTCATGTACTGCTCGTATTTTTTTTTTTAATTTTTTTGCAAACAAATTAATTCAAATTCCAACTTTAATCGTAATATTTTTGTTGATATCAAAACAAAACATTTTCATTTATTAGGTGTAATTATCGCATCTACTATAGTTTTAGAATATTAATCTAATTTCGTGTTAAAATAACCTTTGTGCGGGGCGCGTTATGGAACTACTTTCGACCGCCCGTGAACGCACCACTGCATCGTTAGCTACAGTGCTGCGCTGTCTGCGCCGCAGGCTTCTGGCGTGATGACGGTCCAGCGCCATGAGGCGACAGCTCGCCGCAGGTCCGGCTGCAGAACAGGCCGTTAATTGTTTGCTTTCACTAGTGGAAGTTCAGTACTAACATAAAGTTTCATCACGTTTATTGAACAATGGCGTAAAGCGCCCTGATTTCGGCTCGTACGTTATCGGTTAGCTCCAGCAAACGTTTGTTTACAACAGTCATGTGGAGAAGGTGTCTGAGTCCAGGCTGCAGCTGGTTTGCACCAAAGGTAAATAATGTGCTTTGCTGAAGGATTCTTCTCTCAGATTGACTGTTAACTACTAGAGCAGAGTTGCAATGGTGCACAATGATCAACACATCTTAGTTAATGATAAATCAAACAACCAAACCTTGCGTTCCATTGAGTCTTCTCTCTTGATTGTCGGATTTAATAATAATGTCAAACCATTTAGGGGCCCTGGACCAGCCGTTCAGTGCACAGATGCAGCATACCGCCCTTACCTGCAGGCAGGATCTCGGCTCTGGAGGCTCTCGACATCTGGAAGAGGCGCTTCGCTGAGGAAGGTGTTCCTGAGCCTGCAAGTTCCAGCCATTACATCATTGCCCATCTGCTTGGGGCTAAAACTGTGAGTTGAAAAGACCTCTTTCTAGATTGTCCTGCCTCTGCATTCCGCACCATCATTACCTGTTTTCACAGATGGAGAGTGTTGAACGCTCAAAGCTGTCGGAGCTTCTCGGACGAGACCAGACGGAACAGATATGGCGTCTCTGCACCAAGCGTCTGTCACGGTATGGCCCTTCTGGTGCACCCCTTTCCCACTTGTGTCTGCAGACACACGTGTTTTCAGCACATCACGCTCATAAACATGTTTGGTTCAGAATGCCTGTGCAGTATGTGATAGAGGAGTGGGACTTCAGAGACGTGACGCTGAAGATGAGGCCTCCAGTCTTCATACCGAGACCTGAAACTGAGGTTCGCTCACAGAAAACAGCGGCTCAGGACTGCCCTGACTAGCAGTCATCCAACAGTTTGCTTTAATGGGTGCAGGAGCTGGTGGAACTTGTGCTGGGGGACCTGGAGTCCAGATCGTGGGTGGGGGCAGACACCCAGCAGACCTGCTTGGAAGTGGGATGCGGCTCCGGAGCCATCAGTCTGAGTCTGCTGCGGAGTCGGCCTCAGGTGAGGAACACACACGTTTCTAGCTGATTGGTTGCCTGCGCTGAAGATTTAGTGTTGACCTTTGACAGTATAACCCAGCTGTACCTAAATCAGCTCCGCTCGTTTCCACCCAGTCTCACCGATGGCCATCTTTTTTCTTTCTTTATTTCTGACGCGTCGGCCGTTCTTCAGAAACAGCCGCGTGATTCAGGGTCATGGAAGCTGAACGGGAGGGCTGAGATCTGAGTCAACTGATCCAGGGCGTTTTCCTGTGGAAACTGTCTGAAACAGTTTTTAAAGCAGCGGTGAGACAGAAAGAGGAGAACATCCCTTCGGTTGTTTCCCAGAGAGTGGCTGCGTTTGTCTTGAAGCATCTTTTTCTTTTTTAATTTTTAGCTAAAGGAATGTGTGCCGAGACACACCAGTACGTGCTCCAGACATAAATTATCGCCGAGGGTGTTTGTGGGAGACGGCAGAGGCTCCTTATCGCGAATGCTTAGGAAAATATCTCCTTCTAGAGGAAAGTTGGGCGGTCAAAATAAGCTGTTTGGCCACAACGAGCAGCAACAGGTGGGAATGTGCGACCCTTGACCCCGGCAGCGCTGAATCTGCTGTTGAAGATGGAGGTGGAGCGTTCAGCTGCTTTGCTGCCAGGCCAACCGCCGCTTTCAGGAAAATAAAGGGAATAATGAAGCTCCACCCGGAGCAGCGAGGGGACACCAGCAGGTCCTGGTGGAGCCAGGAGCCAGGGGCCCCCGGCCGTGTTTGTCACAGTCACGGCTGCTCATTGTGGGTTTGACCCAGCCGTCGCCCGGCCTGTGACCCAGCTCGCTGTTCCTCCCACAGCTGCAGGTGCTGGCTGTGGACCAGAGTCGGGATGCAGTGGAGCTGACCGCAGAGAACGCTGGCAGGTCAATGCAACATCCCAGGAGTCGTTTCTAGGGTTGGATGAGGGGAATTCGGTGGGATATTCACAGGAAATGTTCTCTGCACAGGTTGGGGTTAGAGGACAGATTACAGGTTCATCATTTAGATGTTATGAAAGGTGAGTAAAATGAAGCTGGACTGGTCCGTTAGCTCATCAAACACCAATAACCCGAAGGTTGATCTGTATTTTCTTTTTTTTAAGCTGGAGAAACCCTTCTGAGCCTCTGTGGTTCTGTCTCTGCTTTAGTTAGCAACCCTCCATATTTGTTCTCAGAGGACATGAATTCTCTGGAACCCGAAATTAGCAGGTGAATATTAAGATTTCATCCACCTATTTTTGTTATATTTAAGATAATGTGGTAAACTTTTGAAAACACCTTAATAAATTCATTTATTAAAAAGTAAATTAAAAACCACAGTAAAATGTGTTTAGTTTGATTCAAATGTTGGAAAGAACCAGTACTTTGAGCTGCAGCCGTCAGATAAATAATTATCTGAACTCTATGTTCTTATAATTTATACATTTTTGAAAATTAGTCAGCAGTTTATATTTTAGCTTTAGGTAAGTTTTGACCAAAATACTCAGTGGTGTGTAGACCACCGCCTGTATGCAAAGAAAAATAATTTAGAACCATTAAAAAAAACAAAACAAATCCTTGAAATGTGCCACTTAGACAAAGTAGTAACAAACTTCAAATGACCCTTTATTGTTAATTTAATTGACGGGTTTCTTTTGCTGTGCATGCAGGTTCGAGGACCACGGGGCCTTAGACGGAGGGGAGGACGGTCTGAACACCATCAAACAAATCCTGATTCTGGCTCCACAGATCCTGATAAATCACGGGTAAGAACCAAGCAGCTGTTCACAGTGCCACACACACACACACACACACACACACACGACACACACACTCACCCACCCCGACACCGGCTGGGTTTAATTCCTCAGGGAACAGTGTGTTCCTAAAAGCCCTGCTATCATTTTAATCACTTAGGTTTTTTAACCTTCTCGGTTAATTCAGACGCAAACACACACCGTCTCCCCAGCTTCTGCTGATCTTTTCCTGCTCCATAATTCAATTTGTCGTCTTCTCCTAGTCGCGTTTACTTGGAAGTGGAGCCGCGGCACCCAGCTCGGATTCAAGCCTGGGTGGAGGCGAATGTGGGAGGCTTGTGTTATGTGGAGACCCGGCGTGACATCAGCGGCAGGTCGGTTTCAGCCCAGAAGTATCCATTTTTATTGTTTATATCCTCTAACCTGCTTCTGGTTAACACTGCGTGCTCATAGGCCAGGCCGCGGGTTTCCCTGTAGCTTAAATGAGATGAAATAGGTGCTCTCCGGGCGTTCCTGATCGGTCACGGCCGGCACGTCGGGTCCCTCACACCTCTCTGTTTACCTCCCAGGCCACGCTACTGCATCCTGCAGAAGGAGTCCAACCAGGGCCTCCGGCTCAATATGGACTGAGAACCCGAGATCCTATTACGCTGGCTTTGGCTCAGGTTGCCGCAGCACCCCCCTCCCCCACCACACACACACACGCACACACACAGCCTCAACACTTGCATGGATTTGATCTCACACACTAAGTAAACGGCCGAGGCCGCCGAGCAGGCATCGGCGTCGGCCCTCCCAACCCCCGGCAGCGTTCGCCTCCCGTCCCTTCATAAAAGACGGCACGCGAGGGTTCAAAGCTGAGGATGATTATCAGAGCTTTTCTGAGAACCCTCCCTCCCAGAACGTCTGCCTCCTCCCAGGAAGCGCTCAGCAGTTCCGTGAATCGGCTGATGAGCGGTCCTCCCCTCCGCTCAGATGCAGGCTGCACACACTGTTGTAAAAACACACACACACACACACACACTCGCCGATTTGAGTTGGTTTTTTTTTTCCCTTTCTTGTTAAACTTTGAAATCTGCACTTGTCTGGTGACACATGGTTGTAAAGGTGACGGACTGAGCGAAATGTCCCGACCAGGGTCACATGAGCCGCCGTCATGGGGTTTTCAGCCGTTTTTCTGTTTTCTTTCTCTCTCTCTCTCCCAACCTAAAAGGACGTGAAGGAAACCCAGCTGGATTCTGCATGTTTTAATAGAAAATGTACACATGTAAAGCACTGAAAAACAGTCTCATAAAAAAAAAAAAAAAAAATCAGATGTGAAAGATCCTTTGGTGGAATCGGTCTACGGGAACAGTATGTACATCCGGGCCCGAGGGTTCTGAAGCCAGGCCTGGGCGACAGGAGTCTGGCCTCCTTCAAATACTCCACCAGCAACAAGGTGTGAAAGCAGGCACCAGCCAGCACCAGGGGACGCCGCCGGGGTTTGCCGCTCCGGAGGCTCCGCTTCAAGTCGATTGCAGGATTCAGCCCGACGGGAGGCGCTCAGACCTTGAAGGGGTAGTCCTGGAGGTACCGCAGCAGAGGCTTGGGGAGTGGGAGCTGCTCGGGGCACTCCGAGTGTCTGTGGATGACCAGCCGGGTGAGGTGCTGCAGGGAGGGGAGGCTGTGGGGCTTGTAGACGGCGCGCTTGAGCTTCATCACCACGGACGCGCTCTGAACGCTCTCCTGAGAGGACTTGGAGGGGGCCTCCTTGGCCAGCTCCCCCTCCTCCGCTTTGCTCTTTGGTCCCATGTAGTGCTGCACCAGGCTCGGCACGTTGGGGAAGGACGAGAGGCTGGGCCGGGCCGGGGAGCTGGAGTCCAGCAGGAAGCGGGCGCTGCTGTACTGGATGCGTATACTGGTGGGACCGCGGGCGGTCCTGACCGACAGCGTCAGCATGTAGAGGGGATGGCTGCTGTCGCGGACCAGAAAAGCCCCCTCAGAAGCCTCCTGCAGGGCAGCGTGGGCCTGGGCTGCTGTCACGGCCCCCCAGTACCATCCTGCACGGACACATTCCTGTTAGGTCGGGAGGGTCGGACCAGAGCCGGTACAGAACGTACTACCAAAACAGCTATTCTGGAACGGCGTCCGCTTCTTCTTTATTGCCATACCTGAATTTTCCAAGTAGCAGAAGTTGCTGGCGATCGCCCGGAGGTCCTTGGTGGGATCCCAGGGTGGATGGGTGCTCTGAAGGCAAGCGGTGGGGGTCACAGTTCCTGCCCGCATGCCCCGCGGGGCTTCAGTGGCCGGAGCAGCAGGCAGGGCTCTGGGGCTGGCGGAAGACAGGAAGCCTGCCTTTATTTATCCAATCAAGGCACCAACAAGGGGAACAATCGGGCGCTGTCGCTGCGTTTTCCCCCCTCCCCTCAAGTGTGTTTGTGAAAATGGGGAAATGTTTATCTCACATTTGATTTCATGGAAGTTTGGACTGAAACACACTGGAATTATTAAGGGAAAAATAATTGTAACAACTGCTGCTCAGACTTTTACAGTGGCTGCTTTCCCTCACCAGAAAGATCTGACTTTTACAGGTACAGACGGTGTAAATGTGCACCAACGTTTGAAGTGAATTTCAGTGTTCAGGGTGTGAGATTAGAGGAAAAAGTGAAGGGAAAGGTCAGACAATCAGCAAACGGCAGCAAAGGAGACAAAAACCTTGACGGTAAAAAGCTGAGAAACACAAAGACTTTTGTCTACGACGCAGATGAAAAAGATTAAGTTTTCAGTCGTTCTGCGTTGATTAGGACTGAAAAAAGGGGAATTTAGCTGGCAGATTAGTCTGAATAGAAACAAAAGTCAACTCACCCTGGGACACAAAGAATCATGCTATTCTTCCAACCTGCTGGGCAGAAAAATCCCTTTGCTCTTTGTTCGTCAGATAAAAAAAGGACGGAAACAAAAAGAAGTCGACGTCCAGAAGGAAACCCAGCGCTGCAGCGTCGATCGGCGGTGAAACCATTCGCTCCGGGCGATAGAAGCGTCGCGGAGCCGGAAAAGACGCTCGGCCCTCGGCTTCCGCGATCACCTGACGACACCGAGAAAAACGTCCAAATCGGTCACATTTGCGTCCGAGCGGCGCTGCGGAGTGTGCTGTCGCTGCACTGAGGTCCGACCGTGTGAAGGACGGAGAGTGAAAGCTGGGCTTTTAGAATTGACCGTTTCCTAGAAGTCTATTCTGAGAACTCCTCTCAGCGCCGCCGGCTCTGACGTCACGAGGGCCGCACCGGCGCTCGCGCGCCGCGCCGCTCCGTTCGCGTCGCGAGCGAATTCCGCGTGCCGAGAGAGTTCCGGCGGCCCTCCGGGCTCCGCTCGCCGGGAGCTCCCGCGGAGCCTGGCCGTCGGGCGGCTCCGCCGGCCCCAGTCAGGGTCCACCTCCTCCGCTGCAGCAGGCGGCTGGTTCAGCAGCCGAACCCGGCATCCCAGGAATCGCGCGGCTGCTTCGCTCCATCCGCTTTCCAGGAATAATTGCGGGGTTGGCTCCGCCCCGCTGGGCGGCGCTGACACGGTCCCCATTCTGGGAATTCGCCGCCTCGACATTAAAGATAATAGGAATGCGCAGAGCGTTTCCCGTAATATAGATTCCCTCGATCGCAGTGGAAAAACACAGCGGGATGTTTTCTCGGAGGTTTGTCATCGTGATTTCGCCTGCCTATTTTTGTTTTCCGCTAACAGAGCGAGAAAAGGAGCCAGTTTGGCTCCGGCTGATCGGCCGCAGGAGCGGCTCGGTTCGTCCGCTTCCCCGGCTGATGCCGACATCTCTGCGGCGGCGGCCGGACTCTGTTCCTTACCCTTGTTTGGCGGCGCAATCGTATGAAAAATCGTCCCAGGAAGCAAATTTTAAAAGTAACAAGGA
>CAAE01014979.1:2567000-2588635 GCA_000180735.1 Tetraodon nigroviridis
CCCCCCCCCCCCCAAAACAGATCAGGTTAAACTTAATAATGCAGCAGCTCTATTCTTTGTTCACTTTAAACATTTTCAATCAACAAAAATGTGCAAAATATTGCACTTTTTTGTTTTTATTAAAGCAGAAGAAATCAGAATTGTTGTCAGCGAGTGAACTTATTCACAGCAAAGTATAAAAACCGCCGATCCAGTTTCTTTCTTGTGTGTCTTTGAGGTCTGTGTGCTTCACATTCCAGATGTTTTATTCAGTCTTTCTAGGAAATGCTGATGTTCACATCTGTCCGGTATCTGGGCCTGTTACCTTATATGGCCAAAAGCAGGGCTATTCTGGCTGCTGAGGACAATGTTGGATAATTCTGCTAGTATTATTATGATTATATCAGCAGGTAATTATCTTGCCTAATTAACGGGTCTTTCTCTGAGTCATGTCTGTCTCGCAAAGATTGAATGAGTAAAAAAGAAAAAAGGAAAGAAAACAAAAGATGATGATGTAGGCTAATTATAGCCGAGTCCGGCTGAGCTGCTGATCCAAAATGGTCACACTCGCCCTGAAATGAGGCCGTTTTTCCCAGAAGTGTTGTGAACGCTGAGGTTAGCTAACCCTGCTGGGTGTCTATGAACAGGCCGTTTTTGTCTGGGAACAGCGCTGCAGTTTTTAGTTTATTTCATTTACTTACTTGTGGTTAAAGAAAACATGATATGTACAATAAAATGCTTGTGTAAACGGTTGTCCTCCAGCTCGACTCATTCTCCTATTTTAAAAGGTTCAGTGTGCAAAATTGCTGGAAGGAAACCAGGTACAGGAGCGATTTATCTAATGAAGTAAATATGAGTTCAATGTAGAGCAAAACTGTCTCAAACATGTTTTTACTGTTTTCTGCTGACTAACGTTCTTTCATGGTGCACAACTGTACCCACAGGTGTTCCCCGCACAGCTCAAGTGGACGATTAGATTAGACTGGGAATCCAGCGAGTCTGCCTGGAATGTTTGGAGGGTGGTGGCTGGAAAGCCTCCCAGCTCTGGGCTGTCCTCCACCCAAATATGTGAGGCTCAGGACACAATAGTTCCTCTGGTAACCGCAACCTTATCGTGGTGGTTGCAGCGTATCTGGGGCAGCTCGACTCTGGCAGAGCTACGAGGTGAAGAGGCAGAGGTGGGAGACCCGGCGGGGGCCAGGCTTCAGGCCGGGGCCCGCAGCTTGGGCTCTTCCCTGCTGGAGATGTCCCAGGTGAGAGGCGCAGAGGCGGCCTGGCCCCTCCGACCGTCTGCCGGTGTGTTGGGGTGGCTGGGGAGAGGAGCTGGTTGCTAGAATTAGCTTAATTATCCCTGTGCAACAAGCATGAACAGAATCAAGGAGAACTTGAAAACGAGTTTATTCGGAATTTAAATGATTCATTTCTTACAAACGTTGATACAAAACCTGCAGCCTGACGGAGGCCAAACACAGATGGGAAACATCTGGAGATGCATTAGCAGCTCCGTAAATGAAGCCCTGAACTGGTCTGACTGGATCCTCGGGCGTTTGTCTCTTTGAGGACAGGTGAAAACACAACCATTCTCATCCAAACGAGAAAGGGCTGAAATGTGCTGTATAGCGCCGGGGCCCGCTGGGGCCATCTCTAGCTGTCCTGTATGGCCTCTCCCGGGCCCTTGATGAGGCGCTTGTGGCCCCGTTTGCCCGCAGGGCCCCGGGGCTTGGCGAAGGCCTGCTGGTGAGCGTGCTGCTTGGGGTGGACCTCGTCGTAGAGGAACTCATCCGTCAGTTCATCCCCATCGTCGATCTCCAGCTGCGGCGGCAAAGAAACGCTTTCAAATGTCAGGGGGACGTCTTTTTATTTCCAGGTTGTTTCAAAACCCTCTTCAAAGTATTCGTTTCATCCCTTTTTTTTTTTTTTTTTTTTTTACCTTTTTGGCAATTTCCAAATGGTAGACTCTCTCCACCTCCTCCAGGAGTCGGCTTTTGCAGCTGGAATAGAGCATCCGCTCTTTAACGTTGCAGCTGTAGCCCGGCATGGAGTAAATGAACACTGGTGAAGGGAAAAGGAGAAAGAACCTGTTTATTTATCACCAGGAAACCCTGACAGGTCCAAAAGGGTCCAGAACCAAGGAGGCGGAGAGGGCTGACAGCTTGTTTCCAGATAAACCAGTGCTGGGGATCAGATCCCAGTAAGAGAAGCCATGAGCGCCTCTCTCAGGGTCTGGACTCCAGATGTGCACCCGCGCATTTTGCACAGATGTGCAGAGGTTCGTGGACATACCGACAGATTCCAGGTAGTCTCCTTCGTGGGAGTGTTTATACAGGAAGAGGTGATATCTGGGAGTGTCTTTTGGAACGCTGCGGGGCAGGTCACGTGTTTCCGTGGGGTTGGAGTGCACCAGCTCGATCGTCTCCTTCTCCACGTCCAACCTCTGCAAAGCAACATGGCACAGCGGGTTCGGGGGCCACTCGAGGAGGCACGGCGGCGTGCTTTCACACCCACCAGCTGGATGTAGTTGATGCGCTTGTGGGCGAGCTGCTGCAGGGCTCTCCGGGCGCCCTCCTGCAGGGGGAAGGCCAGGCCCTGCAGCGTCTGCGGCTTGCTGTCCACGCTGATCTCGGTCTTCACCTGCAGGGGGAAGCAAAGCCACGCAAAAGCATCGCAGACCTCCAGGCCCCAGGGGTCACAATAAAGGACGAAATCACTGTTTCCCACTACTGCTAGCGTGGACTCCAGTGTGTAAAATCTCCCAGCCTACCTGCTTGACTCTGCCCTGAAAAAGCCAGAAGCAGCAAAGTTAGAGCTGAGGGCCGGGAATCCTGCGGGGGGCTGGGGGAGCCCCAGCTGGGCTCCGACACGTCTCACCTCTGTGATCTTGATCCTCTGCAGCTCCTGCTCCGCTAAGGTGAGCGGAGCAGGCCCCGAGCAGGACGACACGTGATGCTGGTAGCCCAGCAGACAGACGTCCTCCTGCAAGCGAAACAAGAGGCCCTTTTAAAGAGCGGCGAGAACGACAAACGCCCGCTCGAGACGTGGCGAAGCAAAGCAGACGCCTCACCTTGGCGGTGCCGAACATCTCGTATTTCACGTGGCCGCCGCCAAACTCCTTCTTCACCGTGGCGCGCGTGGCGGCGTACAGCATCTTCTGTTTGACCTGCAAACAGAGCAGGAAACCACTGCTGGACCTGAGGGCGGAAGGGTTTCTGAGCAGGAAGCAGCCCAGGGACTGGTCCCGACTGACCACTGAGACTGCAGGCTCGCTTCCTGAACACACGGGGCTCCGTCACCTAGCAACCGTCCATACATTCAGCACTCGTTGCAGCGAAGCCTACCGGAGACTGGTCGGGGGACCATGATATGAAGATCCACTCGTAGCCCTGAGCGTTCTGGGAGTCCAGCCGGTAGAGGACGTAGCAGGGCTCCTGGTTGTCCAGGAGGGGCAGCAGGAAGCGGTCGTAGTCCTGGTCCCAGCTCTTGTCGGGCTCTCTGTGGGCCCCCAGCACCAGCTGCTCTGAAAACCAGCCCAGTACTCGTTACACACCTCAACCCCTGAATGACACACACGTGAACAGGTGAACAGGTGAACAGGTGAACAGAGGAACAGGTGAACAGGTGGACAGGTGGACAGAGGAACAGGTGAACAGGTGGACAGGTGGACAGAGGAACAGGTGAACAGGTGGACAGGTGGACAGAGGAACAGGTGGACAGGTGGACAGGTGGACAGAGGAACAGGTGGACAGGTGGACAGGTGGACAGACAAACAGGTGAACAGGTGACCAGGTGAACAGACGAACAGGTGGACAGGTGCAAGCTGATGAAAAATTGTTAAGCGGGTTTTAAGCTTTCTTGCTCCAAAGCAGGCACAGAACTCATTCATTAAAGTATTAAAATGATTTATTATCATTCTTTTAGAAAACTTTGAGAACTATCAGAATTCCTGTGCTATTCCTTCTACACGTTAGACCACAGCAACCTGCTTGGACACCTCTCGGTAACAGTACCCTTGGACACCTCCCGGGCAACGGTCTAGATGTTTCCATGACTACAAGCGCAAACACCTCCAGTCCAGACGGTCTTATGGTTAGAGAATTAGCACCTGGGTGTTAGATTTGGTTTTCAACTGTACTAACAACAATAATAATGATCTGTGAAGGCCAGAGGTGAAGATCCAGCACCGGGGCTTGGTCCTCATGGGGACACAGGGTCCACCACTACAACAACACCACCGTACACACACCTGAGGTCCGGTGCCCTTGTGATTCAGGGGGATTTCCTGACTATCTCTTGGGGTGTGATTCTATTCTGAGACACAACACATTCCTGCTCCGCATGCTCACATACTTTCCACAAGCCAGTCTCTCAGCCTCTGTAGGTCCGTGATTCCATCAGATCCCAGTCACATGACTCTCGTTGGGTGTGTCTGTCGGTCTGTCTGAGATCCTCATATAAACAAACCCCACCAGGCTCCTTTTGCTCTCCTTTCAGCTGTGTCATGAAGGCTTTGGGCCTCGGTGGCCATCTTTAGAGCACCAGAATGGACATGGAGCGTCAGGTGGGGGACTGGACACCCAGCAGCATACCGGTCCCGAGGTGATGAAACCGGCCTCGGCGAGCGGGTCTCTCTCTCCTTTGACTTTGGGAATAAGCACGGGTGACAGGCTGCCACGGCAACTCACACGTGGCCCAAAATAGCCGAGTGACGCCTGCGAGGAGGATGACAGCGGCAGAAACCCGCGGCCGTGTCCCGGACCCGCCGATCTTTGGGTCTGGAATCTGGGATTGTGTGGATGTGGCGACGGCTGCGACCACAAGTACCTAAACAGGCTAAAATAACCCAGAAACAACAGGTCTGTCGCCTCCCCGAGCTGCTCAGTGGACACACAGAAGCACCCTGATGACGCAAGCGTCGTTTCTGAGAAGAAGGCCAAAGTCAACAGTGGTTGACCAACTTTGTTTGGGAACGTTGACTCAAAGTGAACTTGAGAACTCAGGTTTATGACTCAGGAAGCATGCAGACACACACCGCTTATTTCTCAAGCTGTCGTAGGCTCATTTTGAATTTATTTGAGGGCTTTTTTGTTGTAATAGTGTGTCGTTTGATTAAAAAACAGCAATGAGTGAATTATTTTAATAGCTACAGGGATTTAACCTGGCTTTCCAAAGTATTACTAAGTCTTTATGAATTGGACCTTTCAAAAAGGTTCAAAACCTTTTTTTTTTTTTAAGTTCAAGAGCGGTTGTTTGGGTAGAAAACAAAAGATCATCATCCTCTGCGAGGGCCACAGGATGATGAGGATGATGAGTTATGACCTAAAAACACAGCGGTGTTTTTAGGTCATAACTGGAGTTTGCTTGCTCGTGGGCATCCACCCTGACCGCCATGGTTCCACTCACCTTCCTGGATGCACACCTTGATAAGACGCACCAGTCCACATCTTGCCTTGGTCAGAAACTCCCTGAGCTCTGGTGTCACTACCAGTGCGAGGAACATGGCTGCTCCGCGGCGGCGTCCTCCTGCCAGAGGAGGTCTTGAGGAACCAGTCCCAGATACGCGTTCAGTCAGTCAAGCGTTGGGCCAAGGGGGCTGCTGCAGACGGGTTCTGCTCTCTGGGCGGTCGGTGCCGAGGGTTTGCCGAGTGCGACTGTGACAGGGGAGTATCGCTGAAGCAACTAGGACAGTATCATGTGCACAGGGTGAGGGAACCCGATCACCTCTCCCAAATTTAGCTCCCAGGGGCTGACCGTCGTCAGCGCCTGGGCACTACGGCAGAAAAGAAGGGTGACCTGCAAACCCAAAAAACAACTGCTGGGCCAATACGGCCGCCTTCGCTGGAGTTGAGACGAAACCAGACACCAAGTCAATCAAAGCGATCGATCCAGTTACCTACTAATCGGAGCAATTCAGAAATCTATTTTTGCATCTTAATCTGTTACTTTACACACCGGAACATAAAGATGGGTAACTGGTGGTGAACAGAAGGCGGTGGACCTGGACACTGGACAGCCTGGCACCATCCCAGCCCAGAACCGTACTAGGCGCTGCGGAGTTGTGATTATATGGATAATAAAACCCTCAGTGTTAAAGATGACAAAAGCAGCAGTGTACAAAGAATTTAATGTTAAATATTCTTTTTAAAAAAAAATCAATAAACAAATGAACAACTTATGAAAACAACTTATTTACAACTGGAATCGAATGCTCGTAAATGTACATGGATGACCTCTGCTGGTCACTCAGCATCAACGCCATCATGGGGTCTTCAGTCGTCAATGGTGGGGAGCCAGAACGCCTGAGGGACAGGGGCCAAACCGCTCAGTCACAACAGTACCCACGTAAAACCAAAGCCGCTCCTGGCTGTCATGCTCACCATGTTGGAACAGGCGCTTGCGAACGTCATATACTTGGGGTTGAACTGCAGGCAGCAGATGGGTCCTGTGTGTTTACCGTCTAATAACGCCACCTTCATACCACTCTCTGCGTTCCACACATGGATCTTTCCGTCCTCGGAGCCTGGAAGACAGAGAATATTCAAAATCCTTAAATTTCAAAGAAAAAAGAATAACCACAAGATCACGAAACCTTTGGGTTCAACATCTTTTTCATTATTAAATGAGAAACCAGAGTAAATGGTTCTTACCGATCATTACAAACTGAGAATCCGGTGTAAATGATGCCTCCAGTGTTACACCTTTACTGTTGTTGTAACCCTGTGGGTTCAAAAAGAACAAAAAGTTAAAGTCTGCCAGAAATCTTTGGATGTTGGTCTTCTTCATGGCGTGTTGGTTTTGTCTCCTACCCCAAACGAATGCAGCACCACACCCTTGAAAGCATCCAAGATTCGAAGGGCTGCCCCGTTGGTAGAAAGAAGGATGAGTTTGCCGTCATTGCTGAACTTGATTCCCGTCCACTCGCAGGTCCGGTCATACTGGAGCTTGAAGGTTGCGAAGGGACCCTGGTGACAAGTCAGGTCAGCTTTACACGTGTCTGAGAGTTCCCTGGCATTTCTGCACAAGTGCTCATGAAATAAAAGGACACCAGGTCATAGCAGAGGTTTAACTCTAAAAGGGCAGCTTAGACTTGGCGACAGCAGAAGTTTATATCAAAATCACAACGTCCAGTAAGTAGACATCCATCCTAAAACATCCATCTTACCTTGTCAAACGATCTCAGATCATAAAGTTTAACCATTTCTGAATTGATTCCAGCAGCAAAAATGAGGCCTTCTGGATCAAAGGAGCACACGGGCTTCCCCTGAAGGTGCATGAGACCCTGGGTTTAAAAGGACAGGTTGGGGTTTTTGTTAACATGCAAACCAGCACGACCAAAGACGCCAACCGAACTGGAGCAAAGATACACACCTGGCAGTTAGGGGATCTTAGATCCCATAATCTGATGGTTTTATCCAGTGAGCCAGAAATAAATGTGTCATCCACAGGAGACATGCAGAGAGACGTCACTCTGGCAAGAAAAACAAAGGTGAAATGTTACAATCCAAACTTTCAAACCTCTTCTAGACACCAGCTAAGTAAAGATAAACAGGAATGAGGGCAGAACTCACCTTTTGCTGTGCCCAGGAAAGTAGCGGATGTATTTGTTGTCGTGAAGGGAGAGGTACCGGATAGTGTCTTCAAGAATTTCAAACAGATAAACCATTTACCAAGCCTTAAACACAATCTAATATGATGTCGCTATTTAAGAAGTAGCATGTTTAATTGTGTTGAGAGGACTCGACCATAGGCAAGGCAGTCACTTGTACAGTTAGCTCCTGTATGGGGCAGAATCACAGACCCTCAAACTGTACAAAAAACTACCTCAGACCAGAGTGAGTAGAGGGGCATCGGTGGTCCAGCGGGCAAAAGCATCCTGAAAATAACATCTCAACAGCCACACTATTAACCATCTCAATGCTGTGGAAAGAAATGTACAAAAGCTCTTATTTGGGTAAGCTCAGACATGCCAACATTGTGTGATTGTCAGTGTTTAAAAAGGTGGAGAGAATAGGATGAGGGGCTTCTTCAGGTGTGGGGAAAAGCATCAGCACGACAACAAAATGGGCCTTCATAGTCTCTGGAACACCACTCACATGATCTATAACAATTTACAATCCACGATGAATGTCTTAAATATGACCTTTCAGAAGCAAATCGATATTTGTGCAACATACCATCAATTTTGTTGGAACTGTAGCCACCGTGTTTGCTGCATGTGTGTACCTGATCAGGTCCACTCCGTACTTCTTACTGTACAGGGTCCTCTTGGGTCTGCGATAAGGTGGGATAAACGCGGGTAAAAATACATTATTCACCTGGTAAAATCAGTCAAATTCATTAGATGAGGTCAAATATTTAGTGACTAGAATAATATACAATATAATGTCATTAACCTACACGAAAAAGTTTGGCGAGACAACAACAGCAAAATCGACCGTTTCAATGTAGTTTTCAAGCCAGTAAGTGGGCTAAAACCAACGGATATTTTAACAGTTTGACAGAATCTTTGCTAAATCTTAATCTTTAAACGCATACACATACAATTGACCTTTGAGGCAAAGCATCGCGGTGCAGCAGGCCTCGCTAACTAGCGTACCAAGCAGCTAGCTTGAGCAGGCTAACGTCAAAACAACGTAAAAACGGTACAAAAATATGCTTACTTTCCCTCTTGGCAGTCATACAGGACCAGTGAGTCGTCGTCACTGCTCGAAATAATTGTTTCTCCATTCGTGCTAAAGTCAAAACAGTTGATTTTGTCTGAGTTTTCACGAAACACCTTAGCAACTCTGAAGCTCCGCAGCACATTGTCCGTTAGCTTCATGGTGGCCTCTATATTTCGAAGGGGAAACGGGCGTCTTTTTTAGATTTAAACCACCTTACTGATCTCCGTTTGTGTGTTTGAAATGTAACAGTTCTACTACCTCCAAGTGATTGAGGTCTAAATTTCAAAAATAATAAAGAAAGCCCGCCTAGGAAGCTTTAAATTGACTGGCATTAAGAGTCGAAGCGCCGCCTCCGCCACGTCGCTGGTGCGCACGTCTTCTTCTGTGGATTTTTCTGGGGTTGGCAAACAACTGCTGGTACATTACCGCCACCAGCTGATGTGGAGTGTGTGTCGCGTTACTAACTCGCTTTGGAAAAACAAACAAACAATCAAACCAACCAACCAACAAACAAACAAACAAACCAAAAATAGGTCACCTATATCCTACTCAGGGCTTTCATTCTCATTAAATACCCAAATAATATCTGCCACTTTTTCCTTTCTGCCTTTAGCCTCAGTATGTCCCTATCACATTGACTTTTAACGTTAAGTTTCCTGATCAGCTTCCCTATCCTATATAGTGACTTGTTCAGTCCCGCATGGTTCCGTGCTGCAGTGTAATTAATGATGAACTTGAATCTGAGCATATTACTAATCTTAGCGATCTAACTTCCTCTACCCATTGTAATCCTCTCCATATTGCTATCATTTCCCCTGCGTAGACTGAAATTCCCTCACTGACCCCTTTTCCTATTCTTCTATTCAACTCTGGGACGACCACTGCTACCCCTACTCTGTTTGACGAGCTTTTTTAAGCATCTGTAAATATTTAGTCGTTTACATGCACGTCGGTGCGCATGTCAACATCTTGCACGCGCATTATACGGAAATCACATAACGGAAGTTATCGCGATACCGGAAATGTAAACATAAGCGCAGCAAACTTGCGAAATGGATGTGCTAGCTTGTTTCTACCCCTCTTTTAGCAACTCCCAGTTGTGAATAGATGTAAAACAAACCATAATGTCCGACCGGGCTTTTCACCTTGTCCTAACATGTGCTTTAGTGACTCGAACAGGCTGGTCAGGATCGCCCGTGACCACATTGTTGTGGTCCGGGGGTCCCATGGTCGCCTGACCAGCCCCTGACCCAGAACCTTCCCTCCACTACAATAACCAGTGTACCAGCTACTTGTGTGAAGTTTACATTTGCTTACACATCAGTGACGGAGCGTTTCTTATTTGCAAGGAAACGAGCCAGCTAGTAGGTATCTGATTGATCTGAAGCTTGACAATTCAGTAGTCTGTGTAACTAATATAATGTCTGCAGTAACCTTAGAACCACTGACCTCACCCCTCTTTTGCAGTCTCTGATCCATTTGTTAATCATTGAAGGCAGGGTCCACAAGTCAAGCTGATCTGGTCCTGCAGAGCTGAAACAGGACAGGACTGGACAACACCGGCTGCCTTCCACCTTTCCAAGCATTGCAGGTAGGCTTGATGTGACATTTTCTGATGATGAGGACAATAATATTTCTGTTGGTAAAAAACCCGACTGGCACCTCGTCTTTCATAACAAACCAACGTGGAAGCGATTTCCTTAGTACGTTCGATATGTTCTGGGCTAGAAACTGTTATTTCTTGTTGGGTGTGTGCCTCGTGGGAGACACACCTCTGTGACGGTTAAACCACAGTCCTCCATCAAAGTCCACGTATTAATGCACCTGACACCACAAGATTTGTTCTTTGATACTTTTTGCCACTGTGGCCTCTCTTCCTGTCATGTTACATAAAAGTTATTCTGTCATCTGTCATTCTAACATACAGCATAAATCTTTCAGGCTCATGGTTCGAGTTCTCTCCCTGTTTCGACCATGGTCTGGTCGGTCTCTTATCTCCTGGAAAAAAACAATAATCTGCAAAATGTCAATGGATTCGCGGGCACGAGAAGTGTTTGCAGCTGCGGTGGAAGCTGTACAGCCAGACTCCGTGGTCCGGAAAGGTTTGGAGCGCAAGGGAGACTGGGTCTGCGTGGACGGCCACCAGTTTGCCCTCAAGCGCAACCTGCACCTGGTGGGTTTCGGAAAGGCTGTTCTCGGTATGGCTGCCGAGGCAGAGAGGATTGTGGGGGATCACCTGGTGAGAGGCATTATAAGCGTGCCGCACGGGATCCAGCAGACTTTACGGCGACATGGGAAAGAGTAAGCACGCGCTCTACAATGTGCACGACTCCGAAGCGTCGGACTCAACCTCTAAATAACTGGGTGGTTTCTTTCTTCTCACAGACATCTGCTGTTAAAGGAAAACAGTCGCATCAGAGTAATGGAGGGAGCGAAGCACAATTTGCCAGATGTGGATGCCCAGGAGGCAGCCGAAGAGATCAAGAACTTGGCCAGCCAGCTAACAGAGGAGGACCTTCTGCTTGTTTTAATTTCCGGTAAAAAAAAAAATCAAATTTTTTCATTTTTAACACCACCAAACTCACGCGTCTGACACGCCGTGGCCAAAAAATGTCTGCAGGTGGAGGCTCGGCGCTGTTGCCTGCACCCATCCCACCCGTCTCTCTGCAGGAGAAACTGGACGTTACGCGTAAACTAGCAGCCGCCGGCGCCACCATCCAGGAGCTGAACACGGTGAGACGCGCCCTGTCCCTCCTGAAGGGCGGAGGCCTGGCCCAGTGTGCTCGCCCAGCCCAGGTAATTCAGCTCATGGCGTCGCCAGAAGGGGCTGTTTAGTGAGTGTAGCTGCAGGAAACTCTGGGCTTCCAGGCCGTGCTGCCAGGTTGAACTGCACTTCTGTTTCTTCATAGGTGATCGCTCTGATCTTGTCTGATGTCATAGGGGACCCTCTGGACCTGATAGCCAGCGGCCCCACGGTGCTGGCTGAGGTGTCCCCTGAAGGAGTTCTGTCAGTCTTTGAACGTTACAAGCTGTTAAACTCTCTACCGGCCTCTGTCATGGAGGTTCTTAGGAGCCCTACACTCAGGAAGAGTACAGATCAACCTGAAGCACCAGGACACGTCCTCAATGTCGTCATCGGCTCCAACAGCCTCGCCCTCAAGTGCGCAGGTCTCCGGGCTCGAGAGCTAGGTTTCCTCCCCGTTGTTCTGGCACCAGGAGTGTGTGGGGACGTCAGAGCGGTGGCCAAACTTTACGGCCTCCTGGCCCGCTTTGCCTGCTCTCCAGACAAGCCTCCTCCAGAAATCACCCAGGGGATTCTGGATCTGGGGAAGGAGGTAGGCGTGCAGAGCTGGGACCTGTGCCGAACCATGAAGGTCTTGAACGAAGGGCGTACGGAAGGATGGGGCGCCACCTGTCTGTTAGCTGGAGGTGAACCCACGGTGGAGTTGACGGGAATGGGCCAGGGCGGACGTAACCAGGAGCTGGCTCTGCGTGTCGGATGGGAGCTGAGAGGCCTGGAGCAGCCCCCAGACGGTCCAGTCTTCCTCAGCGGAGGAACCGACGGTCAGGACGGACCCACTGAAGCAGCAGGAGCCCTCACCGATGCCGGGCTGTTGGGGGAATCACAGGCGCAGGGGCTGGACATTGAAAGCTTCCTCATGAACAATGACTCCTACACCTTCTTCTCACGCCTTTCTGCCGGGAAGCGCTTACTCGTGCCCGGTCTAACCTGCACCAACGTGATGGACGTGCACATGCTACTGATTCCACCCATTCCCAATAGAAAATAGCTGCGGATGAAGAATCGCTAAGACTCGGTGGTATAATATCAGTTAATAACTGTCTCCATGACACCGCAGTGGTGTTGTTCATACAATGACCACAGTTTAGAATTACTACACGAGCTGTAAATGTTTGAAGTACACACATTGGTAGTCGTGTGGCTCTGTCTTTACTACAACAGAAGTACTCTGCATTTACATACAGCTGGTTTTACAGTGGTAATGTACATGTGTGCATTCCATTAAAGATTAAACTGACCCAGATTTGGTGAGCCATGAAACAGAAGCAGAAACACGATGTCAAACAGCATCATCCTGATAGGATGACCTGCCACCTTGAGATATCTGTTTTTAAGCAATTATCTTTTGTGGAATTTTAAAGATGACTGGCAATTGTTCTTTGAGCAAATAAAATTTTAAAGTTTTATTGACATTTTACATCACAGGGAGCAATTTATTCAATTTTAACTATAAAAGGCAGTTTCCAGTGGCATGACACTGGCTCTGCTCGGCGTTACACTGGTGACTAAACCTTATGCAGACACCTAAACACACCTTTGCTATATTACTCATAAATAATTCATTTCAAGTTTAAGAATTTTTGCTCTCTGTAAAACCAGTTTTTTTTTTAACACTGTACAAACAAGTCTGGAGAATTTCCACATTTATTTCAGTCTCTTTAAAATAGGAAATAATGTTGATGACTCAGTCTTCTTTGTTAACATTCTAAAGAGAATGGCAGTAAATTAGTAGTCATTAAAAGATAATGGGCGTTTCTCTGGCCAGTCTGTATTTAAAACCCACCAGAAAAAAAAAATGAGGCACATAAAAATATCTTTGAGAGAAAAAGAAAGTCTAGTTTTCACTTCAATACAGTCGAATGTCCAGCATCACAGTCCTGTTAATCCTGATGAGTTTTCAGGGGATCTCCTCTCTCCCTGTAAATAAAAAAAATATATTTTAATTTAACGGCAACATTTTTTGTTCATGTTCAGTGAATCAACACAGGACACCTACCATCCACTCAGCTGAGATACTGTATCAGGTGTGCCTCCATTCTGTCCAGTACCTAAACATCAGACAGCCTCAAAATAATCAGATCACCCGCTCTAAATGATTGGTAAGGCTCAAACCAACGGTCTCACCTTGTCTGTAATACATATCGTTTACGGTATTCCCGTACACCTTCCAGGCAAAGTGGATGGCGATTAGGCTAAAAACTAACCATCCGAGTAAAATCTTGAATATGGAGACTCTCATGTCGTTGGTCAGCCAGTCGTCAACAAACTCCGACATAAATGACATGCAGCTGTCAGCGATGCGGGATAAAAACGCAAAATCCCAAGACTCCTCCATGATGTTCGGTTAATAAAAACAAAATGGTCCGTTAACAGCGTCTACACCAGAGAGCTAATCTCGAAAAACTTCTCTAAATAACATTAGATCATAGTCAACATCTTTACTGTGACAGTGTTTATAGGGTGGCAACAAAAATCGGAAATGACGTAAAAACAAAAGTTCTTCTTCGCAAAGAAGACGGACCACAAGCCCGTTTTTTGGTAATGTTGCCACCTACTGTACAAGCGTGTGTATTACCCTGTCGCCCTTAAATAAAAGTCCCCAAAAGCGTTCCAAACTACATACAATATAAAAATCTGACAACCTCTAGAGTTCTGTTTGTTTTTTTTTAGGTATGCCACCAATATCGGGTACTGGATGAAATATTGATGAAATATTTATCAATAGAAGTGCCACTGACGCAATGACGTCAGGCCTCGGGTACGCACCTACGGAACAGCTGATATGGTAACTCAAATTAAAATTCAAGTATTCATCTGTTTTGTATGTAGTTAACTGATATAATATTCATAGTTATTTGCTATTATGCATGATTACTGAATTAAAAACAAACAAACAAAAAAACGTATTTTGCTTACCCTTCTAAACGTAGAAGTGAAGGGCGGGACTAGTCTTATTATTTAGCAGTCTGATAGGCCAGATCTACTGTCAATAAAAAAATCTAAACGTCTATTGGCTAAGAGGAAAACGGTTTCCGCTTCGCTTTCTTGACGGCTTGTTTTCAACCCGGTAACTGATGGCACTAAATGTAGCAAATTAGTTGTTAATCCTCACGTTAGGGCAGCAAAGTTTTGTAAGTATTCTTCTGTTGTTTTATCCCTCTGATGTTAGTAGACCACGGTTACCTGCATGCTAAGCCGGAGCCTTCTGATTGATCCGTGTATATATTGCTAGCAATGCTAGCTTTAGAAATACATTTAAAATGTAGAGTATGTTGGATATGGAATCACACTACACGAATGACGATCTACACTAGCTATCCTAACCTATCACTAAGATAACTCGGTGGTTCTAATACTGTCCGTAAAACCATGATCCAGTTAGTCCAACCACCGACCTGCTGAACTACCGAGCCGGGTCGCCCAAACAAGACGCTGTCCTTTACACAGGAGGGATCGAGTAACTCCACACCTTACTATCTCCATCGTTATCAGATTCCAGAGTGTGCAATATCCTGCAGTTTTCCTCTCTTTCCTTGTATGCTTCGTTATCATGTGACTTGTTGGCTGTTTGGCTGAGAGTCTGTTCACCGGGTCCAGATGGACGCAGCAGCAAGTACAGAAGCACAGGTTTAGAGCAACAGCTGGTGCTGATGTGTTCCCTTGGATGCTCTGTTCGTTCCAGGGACTGGCATGCTATCATGGAGGGAGACCACCAGCCAGCAGGTGAGGCGGAGGGAGTTCAGATTTGTCATCCACCGTCTGACTGCAAACCAGCCAGTAAGGTTCCCTGAGGACATTCAGATGCTGTGAACGGCTTTAAAGTGTTCTGATGTCAAATTCAATTTTCCCTGCAGCCGACGCCTTAGCCACCTCCCTCTCTCTCTTGGGCAATCACATGTTTCCGGAGCGAAACTTGACCACCTCTGTGAACAACGAAGAGCACGAAGACGGCCCAGACGACAAAACAGAAGATCGAAGCGCAGACGTCCGAGTGGACCACGCCACACACCCAGAGGCCGAAAAGACTGAGTGTTTGGAGTGTGAGGACAGCGTTTCCTCCCCGCCGGCCGACCGAGGGCCCGAGGATGCCGCGTGTGCCGCCGACAGCGACCACGCCGACTCGGGGGAGTTTGTGGTCACGGTGCTGGCCAAGGCCAAGCTGGAGGAGCAGGGGATCGGCGTGAAAGGACAGTCGTCCCCTTTGTTGGAAGCAGGCGCCCAGGATGTCCCAGCAGTGACATCCCACCGCGACGAGGACGTGATGGCAGACAGCTGGCGGCAGCACAGGAAGCACGTTTTTGTGCTAAGCGAAGCCGGCAAGCCCATCTACTCCAGATACGGCAGCGAAGAGGCCCTTTCGTCCACGATGGGGGTAATGATGGCTCTGGTGTCCTTCGTTCAAAGTGGAGATAACATCATCCGATCGGTCTACTCAGGTGATTTGAGCCTTTTTATTTTACCGAATGAAAAATGATCATGAAATTCTTCTGCAGGCCAAATCCCTAAATGCTCAACACCATTTTCCCCCCTCATGTCCGTTCTCCTGTCTCCTCAGAGGAACACACGGTGGTCTTCTTGCATAAAGAGCCCCTGGTGCTGGTGTGTGTCTCCAGCAGTCGTCAGTCCGAGCGGCAGCTGCGAGGAGAGCTCCTCTACGTTTACTACCAGATCATCAGCATGCTCACCCGGGCCAGCATATCCCGCATCTTCCAACACAAGAAGAACTACGACCTGCGGCGGCTTCTGGCCGGCTCGGAGAAGATCCTGGATGGCCTTTTGAACTTGGTGGACTCCGACCCCAGCTTCCTGCTGGCGGCGGTGCACTGCCTGCCCTTGGCCTCCTCTCTCAGGGACTCCGTCAGTCAGATACTGCAGAAAGCCATCACCCCCAACCTGGTGTTCTCCATCCTCATCGCCAGGAACCAGCTGCTCACCATCGTCCAGGAAAAGACGGTCATCGAGGACGCCAGGCTGGAGCCCGCTGATGTCCACCTCCTGCTCAATCTCATCGGCGCCTCCTCGGCCTTCCAGGCCGGGGAGATCTGGACTCCCATCTGCCTGCCTCTGTTCAACCCCGACTGTTACTTTTATGCCTACATCTCCTACCTGGATCCTCCAGAATGCACCGTTTGTCTGCTGCTTCTCTCCACCGACAAGGAGGCTTTTTACGCTGTAGCTGAGTGCAAGAGGAAGATAGAGGAGGCCATGGTGGCTCAGAACTCTCTGAGCCTCATCGCCAAGGTCCAGCCGTACAGCGTGAGCCAGGTGGGTGTTTCGGACCTCAGGCACTTCATGTACAAGCCCTTCGACGTGCCCGACAACCACCGCCAGCTGACTCAGTTCACCAGGTAACCACACCACATTACACCTCAAAAACCCACCTCCGCTCGAGCCGCATCACCTTCTTGGTGCGTTCGACCTTCAGCCGGTGATTTGTTTCCACACGTAGCCCAGAGATGGAGGCACCTTACTGCAGCGAAGAGGAGAAGATGCGACTGCTGGACCTTTATCGGTATATGCACAGCCGGATCCACAGCACGTCACGGCCCCTCAAGCTCATCTACCACGTGGCAGAGAGGGAGACTCTGCTGGCCTGGGTACGCGCTTGTGTTTACAGGACCTCTTCCTGGAGCGAATGCCCCTAACTCCTCTGTGATCCTCTCCGCAGGTCACCAGTAAGTTTGAGCTCTACTCCTGCTTCAGTCCCCTGGTGACCAAGGCCTGCGCCATCAGCGCCATCACTAAGCTCCTCCGGTGGATCAAAAAGGAGGAGGACCGTCTGTTCATCAGATACCCTCCCAAGTATTCGACCACCCCGAACCCCAGCAGGAGCTCCCGGGGGCCTAAGTCAGACCAGCAGGACCCCACAGATAACGGCTTCCTGTCTCTGCTGTAGAGCTGCTGTGGGACCCCCACCCCCATCTAGGTGGCTCTCAGATAGCTTTGAAGCCCCTTGATGGAATTGGACAGTGAGACTACTGCACTCAAACACTACATTTTACAGGTTTTTAATTGCTTCTTCCCCCTTTCAGACGACCGTGAAAGCATGTTAGGAACCCTCTGCTTTCAGGGGCGGGCGGCATTAGTATGGTTTAAATTAAACTGTGGTGCAGACTCGTTGCAATGATATTTAAGCGTTTTTATAAGGTTTTATTACTGCAACGAGAGGGAAATTGTCCCCAGACAGTGAATGTATTACACATTCACGTGTTACTTGAGTATTCATTCACAGCGAAAACATCGCAATTTCTATAGGAAAAAGATAAAGACTGGAGAGTAGAGTGAGTGGGGGAGGATACCAAGGGGGACGATATCCATGAGTCGCAAGCTGTTCACCATTTTTTGCCCAACGGGCCGGAAATGCTAACTTGTTGCATCGAACCTCGACATTCTTTATCTAAAAGGATGCAGCCGTGTTTTTCTGCACAGGTTTCCTGCAGGCGATCTTGCTTTTCCAGCGAACAGGTCAGACCAGTCAGTAGCCTCACACTCATGTCAGAAGGTTCTGTCGAGTATGTTTTTAGTATTTTAAAATAAACCCTAAGACGCACAGAGGAACACTGGTATCAAGGAAGAATGATGTCCTGAATAATAAGTTATATTTTTAAATTAGAAATAATGTGAGAGGTTTTGCTTCGATCGGCGAAACAGTGTTTTCGTATTTATACGTGAACTCATTCCAAGTGTTATGTGTAAAATATGTAAAGAATTACATTGCAAATAAATGTATTGTAGTCGGGGAGCCCCAAAAGCAAGCATCATCACCCCATGGCTTCAGACGTGTGGTGTGGAACACCTTCAGTGAATAAGTTTGTTATTTTATTCAGATTTGGTCTTCACGCCCAGCAAAACCAGGCTGTGACGTGCCTTTGTGTCATTAACTCGGATGTAGCGGATGTGGTCTGAGCCGGACGTGTGTCTGCGCCTCCGGAGTGTTTCACCTGTCCAGGTTTGGGTCGGTCACGTCTGGGCTTCCAATAGTTCCGATAACACAATCGGAAGTACAATCGTCTGGGTTGCAGATGTTGCACAACCAGTGGGGCGGGTCCTTTTTTCAGCTTTGGTTGTTGGTTCTACACTTGTCATTTTCCCAGAAACACTCAGGAGCGAGGGCGCGTTAATCCCCGCTTCTATTTTCTCTCGCGCTAATACCCTGACCCAAAGTACCGGCGCTCAGATTATGAACAAAGGTCGGCGGGACAGAAACACGCAGTTGTTTGAAACAGCATTTATTCCTGTGTGAGAAAATAGTCTCGGGCAGATTATAGATCTTTCGTGACAGTTGGCAAAGATCAGAAATCTCCTGAGTCGAGACAGAACCGCTGGGGAAGCCGGGCCTCAGGTCCGGTTCTGCTGTTGGTGGATCTCATCACTGTTAGGAGGAGCTACCTCCAACCAGACACAGATCTTCCGAATAACTGACTTCTTAAATAACACTCTCAACTGCCACAAATTATAAATTAAACTCTAAATTTGATTTTTGCATTCTTTAAATTACGTAAGCCGATATAAACATACATTTACATTTTTACAAAACTATACACATGCACCTTTACTACACAGAGTTGGTATTAATAACGTATGTATATACTGTACACACACACACACACACACACTCCCCAGTGGTCGCAATCCTACAAATATTACTGTGTGTTTTCAAACAACTTGTGCTTTTTTATATATATATATATATATATATACTGTATATATAAAAGTCATTTTAGCTAGATTTGCAGACAACTGCAACGATATCTAGTGGCTTTGATGTTTCTGGATTAAAACACAAGTTCACAAACTGGGAAAACGAGTCCAAAGACGCCCAGAGTCCCACCTGAAGCCCCGCGGCTGCACCCACCACTCACCGGTAACCTGGCGGTTGCCAGAAACACCTGTATTTGTTGGTGCTGAACTGGGTCGAGCCGAGAACCAGTTCTAGTTTTGTTCACGCCACCTTGAGGAAACACAAGTTTGATCTTGCCGAGTGGGGACCAGACAGGCAGGAGGTGTGCAGAGCGATCAGCCGCACCGGTACGGGTTCAGAAAGCGGGAACGCTGGTCATCGATAGCTGCCACGGCCTAAATCCAGCAGACTTGAACCTCAGGCGGGACGTTCACACTTCTTCAACAATGACATTTTAGCGGCAAATGCGGTCTGACTGGTTTAAGGTCAGACGCTCCTTCAACGACCAAATATTTACAGTCTTCATGAGTCCCGACACATTTTGGCCAAAGAGCTCGGTATGAGCACAGCAACAGAGGTTGTGTGGTTCAAAACCAACTTTTCCTTCTTGGAAATCTTCACGTGCACTATTTGTCCCCTTTTTAAAATAGTCACAGCATCGTTTTTTTCCTCAAAAAACCTCTGTGTGCACGCAGGCAGCCTGGTTCAGACGAAATCTAAAACTTATATAAAATTAGAGGGAGTGAAGTTGAGGTTTCCTCTCACGTGGTTTAAATGCACCATGGCGCGGTCGTACGCGGTGTGCACCGACTTGCGGACGCTGGGTTTTTTCCCCTCCATCAGACGCAGTTTGTCCACGGTGTCATCCATCCCCAGAGGCAGCAGCTTGTTCCTGGGGAGCCACTGCCTGGAAACATGGAGACAGCCCTCAGCAAGGAACGGGAAGGAGTGTCAGAATCACCAGCAGTCTTCGCCCGTCCGGATCTTACCAAGTCCTTTTAGTGTCGAAGAAGAGCACCAAGAAGAGCTTTTCGCCCTCTTCCGTTTCCCTCCACTCCCCCAGTTTAAGCACCTCCACAGGAGGCACTGGAATGGGGATGCCGTTGTGAAGGAGCCCTTCCTGGGGCATGTCTGGGTCAACAATCTGCAACAATGAACCGTGTCAGTCAAAGACGGCCTCAGCCTTCCGTCTCCGAGCGTGAAATATGCTCATTTTCTCCATGTCAGCTCTGCTGGATGAGTCAAAACCAAACGGCAGCATGTCCGGGGTAGATAAAAGACATGCTCACCATCGCCGGATACGACGGATAGCCTCGGCATTTAGCCCAGACCAGGTCCAGAGGTGAGAGCTCAGGTTCCCTATCTAGGGACAGAAGCGTAGACCTTCCTGTGAACAGGATGTTCCAGCGGAGCCCATTCATTTGCACTCAGAAAAGCTCGTGAGCCCAAACTGAGGTGTGATGGAGGTGCATGGGGAGCTTTGGGAGTCCTCCGGCTCAAACTCACCTGATGCGTCTCCGTTCTGACTGCTGGGAACTTTCGCCAGGGCAGGTTTACCACGGCTTCGTTTAGGGGGGGTGCTGCAGCTGCCGGGGAATAAAAGGTGCAACGAGCTCTTCGTGTTATCATCAAACTCTGTCTTTAAACCACCAAATAATTCAACAAAGAGCAGAAACAAACGCTACACAAGAGAAGGAAGCCGTTGGGAGGAGCTCCCCAGCGCAGCGACTGAAGGAACTAACTCACTTTGTCTGGTTGTCGTCCTCCAGGTCAGCAGACGTGTGTTTTCCATTTGTCAGGCCTGTGAAAGACAAACGCCACCATGAATGTGGTCCATGCATCTGCCTGGGAAAGTGACTCCTGTTGTCTTCACCTCCTCCTCCTCCTCCTCCTCCTGGTGGTGACGGGTGTTTGTGAACTTGATTGTCCGAGCTGTGACTTTTGGACCTCAGGCGGTGGGAGGACGGAGACAGAGCTTCAGGAGAGGCGCTGGGGGTCGGAGGTAGGGTGGGGACGTTGGACGGGTTTGGACTAGACGGAGTGCTGTCCACGCCGTTGGTTTTATCTTCACAGGTTTTACCGTTTTGCTGTGGCGGGCAGATGTTTTTTGCCATTCTTGCCCCATTTTTAGCCTTCTTAAAGAGGACCGAGGTGCGGCGGCCCACTCCCACCAGAGGCAGAGCCGGGGGGGTCCCCAGCGGCGTGACCTCGTGAACGCCTCCGGCTGCGAGGACGGCGTTTCCCCAACCTCGGCTTCGTCCTCACCTTGGCTTTTGCTTCCGCTGCGAGATGACCTTTGACGTTTGTAGGAGCGGCCAGGAGACCTGCGCCCCCCAGTCACGATGCCGAGGACAGGGGGCTCGAGGGGGGCGTCGCCTGGCAGCGGCGACGAGGCGGGGCAGCTGAGCTCAAGCACTGGAGGAGAGTCGTCTGGACCGCGGAAAAAGGACGACAGGATGGTGAATATCAGTCAGTGACAGCTGAGAATGGAGAACATAAAGGTCAACGCCTCACC
>CAAE01014979.1:2588685-2631105 GCA_000180735.1 Tetraodon nigroviridis
ATCAGCCGCACCGGTACGGGTTCAGAAAGCGGGAACGCTGGTCATCGATAGCTGCCACGGCCTAAATCCAGCAGACTTGAACCTCAGGCGGGACGTTCACACTTCTTCAACAATGACATTTTAGCGGCAAATGCGGTCTGACTGGTTTAAGGTCAGACGCTCCTTCAACGATCAAATATTTACAGTCTTCATGAGTCCCGACACATTTTGGCCAAAGAGCTCGGTATGAGCACAGCAACAGAGGTTGTGTGGTTCAAAACCAACTTTTCCTTCTTGGAAATCTTCACGTGCACTATTTGTCCCCTTTTTAAAATAGTCACAGCATCGTTTTTTTCCTCAAAAAACCTCTGTGTGCACGCAGGCAGCCTGGTTCAGACGAAATCTGAAACTTATATAAAATTAGAGGGAGTGAAGTTGAGGTTTCCTCTCACGTGTGTGGGATCCAAAAGTGGATTCACGAACTTCACGCAATATCTGTCTCGACAAAAGAGTCAAAGAGAACCAGAGGCCTTGCAAGGGAGAGACGGCAGCAGTTCACTCAAGGCGCTTCCTCTGCTCGCTCTGAAGTCTGCACGCGTCCTCTCCTCTTTTATTGTATACACACACACAGTTAAAAGGCGTAACAGGATGTCTGCATTCATCTTGACCTAAGATTACCACTCTAGGTGGTCACCCATTAACAGACAAACAACTCCTAACAATGACTTGGCCTTCAGTTAAACAGGTGACGGTTCCTTATCTTCACCTAGCAGTTAGCCCATCCTGTTTCCCTAACCAACAGTCAGCACATTGTTTTGTGATAACTCAGCGTCAGCAACAAAATACATCTCACACGTGGTTTAAATGCACCATGGCGCGGTCGTACGCGGTGTGCACCGACTTGCGGACGCTGGGTTTTTTCCCCTCCATCAGACGCAGTTTGTCCACGGTGTCATCCATCCCCAGAGGCAGCAGCTTGTTCCTGGGGAGCCACTGCCTGGAAACATGGAGACAGCCCTCAGCAAGGAACGGGAAGGAGTGTCAGAATCACCAGCAGTCTTCGCCCGTCCGGATCTTACCAAGTCCTTTTAGTGTCGAAGAAGAGCACCAAGAAGAGCTTTTCGCCCTCTTCCGTTTCCCTCCACTCCCCCAGTTTAAGCACCTCCACAGGAGGCACTGGAATGGGGATGCCGTTGTGAAGGAGCCCTTCCTGGGGCATGTCTGGGTCAACAATCTGCAACAATGAACCGTGTCAGTCAAAGACGGCCTCAGCCTTCCGTCTCTGAGCGTGAAATATGCTCATTTTCTCCATGTCAGCTCTGCTGGATGAGTCAAAACCAAACGGCAGCATGTCCGGGGTAGATAAAAGACATGCTCACCATCGCCGGATACGACGGATAGCCTCGGCATTTAGCCCAGACCAGGTCCAGAGGTGAGAGCTCAGGTTCCCTATCTAGGGACAGAAGCGTAGACCTTCCTGTGAACAGGATGTTCCAGCGGAGCCCATTCATTTGCACTCAGAAAAGCTCGTGAGCCCAAACTGAGGTGTGATGGAGGTGCATGGGGAGCTTTGGGAGTCCTCCGGCTCAAACTCACCTGATGCGTCTCCGTTCTGACTGCTGGGAACTTTCGCCAGGGCAGGTTTACCACGGCTTCGTTTAGGGGGGGTGCTGCAGCTGCCGGGGAATAAAAGGTGCAACGAGCTCTTCGTGTTATCATCAAACTCTGTCTTTAAACCACCAAATAATTCAACAAAGAGCAGAAACAAACGCTACACAAGAGAAGGAAGCCGTTGGGAGGAGCTCCCCAGCGCAGCGACTGAAGGAACTAACTCACTTTGTCTGGTTGTCGTCCTCCAGGTCAGCAGACGTGTGTTTTCCATTTGTCAGGCCTGTGAAAGACAAACGCCACCATGAATGTGGTCCATGCATCTGCCTGGGAAAGTGACTCCTGTTGTCTTCACCTCCTCCTCCTCCTCCTCCTCCTCCTCCTGGTGGTGACGGGTGTTTGTGAACTTGATTGTCCGAGCTGTGACTTTTGGACCTCAGGCGGTGGGAGGACGGAGACAGAGCTTCAGGAGAGGCGCTGGGGGTCGGAGGTAGGGTGGGGACGTTGGACGGGTTTGGACTAGACGGAGTGCTGTCCACGCCGTTGGTTTTATCTTCACAGGTTTTACCGTTTTGCTGTGGCGGGCAGATGTTTTTTGCCATTCTTGCCCCATTTTTAGCCTTCTTAAAGAGGACCGAGGTGCGGCGGCCCACTCCCACCAGAGGCAGAGCCGGGGGGGTCCCCAGCGGCGTGACCTCGTGAACGGCCTCCGGCTGCGAGGACGGCGTTTCCCCAACCTCGGCTTCGTCCTCACCTTGGCTTTTGCTTCCGCTGCGAGATGACCTTTGACGTTTGTAGGAGCGGCCAGGAGACCTGCGCCCCCCAGTCACGATGCCGAGGACAGGGGGCTCGAGGGGGGCGTCGCCTGGCAGCGGCGACGAGGCGGGGCAGCTGAGCTCAAGCACTGGAGGAGAGTCGTCTGGACCGCGGAAAAAGGACGACAGGATGGTGAATATCAGTCAGTGACAGCTGAGAATGGAGAACATAAAGGTCAACGCCTCACCCGGTCCACACTCTGGCACCGCTGTCAAAGGCCCATTATCATCTGTCATCTTCTTCGTCTTCTCCTCTTCCTTCGCCTCCTCTTCCTTCTTCCCCGCGCTCCCGCTGGTGCCGTTCAGCGCCTGAGAGCTCTGCTGCGGATGCTTTAGCTTCTGCCTGAGGGAGTTGATCTCTCTGCGGAGGAGCCTGATGCGTTTGGTTCGCCCCACCGCTGGTGCGCATGGACGTAACCACGTCCAGCTTGTCCAGTAAGGCCTTTAGCTGTTCATCAGTAGTCAGGTGCAGCCGGTTGTCTGGGTCCAACAAGGAGTCAACTGTAGAATGCCAAAAAGCAGCAAAGAAAAAAAAAGGAGTGATGCGGATGAAACAAGAACTTGGTTGTTATCCTGAACTCACCATCGTCCCACGTGCAGTGGTAGAAGCCGTGTTTGTTGGGAGCGTCCGGGAGGTGCATGCCCGTGCTGGGGTCCAGGCCCATGCTCTGGAACTGCCTCTGGGCCTGGCGGAGAATGGCCCCGCCCACCTCCCTCAGTTGTAAGGCAGCTTTGTGAAACATGGTGTCCTTGGAGTTGTACTTGAGACAGTTGGAGATCACCAAGTCAAAGTCCTTCTCCAGGTCCGAGATGGAGCAGTACACGTGTCCCTCCAGCTTGGAGCGCATGGTGGCAAAATCCATGGGCTGGGAGATAAACTCCAGGTAGTCTGGCACCTGGAGGGAGTGAGAAACACGCTGCTGTGTGAATCAAATTCCTATCTTTAACCAGGTCTTTGTGAACAGACCTCGGCTAGGTTGACCGGCTGGGAGAAGATCTTTGCAGTGTCCTTCTCCTGGAGCTGGTCCAGGGTCGACTGCAGCAGAATCAAAGCAGGGCTCAACTTCAGTTCCAGAGCTGCCTGCTGGATTTTCACCTGGGGCCACGACCCAGAGGGGAGCAGAGAAAAGAGCAGCAGACGCCGTTCACCAACCACCAGACGCTGTTGGCAGGTTACTGGAGATCCTTCCGAAACTCACCTGTTCTCTCTTTAGCCTCTCTCTCTTGCGGATAAGTTCTACCAAAAGCCGAGCTCTTTCCAGGTCTTGCCTTAACTTCTGCCAGTATCGGAGTTCCTCTCGTGCGGCGCAGAGTTTCTCATCAGGCTCCTTCTGAACACAAAGCCGAAAAGCAACATTCCAGCATCTATATTTAGGCCATTGAGAAACCTGGAAACTGTTTACGAGTGCAGGGGACATAAAAATTCCTGTCCACATACATGAAATATGGCAAGTGTCAGCCTCTGAAGCTGTGAGAGGGCTGCAGCACAGATGAGCTGCGAAGGGTGATCTGAATATGCCACCACCGAGTGTTGGGCGCCAGCTTATGTTTCCAATTCAGTGTGTGAGAACGAAAACATGGTGTGAAACTATTTGTTTCAGGGACTTGGCTCTGTTCTCCACACACTCTCCACTGGTTTATGAATTTTCATTATTAATATTTATCTTATTTTATGAATTTATGGTGCTCCTCCCTGCAAATTCTGCAACGCTAACCTTTCTGCCTCATCCCACAAGCGCAGCAAAGCACAAGCACAATCTGGCGTTTTGAGCGCACGGTGTTTCATAACCTCTGTTCTGACCTGCTCAGCTGTCTTCTGGGCCTGCAGATGGGAATGAAGTCGGCGTATTAAAGGCATCCCGTTTCGTGACTGTCGTTTGAGTAACCAGTAGTTGTGAAGCCTCTGCATGAACTGGTTCTTCCTCTGGACCTCAACGCCAGTGCAGATTTTATTCAGCCTTCCAGAAGAAACCAAAAAGGTCACGGTTTGAATTACACATCGTTAATGCAACTTCCATTCTGCTGAATTAAAAAGGAATTTTGAAACTGGGATAATATGGAAACGTCAGACCTGTGGGAGGGGATCTGAGGCACAAGCAAGACAGGCACTGTGGAGCGACGGGACCCACCGGATCCTTTCGTGTTCTTCTTTTTTTGATTCTTGGTGGCCTTTTTGTTCGGCGATAGCGGGGGGCTTTGTGTATATGACCTCTGACCTCGGTTACCTCTGCCGCCCACCAGTCTCCCCTCAACGGACTCGTCTCCGGACCCATCCCGGTGAGAGCCCGCCGGAGAATGATGCTCGCAGAAAGCAGTCTTCTTCACCGAGAAGGTGGTCCCGTTGACCCCCGTCTCCCGGACTGGATCTATCTTCATGAACAGACCCGCCTTCTGAGCGCAGGTAACGTGGAAGGCTCGGTAACAGTTGGCTTTGTGGCACTGAATGGACGCTCCCCTGCCCTTCTGCTTACACAGGTAGCAGGTCAGCTTCCAGCGGGCGGGAGGGATGTTTTTGATCCCTTCCACCGGCTCTAAAAACACCGTGTTTGCAAAGCACACCTCAGGTATCCATATGGCACAGACAACGTGAGCCCAACGCCCGTCGCTGGTCTGTTTGAAGGCACCACCTCGGTTGGGACAGAGCACACAGTCCACAGGACGGGAGGGGGACTGGAGGCAACAGCGGCACAGCCACTGACCCTCGGGTACGTAGGGCACGCCGTAGCACTCCTGGTGGACCGCCAGATTGCAGATGTCACAGAACAGAATGACGTTGCTGTTGAGACATTCGTCATCAAGGCAGACGCAGCAGAAGGCGTCTTCGTCCACGGCGCTGTGGGACAGCGCCTGGCTGCGTGACTCCAGGATGGATTCCCTTTCCAGACGGTCAATCAGTACCTCAAAAGTGTCAGGAGACACAGAGGCGTGGCCGTCCGACACGCGTTTCTGGTTCACCATCTCCAACCAGGCCAGGTCCTCCTCGTCCATGTCGTACTCCGCCACAGTGTCCTGTTCCTCCAAAGACTTCTCTACGTAGCAGTAGTAGGCTGCTGGGAGAGGCGCCGCTGCCGAGGGGCAAACACCACCCAACACGCGGAAGGTGGGCTCAGGCAAGGCGGTCTGGTGGGATGGGTGCTGGAAGGAATGACTGGTTCCTGTGGCCTGTTCTGAGCCAGGCTGCTGGTTTTGATGGGCTGCATTCTTAGCAGTCTTTCTACTTTTACTGTTTGGCTTCTTCCAAATTCTGCTTTTATTCCGAGTTTGTTCAGTGTTCTCCTTGTTACTGTTACACTCAGCGATGTCCTGGGCCATCATTTCATCCTCGGTGATGACCGGCAGGCAGTCTGTGATGTTGATGCGATGGAGCCTTCCATCTAGCTCCACTTCCACTATTCTCTGTGCCTGTGCATACGTCAGCGTCTCCCTGGATGGAGACAGCTGTAGTCTGTAGGGCGAGGGGTGCCGCAGCTGCCCGGACGATCCCCTGCCCCTTCCTCTCCATCTGCCTCGACCCCTTCCCATACTGAGTCCTTTAAAAACACTGTCACATTCCCACTTCCTCACCGTCCGCATGGGAGAGTACACGAACTCCCTAAATAGATCAAAAAGAAAAAAAAAAAACACTGAAACCTCTTCATAAATATTCTAATATCGATCAGAATCAAAGTTTAATAATTCTATTTACCATTTTTGAGACCAACTTATACCTGAGTGCTTTTTGTCAAAAAAAAAAAGATAAGAATTTACTCTTTTTTTTACGTTTATACAGCACCCAAGTTTATGAAATTTGTTATGCACAAAATTGATATGATATCGTTTTATTCTGCTGATCAGGAAAAGAGGTCAAATGTGGTGGCGTTGTCATGCGAACAGCATAACAACACGTTACCTCACGTACTCCCGCTACGTAAACACTAACACGCACCCTTTTATTTGCTTACACTTTAGCCCCCTCTCCATTGGTCCAATCAGGAGTCGGGGGCGTTACAAGTGTTCTCTTCGCCCAATCAAAGACGAGGATTTAGACCGTTCTCCCTGTTGCTGAGGGTAGTTCGGTTGAGGAGCGATAAATACCATCCTGAGCTACTAACATCTGTCAGCCATTTTAAGCGTTCAACAGTAGAGGCAACATTTGGTCTGCGAGTTGATTAGCAGCCCAATTATTCATACAAACAGCAGCTAATGATCAGATGCATCGTTTTCACCATGCCTAAAATAATGTATTACTTGCATGCATTCAGATATCGACAATACATCCGTGAAACGTCTCGGGTATTTTTTTTTTCCTCCAGACCCCTCAAGAAATTATTTTGCTGTTATAATGTTACTCTGTGACAGCACACACCGAGCTAGTTTAACACTTTTTCATATTTCATATACTGCGCTAGAAATTACAACTCACATCATTGTGGTTTACCTTGTGAATTTGTCCTCTGCAAAGCGGGCACCCAACAGAACTGCACCTAGCAGCCGAATGTCAGCCAGACTACAGCCAAGGCGGACATGCTAGCAATTAGCCTAGCTAGCCGGTAATTTCAGGAGCGACCGCGTCATCTTCAACATTAAAGTTCTCCTCTGTGACTTCCGACATGCACACATGTTCGACAGGGTTTCATAGCTGAATTTTTAAACGTTTGAAACGACGCGGCTTTGCAATTTATAGGCAACAAAATCCAGAAGATATCAAATTAATGCTCCTTGGATGAGGCTAAATATTCAGTCAAGATGGCTTGAAAAAATACGCCCCTTTGGAAAAAACCGTAACAGCCAATAGGAGGACCCCGCTTCTCATCGCGTGCAACGCGCACCGGTTTCTGATTGGTCCATCCCCTAAACCGCATTCACCGCATTCGGCCGGGAGACTACACCTGATTAGAGCGCTGAGAAAAACAACCAGTTAGCTCTTTGCGCGCTCTACAGCTTTTAATCACATAACGATTACAAAGTGCGCACCTTACTGTGCCTGTTAAATCTTGCAATGTGTAATGCTAATTGTAAATTTATGTTTCACAGTGCTGCCTTGGATGCCTCACCCGCCTCAATTACTCAATAACCAAGATTTCTTAATTTAGTTCAAGTAATTCCGATAAGGGCACTGCAATGTTCCTATGCTTTGTGACGTCTTATGGTTTGATATCAAGTCAAGTCAAGTCAAGTCAAGTGAGCTTTATTGTCATTTTCGAACACATATAGCTGGTGCGATACATATTGAAAACGAAACAACGTTTCTCCAGGACCTGGTGCTAGTAGGACAACACAAAAGGGGCACAGAAAGATATTGATGTTGACCAACTTCAATCCCAGTTAACACTAAAATTACAGTTAAAAAGAAGGCTTCACCGAAAAAGTTGCCCTTGAGAGAAACTGACCATGATCTGTGCAAAAGGAAAAAAGAAAGAAAGAAAAAACATTCTGCTTCAACCGCTTGGCGATTTTTCATTCTGTGTGCATCCTTCATTTTGAACTGTTCACCCAACATCATGTTTCTATTCAGATAGAAAAATTGTGCTGCAACATTTTTATCAGTCCCATTCTGGTCAATCTTAAAAACAAAGTGCTGTAATAAAGCACAACCTAAATTGATAAGTAAGACATTCGGTGCACATTCATGCGTAATAATAAAGACTCTGATTGTTTTGTATGGTATTTAGTCTTTATATATTCATTTTTTACTTGTGATTTGAAGCAAATTTAGAATAGCGTTTATACAGATAACCACAAGATGAACGTCCATGCTTCTGCCCCCTCCTTCGATGTACACACCCCCTCTTCTCTCCACCCACAAAGAACTTGGCCGGTTGACTTACCACATCTCTGAGAAGGCTGATAACCATGCAGCAGTCCCATTCCAGGCTTGATAGGTACGCACCGTGCATTGGGTGAAGCTAAACACTTTTTATTTAGTTGAATATAATATTATTTTTGGGATTAGTTAAGTAAAATTTTCCATATAAACACATGACCGCTGATGACTGCTGATTTCTTCTTGAATTATAGAACAAAAATTGGAAGAATTATGATGCAGTTTGGCTTTTTTCTTTTATCTGTGGGCTTTTTCTTGGACACAGGAACATGCACTTCAGGTAAGGAACATTTTTGTCCTCACAATTTTGCATGTTTTGCAAACTAGGAGTTTAGCTAGCTCATTGCAGATCAATTATATTCTTGCAGAGAAATGTTGAAATGTCTTTCCAAATATTAGTTTTTGTCTGAAATTTGTATCCTGCATGTATAAGTTCTTCATTGCATGTTTAATTCAGCAATAGTGCCGATTGTTTGTGTTGTTTTTCCCACTATCATTATTAGTTGATGTCAAATCCATCAGTTTCTCAGCTGGAGTTTGAAAAAGAAAATCTGTCTGGAGCTTGGCTCTGTATCAAACATCCTCACATCCCGTCCAAAACAGAAAGACAAGAAAGGCTAGCTGACATTTTCACAAAAGAGAAAAAGAAAACCCCAGCAATAAATCAACGGTTGGTTCAACCAAAAGGCCCGTGTTGGAGAGCAGCCAGAAAATGACAGGAGCTTGAAGCGCTTGTAGACGTGTCATCCTCTGAAAAGGAGGATCTGATGGTTTGTCAGGATCACCCCGCGGTGATGGATCCCCGAGGCCTTGGCCTGAATTGAGTCTTTTGATACTCTTTGACTGCACTTCCATCTCACAGTGCCCCAGCATGGGTACTGTCTGGATTTAAACGCCGCATTAAATACTCTGTGGTATGCGGACCATCACAGATCGCTGGGGCCCCGGAAACCAACTGTGACTGAAAGGTCAACACAAACACCCCCAAATTCCCCCGGACATTCCTGCGTGTGCTGAGCTGTTGGCCAAAGCACAAAAAGCTGTTTGATTTGGCTGAATATAAAAAACACACATGGAAAAAAACTTGCGGAGGTCAAAAAGATCTGATGTATTTTACTTTTTTAAAAAATATATACATAGGCCTAAGTGGGTAAAACAGCTTTTTACTGGAATATAAAACAAAAATAATCTTTTTCTTTTCTCAACATGTGTTTGAGATTTGAGTGTGTGTATAAAACATGCTGTGCAGATGTGCTGACATATTCTTTATTCCTACTCCAGTACCGTCAGAGCTCAGAATCACAACAATAAAGGTAACGTATACTCTGTTGTTTCACACACCTGTACAAATATCAAATTCCCAAATAGAAAAAAAAAAAAAAAAAGTTTTATTATTTTCCGGCTTCAATGTGTGTATAGCAAGAGCCGTACACGGTTTCAAAAGGCTCACAGCTGGAAGGCTTCTGCATGGATCTGCTTTCTGAAGTCGCCAAAAAAGTGGGTTTCAAATACCGAGTGCAGCTGGTGAAGGATGGTTCGTACGGGCGACAGGACGAGAATGGGACCTGGAATGGAATGATCGGAGAGGTGATGAGAGGCGTAAGTACAAGAAAGCTGATACTTGGAGAGTGGAACAGTGCTGGAACTACCAGGGCAGCTTGCATCTGTGACTCATGGTTGATCCACAGATGGATGAGGCACGAAGAATGTCTGCATGCAGCTGAAGCCTTGTCTCATTATTCCACTCAGGAAGCGGATCTCGCCATCGCCCCCCTGACCCTCACGGCAGCCCGAGAGAAGGTGGTGGCCATGACCACACCCTTCATGCAGACGGGCATAAGCATCCTGCTGAGGAGAGACACCTCAGAGGAAACAGGCTTCTTTGATTTCCTGTCCCCCTTCACGGCCCAGACCTGGGTCGGCATCCTGGCTGCGTACCTCGGCACCGCCGCTTGCATCTTCGTGGTTTCGAGGTTTGCCTAAAGCCTAAACTGTAGTTACCTTTAAAATGCTCACTGAGCTGCTATGGATTTTAAGTCTTTGTACTCAGTGAAGGGAATCTTTGCATCTCATTCATGTTTTTATTCACATGTAGACTCAGCCCGTGTGAATGGAGCCAGCCTCAGACCGAGCAGAACACGTTCAGCTTCCTGCACAGCCTCTGGTACACAGCTGGAGCTCTGACTCTGCAGGGTAAACAGAACCCCAGCAAACCCCTGGAAAGCCCTGGGCTAAAGACATTTGCTCATTTGTATCTTTCTGTGCGTGACCCCAGGTGCTGGTCCTCACCCTAAAGCTCTATCAGGACGCATCATCTGCTGCACCTGGTGGTTTTTTACCATTGTCCTCCTGGCTTGTTATTTCTCCAACCTCAGCTCTGCTAAGACCCCTGAGTCCACCCAGCTGACGGTGAAAGGCTTTGATGACCTGGCCAATCAGGATGTGATTGAGTACGGCTGCTTGGCAGGCTCCTCCACCCTCGCCTTCTTCAAGGTACAAACAGTGTGGGGTCCCTCACAGGGAACAAAAGGTTTCTGAGGCCCGGCTCTGAAGGGTCCCTAATGACCCCGTGGCTATTTAAAGTTCCATTTTACTTTCTGCCAAAGCTTAATAAGGAAGGCTGATCTTTCCAGTTCATGTCAGCCCTGTTGTTCTAAATCTTCCTCCTCTCTCCAGAATTCCAACAACCCTGTCTACCGCAGAATTTATGAACACATGGAGAGAACAAAGAGTTTTGTATCATCCATGGACGAAGGTGTCAGACGTGCAAAAGAAGGGAGCTATGCCTTTATCGGGGAGTCAGTGTCTTTGGACTTAGCGGTAGCGCGCCACTGTGAATTGGTCCGGGCGCACGAAGTTGTCGGCATGAGGGGATACAGCATCGCCGCCGCCATCGGTGAGGCCACTGAGTTGGAAGGCGGTTCTGTTTTACCAAAGCTAATATACTAAAGTTAAACTCCTCTGTTTCCTCAAGGCTCACCATTCATTAAGAGCCTCAACCTCGCCATTCTGCAACTGAGCGAGGCAGGTGAGCTAGCCTACCTGAGGAGCAAGTGGTGGGCCAGCAGCTGCCTTGCAGAGAGGGCCAAGTCTTCAGCAGTGCAGGCGCACAGCCTGAAGGGCATGTTTCTGGTTCTGGCCATTGGGCTGGGCCTGGGAGCGCTGGTGGCTGTTCTGGAGCTCATCACCAAGAGCCGCAGGGGCGCAGCTGAACAAAAGGTGTCCTTCTCCATGATATATGTTTACTCCAACATGTCAGACTGCGAACCATCTGCAAACCTTCTGAATGTGAAAACACTTGCAGCAATTGATGGGTTTCTGTGTGTTTAGGCAACACTGGAACACACGCAGTAGTCACGCGAACACATTTTTTCCATTAAATTCTCAAGTACGTTTGTGACTTGAACTGATCTTGTGAATATTTATCCTTCATACAGAAACCTTGCTGCACCGTGCTGAGCGAGGAATTGAGTTTACGCCTGAAGTCCAACGCTGGAACCACTCACAATGACAGCGACAAAGAAAAAGCATAAAAACCTTCATTCTGAGCAAAACAATATTCAGTTGGAGAGTAGATTTTCGTATCCTTTTATTGTAAGCTTCAGTTTTCTTCATAATTTGTCCTTCAGTTAAAAAGTAGCTAAACTGTAGTTTTTTGGTTTTGAAGGACAGTAAAAGAAATGGACTTAACTGCAAGGAGTTTTATTTTACAAAAGGACTCATTAAACTTTAAATGTAAACACTATCATTAAAAAAAGGGATAGTAAATCTTCTATAAAAAATAATCTAACTAAACCCCTAATAACATTGCCTTTGTACTTACTTTTTCCGTATATTTCACATTTTTATGACTCTGCGTCATGCTGTTTTATACGGTTGGCAACGACCTGATTGTAAACATTATGGCTGCGGCTCTAAGAATGACACACATGCCAATAGTTTCTCTTTGTGGTGTCTTCCTGTTTATCTAAAAATGAAATCAGAACCGATCTGTGAGTCAGTTGCCCTCAGCGTTCTTCTCAGATCTTGTTTTGTGGTTAACTCATTGTGTTCTGCCTTTAACCTGAAAACAGTTCTTATGAATAAAGCCATTTAACACTTCGACCTGGAGATATTTTTCTTCCTCCGGCAGATGCGAATCACACGACTTGTTTAAAAAAAAAGTGGCGATTTACAGCGTATCTCCCTCATCCTCTGGTCGAACAGGGCCTTCATCTCCCTCTGCAGCGTACCCTCGCGCTGCTTTGCCCCATCTGGTTCACCGGCGGGGGCGAACTCCTGGCTGTCGGTGCTCGCGTCGCTGCTGCTGGATGTGCTGTCAGACAGGCAGAGGCCGTTGGGGATGGGCCTCATCTGACTGCCTGAGCTGCTGCCGTGCAGCAAAGCCTGCGTCTGTAGTCGAGAAGCGTGCCTGCGGAGCACCGTCGGCGTCTGAGCGGTGGTTATCTGATTTCGAGGGCAAGTGTGTGAGCGGGCTTGGGCTCGTACAGGTGTGGAAGGTAACGGGTGGACTGGAGTCTCCAAGGTCCGTCTCACCCTGGCAGGGGACGATGGGGGGATGAGCGCAGGGGAAATGGCCTCAGGCTGGAGTTGAGGATGTGGCTCAGGCTCAGGCCGGTGGACAGCATCAGTCTGAGTCTCTGGCTGTGTGGAGCCGGCTGGTTCTTCTGAAAGTTCCTGACGTTGTCCAGGCTGCTCTGGCTCATGTGTCTGATCTGTCTTCTGCTCAGCACATGTCAACAAAGCTGATTCATTCTGTTCATTCTCACACTCCTCTTGGATGGGATTTTGACTTCCTGGAACAGGACCATTAATACCTAAGGTCTGTGGAGGGGAGTCAGCGTCAAAAGAGTCTTCTTTCATAGAGGGAGAAGATCCCATGTGGTGGGAGTCGGTTGAGGACATCCGGCTGAAAATCCCTCTTCTTGTCTCCGGTGGTTCGTGGATTTTAACCCTGTGAGCCCGCCTCACGGGCTCGCTCATGGCCCCCTTATGAACAGCTGCCTTGGCTGAAGGCCAAAACATCTCCCCATTCCTGCTGTCCTGGGACACGGTGTCCAGATCTTTCCGGAAGCCGACACCACGTCCATCCTCTGAAGAGAGGACAGAGAAGTCTAGAGAAGGCTGCTTCTGATGACCCTTCAAATGCTTTTGGGCTGCTTTCTGGATGTGTTTTCTTGCCGCTTGAACAGCATTTCCAGGTTTCATCTGTTTTTGTAGAGCAGCATCAGAAGGTTAGAATTCCACATGAATGGGAAACTTACATGTGTGCTGATGTTACACAGTTTCCTACCTTGCCTGTTATATCAATGATGGTAATATGAAGAAAGATGGATGATGCCGCCATCCCCTCCAGGTACACGTGCCTGTAACCTTTGGTACAAAACAACCCTACAATCATACTTTAGGAATAGGACAATGTCTCATCTGTGTGATTAAACCAATGCATGGTGAATGTCAATATTCAATTGTTATTTAATCTATTTGCAGATCTTATCTACCTGGCATCATACTGGTCAAAGCAATTGTCCTCTGACCGATGAAGTCCTGTCCAATGGGGTCGTGATCCCACACCTGAAATCGCACCAGAGCCACCTGTGGCATTTGGATGTTGAAAACCAGGGTTTCCTCCCACATCGGATTGAAGCCTAAATGACACCCTAAAAGTTACAAACAGTCCACTCAGTTGTTAGAGACCAGTGTGCAGGCACGGGCACCGTTGTCTTCCACCACCCTGGTCTGCTGCTTGGAACAGTCCATGGGGAGACCGATGATCTCAACCTCGACAAAAGGGTCAATGATCTGGAAGTACAGAAGCAGCAGAAGTCGGCGATGGTTTGAGGGTCAGATGCTACTCGTTGTATGTAAGCCACACCTCTCCTCTGTCACCAAACATGGAGTCTTTGGGCTTCGGAAGCTGTTGCCCGCTGATGACCTTCAACACTAACTGAGTCTTTCTGCGTCCTGGGAGAGGATCCTCCAATGTGGGGTTAAAGGCACCTGAGAAAATCAAGGAATATCCCTAAAACCGTGGAAATGAGGAGCTCCCAAACACAGTGCACAGGTGTACGTTTACCTTTACGCATGCATTTGGGCTTTAGAATGTATCCACAGTTACCGTTGGCTGAGAACTTGGCTCTGTTCAGTTCCAGCATACGGCCTTCTGTCTGATAATTCAATGCCACTAGAAGAAAAAAATTTTAAAATAAAATGTGTCAAAGTAAAGCAGCCACAGCTGTGACCACGGTGACGTCTCCACACTCGTACCCATGTGACACCCTGTATTCCAGTAGGGCTGTGGGTTGAAGTTGCTGGAGTCCACTCTGTAGTTGGACGGGTAGACCCTCAGAAGTTGCCGCTGATTAAGGCGGACCAACTCACTGGGCTTTAGCTGGATAATCTGGTTCATGACTGTCTCGTTGAGGGATGAAACCTGCCAACTGTTTGTAAATGCTAAGAAGAAGCAAAAAAAAAAAAAAGTCAGGATTTCATCTAAGACACCCTTGAGCAGGTCCAATGTGCCCAGAGTGTTTACCTTGTGTTTCTATGTCATGCACACGCACAGACTTGGTGTATTTGACCAGGTCGGACAGCGCTCGGGACAACCTCATTGTTTTTCTCTTTCTGAAAATGTGTTATTGATAAACAGTATAAATATAACAGCTGATTTTAATAAAAAATGATTCAAAATGCATACATCCTTTACTTGTCTTACTTGGGATGGTAAACAATTTCTGTCCTCTCCCGGCTGCTGCTGTAGTTGGACTCGGCATCAGACATGGCTTTATTTTTAACTTGAACCCACTTTTTCCTCTAGAAATACAAACAAAACAGCTGTCATGGCTCCAGATCTCTACCATATTAATATATACACATGGGTTAAACACCCAAATCCAAAATAAACACCATCACATTGAAGCAGAGGACTGACCAGTCAAGCTCAAGATGGCTAAAACAAGACATCAGGTGGGAGTGCAGACAGCCACAAAGCTACAAAACAACACCACAGATGTAGGAGAGGATCCAAAACTGTAGAGGCACCTTTCTTTTGAAGCTCCTCATGATGGCTCTGCCAAACCGCCTCTTTTTTTTCGTTGAACTGGCAGAGGAAACACTGTTCCCACCCTTTAAACAAGCAAACAAAACGTAAGTATTCCTATACTATCTATCATATCGTATCTATTCCTATCTATCTATCTATCTATCTATCTATCTATCTATCTATCTATCTATCTATCTATCTATCTATCTATCTATCTATCCACTCTTTCTCTCTGTCTGTCTGTCTGGGGTGAAATTGCCTGTTGGTCATCATCATCTTCCTCTTCCTCATCCCCAGTGTCTTCATCAGAAACATCACCTTCTTCTGCATCAGGATCGAGGCTCGCTGGCAGTTTTTTCCCCTGGAAAAAGGATTGATGGTGGCGCTGTGCTGTGTGACTCGTGCTGCATTTACTTTCACCAGGATTTTCCGTGGCCTCACCTTGATTAGAACCTTCCCCTTCAGGATCTCTGGGGAGGGCAGCCTCTTGCAGTCGTTGGAGATGACGACAGAGAGATCCAGTTTGTCCTGCAGCACCTCTTTTAGATACTCAGCCATCTTTTTCTGCTGAGGCACGCTGCAGTGGTTCTCTATGGATAAGATCACCGGGTACCTGCGGTGGGATCAAAGCGACGCCCCGTGAGCTGAGTTTTCTGCGAACGCCGTGCAAACATGACACAAACGAGAGGCTCCTACTGTGATTTGGTGAAAGCGTGCTTGTTAATTGTTTCAATGACATCCTTGAAGAGAATTTTAGATGTCAGGGTGTATCCGTGGTGAATGATGGGCTCCCCGTCAGGCCCGTCCCAGCAGTCCACTGAGGGGAGGAAGAACAGTGACTCACCTGCGCTGAAAGGTCAGTCTGCAGAGTGAAATGTCTGGTTTTGCAGGCTCTCACCCTCCACACAGCGACAGCCTGCCTGGAGAACGTAGGCGTACATTTCCACCCGGGACTGAGAAAGCAGCTGGTCCCCTGACAGGTAGGTGTTGTGGGACGTGGCGATGAAGTAGTGGTTCAGAGGCTGAGTCATATCCTGGTTCACCTCGTTGTGCTCGGGGTTAAAGATGTCCCCCGCCGGGCTCCTCATGAAGTTTGTGAAACCTAACCGAGTGTCAAGCCAGCTGTGTTTGCACTTGGATGTTGTAAAATAGACACGTGCACCGTGGAGTACGTACCGTCTATACCCAGGACCATGTGCTGCAGGTTCTCAGGACAAGGCTCAAACTTGGCCACGATGTCAGCGAGATGTTCTTTGGTGAGACCTCGCATCTGCAAAGGAAGCCGCCGCAGAAATGTCACTTTTTCCTCGGCGGAGAGTTACTCTCAGTCCTGACATGAATGTTTGCGTCATCTGCAGAACATTTTGCTGCCATTCCCTTTGCTGTCATCGTCTCTAAATAATGTCGGCAGCTTCCAATATTTCCTCAAAGGATGCCCCTCTCTGTGGTCTGGTGATCTTGCATATCCAGCTGCCTTAAAAAAGAAACTATATCTGTGCATTCCAAAAATCTGAGCTACCATGCTATTTAGTATGCCAGAAAAGGCTTCAGCGTGTCCCCACACATACGCACCAGGCCAGAAATACCAGAACATTTTACCGCTTCCAAACCAACGTTGTAGTTTGCAAACCAGCGCGTTCCAGGCCTTTCTGACCTGCAATCATCTCAGCGCAGACGGCAGCTATGCTCATTTTGTAGCGCTTATAAAGATAATAACCCACACGATCGTTCCAGAACTGTGACGCACAGATGGGACAAGCGGGATCATTTTTCAAGCGCAGCTGCATTTAAAGTTACAATAAGGTGATGTGAAACACAATAATCCCCCGAAGTCTCTGTCAGAGCCACGTGCGTGCAGACTCTGGGTGGGGTGCGCGGACCTACACATTCCTGACTCCTTGCGTACTGCCTCTCCAACCATCTTGGATTTAATTGATTGAACAGAAAGGAAGTTGAAGCCAAGAAATCATTACAGAAAAAGCTATAAAAAAAGTTCTTTTGGCTTATTTCCCCTTTCAGATTTTTTTCCCTCCCATCTCCCGGTGAGATATCCCACCCACATTGCCTCTTTAACAGTCTTGTTCGCACCTTCTGTTCATTTTCCAGAAAGTGGGCGAGGTCGTGAAGGTCCATGACTTCCTTCTGATTGCTGTAGGAGATCATTATCAGGTAGAGGTCTCTGCGCGTGGAGATCATCTTGTAGAACGAGCAGAATTCTTCGAAGCCCAGCGAGCCTTGGTTCTCATCTGTATCTGCATCCTGGAGATAACAAGGAAACGACTTTAGGGGCAGGATACGGGCCTGCAGGCCTCCTCAGCATGTGTGATTTCAGATACCGCAGACCTGTCTGAGGGACGTATCTCTGGCAACATCAACTATGACGGAGCAAAGAACAGAGAGCTTCTGAACAACATTACAGGCTTTTAAAGACGCATGTCTAGCTGCGGCCTGGGTCTGCTCTACATGCACGCTAAAAACATGGCATCATCAATCCAACGACAGTTAAGCACATGCAGAACCAGATGAACTGTGCTGAGACGCTTTTAAGGCCCTGATGGCGTTGAGGTTGGTTAGATCTCTTGGAGAACTCTGAGCTGGATGATCGGGAACCTACACAGACATCTATCTACAGAAGAGGGTGGTGTGTTTATTCTGTGGGAACCTGCTGCTTCCGCTCTTACCTGGAACATCTGCCTGACTTTCTGCTTGGGCAAATTGACGTTGAGTTTGTGGAGCAGCTGGTGAACCTCGCCGATGCTCAAGGTGCCGTCTCTGTTTTTGTCCGCCTCAGAGAACGTCTGCTGCAGCCACGTGATGTCGCAGTTAAGGCGCAACACGCCGGCCTGGCCGTCCCACAAACTAAAGGCGGATGCTAAGAAGCAAGGGAACAGAGCTCGTGTGAGCAATGTTCTGGTGTCAGAGACGACGCCAGAGGTTCCTCTGTCCGTCTTCTGATCGGTCAACAGCTCCTTTAATCTCATAACAGGGATTGAAACTCGATCGCTTCAGTGTGTTTTTTAATGTGTTCATGCTACAGAGGCTGGATAAAGGATATTGATCGCGTGTGCGTTGCCTGCGGGCCAAACTGTCTTCGTCGCTGATCCCAGCCATGAGGTATTTCAGACCGGTGACCCAGGTCCGGGCTTCTTCTGCATTGGTGGTGACCAGGTCCAGGGACTTCACCCGCTCCCCGTGGTAAATGCTGAAGCAGCAGTTGGGGTCGAAGCGGTTGTCGGCGTAGCGCCGGAACATCTCTGACTTCTTGCCCTCGCAGACTTCTTGGATGGAATCAATAGTTACTGGAAAATGATAATGAAAGGTAACAGGAACCCATCAGAGATGAGCAGGGCATTCATTTGGAGATTTGATTATCTGCAGCGTGCTCTCAAATGTGTCTCACAGTCATCTCTAGACGGTCTACAACTATATTAATGAAGATTGTATCCTTTGAACAAAAGAAACAGCAGTTAATATTTCCTGGCTTCATGTTGTTGTTTTACGTTAGTTCCCCCAAACTAAATCTACTGTTGGTTGGGTGGGTGAGTGGAAACTACTCTCCTTTTTTTGAGTTTCAAAGCCAATCAGAGTTCAGTCCAACACGGCTTTTTTATTCATTTATTGCCAGGGGAGCTGACAGTTGTGGAAACTCCAAGCTACTGTGCTTTGTTACATGCTAATGGAAAATCGGCTTGTGGGAAAGTCAGACATTTTGCCTAAACACATGATTCTGGTTATGAATATAAGCATATGTGTATTTGAGTAGCATCCTGGTGCCAGGTTTTTTTCTTTTTTTTTTAACTGTTTAACTGATTGAGAAGAAGTGCTGAAACGGTTTAGAACTTTCCAGGTGTAATAACGAGCTTTAGAACCACCATACGGAGATATGACTGAACTGATGGTCCACAGTGGGAATTCTGGTTATTCCAGTCACACACACACACACACACACTTGTCCTGATGTAATTGAGGCTGTGCTGACGACTCACTTTTGGCCTTGTCCTGTTTCTTCGAGGGTCGCCACCTGATGCAAGACTTGTGCTCGTCAAGGTAAAAGAACCTGAAGAGTCCCTTTTTCTTTCCTTTCAGTTTGGTCATCTCGGTGCCCGTCTGCATGGTGTACATGCACCTCTCCACTGCAGGAACACACACACACTCACTCAGAGTCAGAGCATTTCGGAAGTACGCACAGGAGAAGATGAAACTGTTTCGTGGTGGCGTTTTGATGAATAGGTAGTGTTGTTTGTGCTGAGAGCAGGTAACCTTTGTTTGTAATCTGAAGCTCAGATGCATGTGACACAAATTTGGCACATCAGTAAGGCTAATCCGGAGGGATTGTCTACTCTCCATATGCCCCTTATCCACTCACAGGCTGAGGTGCAGCTCCCGTGTGTTGTAAATGTTTGCAAGAGGGGAAATATGAAGGCTAGTGTATTAGATTTGCATGCAGAGGCCTTAAATGCTGCATATGGAGCTGATCTGAGCCCCACGTGGAAAGGAAACATTTTAAAGTGGCTATCTTGTTTGCAAACAGATTATATTTTGACAAGTCACCCAATGACACCTCAGCAGCTTGAATGCTTTGAATAAAAAAGTGCGTGTCGTGTTTGTGGAGTTTCTGATTTGAGTCATGAGTGAATCTTACCCATCTGGCCCAGCCTCCATTTTGGCTGCGCGACCACGCTGCCACCAATCCAGAAAAACTCCTCTGCCAGTCTGGACACGGAGGCTTTGTGCCACAGTTTCGGAGAGCTCATGATAGAAGGAGAAGGAGAGTTTGAAGGACTGGCGCCTTGTCTCACCTGAGGACAGGTGCCTTTAGCAACGGAGGGAGAGAACATTCCTACTGAAAGAGATCCTTGGGACTGAAAGTGGGTGTTCTTCTGCACCAGTGGTGGGCTGCAACTCAGCCCTGGAGACTGAGGTGCCATTGCTGGGGTGCTGTTCATCCCTTAAGTGTTCCCTGGAGCTCAGGCCTCCTCTCCCAGTCACATCACATGAACCCACCTCTCTGCTGGGCTCCTCCTGCGTCCTCTCATGCAGATTCTAGCCTCCTCTTCCACTTATAGTCTTCCCCTGAGGAATCTGGTAATGATATTTCCATCGTGGAGCCTCATTCCTTCTCATCCTCTGTCCTGTGACTCAGTGCAGAAGCCACAGATTCCTCGATATTTTAAGTTTTTTTGCCCCGGAGAGACACCGCGAAAGAGTGCGCAACATGTGTCAGTCTGTAAATCTTCTGTAATCCCGGAGTGAGGCTTCAGCCTTGCTTTAATGGAGGGATTTTCACGCAACCTGTAAGCCTCCGAGGCAGCACAGTGGAGCCGGAAGGTGCAAACCTTCATTTGGCTACACTTAGTGAGTCCTGATCAATACCAGTTTGATCCTAACAGCTTTGAGGCTGCTTTTGGCATTAGATGCAGCCCAGATCGAGTTAAAATTACGGTCACATTAGTCTGACTGTAGTTTCAAATGCGTGTTTATCAAATATGGTTGACTGGAGCCAGAACATACCTCTGACTTTTTGCCGTATACACCTGTTTCTAACACATGCACACAGACTCCTAAATCTATTCAGTCTTTAAAGGTGTGTACGGGGATTTATTCACATGCAGCAACGATAAACACAGAAACGCCAGATTGTTCAGTGATATCCTGTGAATGATGTCCCAGTGTTGGAAGTGTATAAAGCGTTGTTAACAGTGAAGTTAATTAAGGCTGTTTGATTCGGTCCTCTTGTTGTTTTGCATGGACCCTGAGCCTCTGACGCACGAGGAGCCTTTAGCTGAACATCATCCTCATGCTCGGCTTGAATGGTTTGATATGAAAACCAGCTAACAAACACGTGTGTGACTCCTCCTTTAATGTTAACTGGAGAACGTCCAAAGGCAGCGCAGCCAGCAGCAGTGCCGAGAATCCAATTTTCAGCTTCCTGTTTTTCTCCTCTGATAAAAGCAGCGTTGGAGCCCAATGCTCTTCAAGGTGTGACGGTGTGTGACAGTGTAGGTGCAGACAACCATCAGACATCCATCAGACAACCATCAGACAACCATCAGACATCCATCAGACAATCATCAAAGAAGCAGGGACAGTATAAAGGTCAACCACTACTTTTTAGTCTCTAAATATGATGTTTCTAACTTTTAAACAGCATCAATAAATACTGGTTTGTATTTGTCTGTTTGTCCCTTTCAAGCTTTTGTAGAAATATTCACCTTAATATTTATATCAATATTTTCTCTTTTGTCAACAAATACAGCAGTTAGCAGTTACCCTTATAAATTGTAATATCCTAATAAATAATGATGATAATAATAATAATAATGATAATTATTTTATTAATAAATAAAACACAACATTTATTAAAAATATGTATAAGCATCTTATTAGTCTTGAATGTATGCAAGAACACACATACACACGCTGAAAGACTGATTTCGAATTTTATTAGATATTATACAAGTTGTCCAAATAAAAAGAAAACATTGAAACAAAAGGCTGGCGAAGCCCCGATTCCAAACCAAAACTACAACAGCATCAGCTAACAAAATGGATATTGCTATTACACTGTACCCAACAAATACTGAGCGAGGGTATCATCATGATAAGACATAAGTGTTTCTCCTCTAGGACGTCAGAGAGCACCACAAAGAGGTTTCGGCTTTTACTCTATCTGGAGAGGGAGCTGGACGTGCACCTTCCCAACCTTTTATCCGTTTTTGGTGGTGTGGTGTTTTATATATATATATATATATATATATATATATATATATATATATATATATACACATATATATATATATATATATATATATATGTGTGTATATTCACATACTCTATAATTCATCAAATAATACTCTCAAATACAAACACAGCCGAGGTTGAGGTCACGAGCATCATCCTCGTTGAAACCACAGATTAGTGTTTGTGATCTGCTCAGACACACATCCATTCTGTTAACATGCGCCGCCGCGGCGACAAAACTCAGGGATACAGGTAAGAAACTGCAAGTTAGCAAATCCAAATATATTCCTTTTTTTTCCTTTTTTTGGTTTCAAGTAAGAGCAACAAATAATATTGATATTCAATTAAAGTCTGGAGCAAGCAAACATACTGACAAATATCTTATTTACAATACGGTTGTGTTTATGTACAGCGGAGGGGGAGCGTGTCTCAATTCCAAGTTTGTGTTAAAACTTTTGTAAAATGTAACAGGGAGTACGATGCACACCGCAAGGTTTCTTTTTCTCTAAAAAGTGCAATTCCTTTTTTTTTAAGTAAAAAAATATATTTCCATATTTTGTATATATGTAGAAATGTTGTTTATATAAACAGCATTTGTTGATTTAAGAGCCCTGCTGACAGTGACTAAAAAATGAATGTTTTTATTTCCAATAGGCAGCAATTATTTTAGAATATAAATTATTTTACAATAATCATTAGAAAAAATGAGAAGTACCGCATTTTAACAAAGACAGGCTGCTATTAGAGATAGGGTTTTTTTTTTCTTTTTTAGGGCTTTGTGGAATTATTTGCACTAAAGTGGGCAAGAATATTTGCTATTTATCACACGGTTTGGTTGAAAAAAAAAAAAGACACCACTGGAGGCAAACAAACAATGAAAGTTGCATGATAATATTATAAAGTAACACTTTCATAAAATATTTGAGCATGAAACAGCGGCGGACCCTAAAGGAGCCCACCTTTAACCTCCAATCCTTCAGGGTTTGAAAATACAAAAAGGTAAACGAGCCAGTATACATGCGTCCATGTTGGAATATGGACGTTCTCGTGGGTTAACAGCGCTGCGGAAGCGACATTTCGTAAAAGTACATCATCTACAGTTATAAAAAGCAAGCTGATATTAAAAGTAAGTTGTGGTAAACCGGTGTCTCTTGTTTCCAGTGGTCTGCGTTGACACCTGTGAGTGTACCAATAAGTTGCAGCGCCGAGAGATTCATCTGCTCATGTTTCACCGCCTGCGACGTGTTTCTTCCCTTCATATTCAAGTAGTGTTGTGTGGCCATATTTGCACATCTCAGAATAGCTTATACCAAAATAAAATCCTTGGACAGGCGGGTGTCTAAGCGAGGGTTCTGGAGAAACGCGCTCTTCGCTGCCGAAGTCTATCACAACATGCTGGGATATCATGCTACTTTCCAGTTCGTCTGATAAAATCCATATATTGTCAGCGTAGTATTGAGTTCGATTACATCATAATATATATGACGGGTTTTTTTCATCTACACATGGACTCTCGGTGTGTCCAAGTCTTTATCCTTTGATTTCCACCTTTGCTCCACCGTTTTGAATGTGCAACTCTAGGATGCGTTGGGGTGTTTTGTGGTCTGTCCGTGGGGGTCCTCGGGGGCGTCCTCGGCCTCTCCGGCCTGGCTGTTCTCGGCCTGCATGGTCAGCTGGGTCTGCAGGTCCTTGACCACGCTCTCCAGGCTCTGGCGAGCTTCCCTCTCCTGCTGCAGCTCTTGCCTGAGCTGCTCTCGGTCGGCTTCCGCCTGCTGCAGCTGCACGTGCAATTCTTCGATCTGCAAACCAGACGCAGGTTTTTAGACGGCCGATCCGGAGCTGAAACATCGTGTCTGAGTGACTGCACTCACCTGAGCAGAGTATTTGATGCGCAGGCGCTCGGCCTCGCAGCCCTCGTCACAGGCTCGCAGCTGCCGCTCTCTCTCCAGCTCTCCCTTCAGGCGCCTGCAGGTCTCCACCATGTCCCTCATCTTCCTCTCCCAGTCCACCCGCAGACGCTCGATCTCCTTTCGCAGGTTACGCTTGGCTTCGATGGCCTCGCGGAGACGCCCTTTCTTTGCCACCTTCACAAATTCCAGTTCCTGCGCAAATATCAGCAGTTGTTGGCACAATTCCCACCTGGCCGCTACCTCACAGTGCTTGACGGTGGCCGTACCTGCTGGAGGCTGCGTTTGGCCTGCACGGCAGCTGCCAGCTTCTCCTCCTGCTTCACCCTCATTCTGATGATCTCCTGCAGGACCTTTTCTCGCGCCTCCTTGGTGTCCATGCCTCTGTACAACATCTGTCTCAGGGTGTCGATCTCTGGGCAGACCATCCCCGACAACGGAGCGGCCCCCTCGGCCGCACGGGCACAGTTATGAGGGGTCAGACTGGGTGACACGTTGGTGCAGGCCGACGGGGGTGAAGCCAGAGATGAAGATGGCAGAGGACCTGGTGAAAAAGCAGGAAACATGAGTTAGCTAACACGCTAGTAGTGGTGGTAGGAGTTAAACTATTTCATTTTAGTCTAGCTACACATTTAAACTCAACCACTGTTTAATAAAAAACAGACCAAGCGTAAGAGAAGCAGGTGGGTAACTTTTTTTTAGGTTGCCTTTCTTTTTGTTTTTTAAATGCTATCACAGGCTGTTATAAAATATCTATATACATAAAAAACCAGACAATTATAAAATCCAAAATAAAAGCTGTGGATTAGGAAGCACTATATTGATAAATGCCAATTAAAAAGGTGCTGATTGCTTTGGAATGTTAACCATTCCTGCTCTGAGCAGCAGGGGGCAGAGTTGTGCAGGGTTCTCCCTCCCAGTAAAAACACTGTGGGTTTGTTCCATCACTAATCGCTGTGACCGGGAATGTGTCTTGCGTCACGTGACTCCCGGATCTGTCCATGTTTTGCACTCACGATCGTCACAGTTGTCCACATCGATCTCTCCGTCGGTGTCCATGTCATCGGGCTGGTTTGTGGTACGGGAAACACAGGGTTTTGCTGCAAGTTGCGCGTCTCCATTATGCATCTCCTGCGCTGGCCTGGAAATGGCCGCAGGCCCCCTGCAGGGAGCGTGGCTGTCACCAGGGTGGAGCGGAGGTGCCAGGGGAATTATGGGAGCTGGTGGAGTCTCCTGACTCTTGGAGAAGGGCCTGCAGAGAGAAAGAGAGCGCATGTGTGCTTTTCCAAGCACTCGCCAGGTGGCATTTATGTTCAGACTATTTAAAAACTAAAAGTATTAGCGATGACTCACCTCTCCACCTCATTCTGAGTAGATGATTTCTCTTTTTCGGCTACTTTAGGAGACCATGGGCGGAAAGCGGAGGGCCTCTGCTTCAGCTGGACCTGTTTGAGATCCTGGAACATAATAAATGAGGACACACGTTGATAGAGAATGAGATAGAGAATTTTTTTCTTGTTTTAAATTGACCGCTGAGCTTCAAACTATTGCGCTTTATGTTAGGGGCGATCGCATCGTCGGTACCTTCTGTGCAGACTTTGACAGCGATTGCAGCCAGTCGTGTTTCTGCTCTTTTTCAGCTGCGGGGGATTGTAGTTTGTCAAATTTAGACCTCTTGCTGGGGACCGGGCTGGGAGACTGAGGAGAGAGGAGCACAAACTGGTTAATCACCACGATCTGCGCGAGGTCAAAATGTTGAAATGGCATCACAGGCTGCCGTCGATTTTCCACAAGCCCTCCAGCTTTCAAAAAGCTTCTGTTTCATCGCTCACGAGGACACAATCGCTCACAACAGAGTCGAGGAAAGAGAGGAGACAAAATCGACAGGAAATCAGCAGCAGGACCGAAGAGGAGCACAGAAAATGCATGTGTGTGAGCTTTCAGTCTCAAAGTGTGTGCGTGTGTGTGTGTGTGGGCTTTGAGCTGAGCACTCAAGCTGGTCTGGCTGGCAGCCAGCAGGGTTACATTGCTCCCTGCCAGGCAGAAGAGGCGCCATCAGGTGGAGCAGATCGACTCTCTGAGCCACAGAAATATTGTAATACAGAGACAGAGATGAAGAGAGAGAAAAAAGAGAGGGAGAGAGAGAGAGAGGGGGAAGACAGAGAGGGGTAGGAAAGTTCCTGCGTCAGAGCAAATGGAGGAGCACGTCCATCAGACGTCTCAGATGGAAGAGGTCATGAAAGGCCTTGAAAAGAGGCGATTCTGAAAGGCGGCTGGGCTGTTCCGGCTCTGTGAGCGCGCACGAAGCCGCAGGGCCGAGCGTCGAGGAGATAACCAGCATCTCCAGGTCTCAGGTCTGCACTTGACAGAGGATCTGTTTACCTGAGCGGGCGCGGAGGCCAGCACGGACCTGCCCGCCGCTCTCGCTTACTCACCGCTATGACATTCCGCCTGCAGGAATGGCAAACACTCCCATCTCCCGCCAGACAAACCATTATTCCATCTGCCTCCTAAATCCCCACTAGAAGACAATCCGGCGAGGGTTCGCAGAGATGTGAGACCCAGCCGTGCCTTGCTGTAATCACCTCGAGATGGAAGCGAATAACAAACCTCATTTAGCGAAAAGAGCGAAAAACCCGCCTGGTGATGAATCACGTCTCACAGCTTTTCAGCGCTGAGACATACGTGCGTGTGTGTGTCCACATGCAGCTATGAGTGGGTGCCTGTTGGGACACCTGGAGATCTGTGTGTGTGTGGTTAACACTAAGACCAACTTTTAAACCTCTCTGACGTCAAACTATCTCCGACCTTTGGTAAAAACTAAATAAATGTACAAGAATTAGCTGTAGTCTGTGAGGGTTGGTGGGTCCACACACACACACACACACACACACACACAGCAAGCATGTGGCGGGATAAACTTTTAACTTGGGGATAGTGGATCTTTTGACTAATCGTGTCTCCAAACTCCAGATTTCATGACTCATGTATTTCACATTTTTGCTGATGATTCATCCCCGCTCTGACAGCCGGTCGGAGCCTCTCTCTACACTCTTCCCTTTCTGCTGGTTTCTACAGATAAATCATTCAGACATCTTGCTTTCATTTGAAGTTGGTGTTGGAAACCAGGCCTGAGTTTGCGATGGCCACGCTCTGCCTGTGCGTCCCGCTTTCCTTGGCTCAGCAGATGGAGGCCACGTGAGCGTCTGGACCCTCCCTCCACACCTCCTCTCTACCTGTCTAACCTGTAACCTCTCCAACACCCCCCCCCCTGGGGTGAGCCTCGACCTTTCACCTGCCTGTTGGCGGACCCGTGGCGCTGCTGTAATCAGACTCTGTAATTACTGACTCGGCTGTTGTTTTCCTGACAAAGGATGTCTGGCCGTCTGGTACTATTTCTACCCTGAGGTTTTGGAGCCCCAGGAAAGCAACGCGCAGTAGACATAATACAGTCAGAAAACAGACACTCCCAGACACCACAAGGGACCTGCTGGCTAAATCTGACACTGACCTCACAGGAGAGCAGCCGCACAGCTTAACTCACCGCCACATCTATAGACATAGCACGACCACGGAGTCATAACAGCCTGCATGCACATCCTCACAAGGCCCCACTGAGGGAGACGGTAGGACATCCCTCCCTCCCTCCCTCCCGTTCCCTCTCTTTCTGGTAACAGAGGGAGACTTCCTCTGTGGAGTTTGCTTTGGCTGAGTCCCCTGTGGGAACCGAGTCTTGAGTGGGGGTGGGGGTGAGGCTGTGGGGGGAGGCAGGGGAGCGGGACCACAGAGGAAGCACTGAGCTGAAGGAATGTCTACTTGAAGGCCAAGTGCAGCCTCTCCTTTAAGACTCCATTCAAGCATTGCCCTTTTCAACCCGCTATTGTATGATATTTCTTTCAGGCGCGTTAATGAGCGAGCATTTCAAAGGGAACCTGTGGGGTAAACAGGGTCCAACAGCAACGGGGCAAGCCCAGAAACGCTTTATTTTTTAATTAGCGGCATATAATGGCTGGACAACTGCGGTGCAAATCCCCCGCTACTTGCATGCAGGCATCGCCGACCGTGGCACGCTGCAAACGCATCGATAGCAATTGTACGAGCGGATCTTTTGACCTGTTTGTAGTGTAAATAAGTCAATAAAATGATAACTGGGGCATGGTGGGCACTGAACTGTTATTTCACTTGAAATTAGAGCTAATAAACCAGATCTGTTTATTGGCCACCCAACACTGAGCAGGCGCTTGTTTTTACCTAAACTTTCACAAGTGTTTCTGTCTTTTCAGGCTTCTAAAAAAAGCCTCAATATGTAACAAACCGAAAACTTTTTCAAGCGAATCAAAGAGGCTGCCATGTTTGCGCTTTCTTCTTGGCCTTTATGCTGAAACCCAGACAAGAAAATTGATACCAAATGGAGAAACTGGAAACAACGAGAAACAGCCCAGCTGAACAGGAACGCCTAAATATAACATGTCTGTCACGGAGCTGCCGCCGTGCTGGTGGACTGTGTAACCTCTGAGCCAGGCACTTTCCACCTTAGTTTTCCACTCTCCGCTGTGCTAAGCTAGGCTAACCTAAAATGGCTGAAGAGCCAGACGTGCTAGCGCCGTGTGGCCTAATCAAGTAATTAGCATTGGTGGTAGGGCAAGGCGCGGAAGGGCGCTCATTTGGTGAGACAGAAATAGTTCCCCCAGCTGAATTTCTTCCGGCGTCGGTCATTCAATATGGACGCGCGCTGCACGATAGCGTGGCATTAAGGAAAGCGCGCAGCAACAAGACACAACAGTTTCAGATTGCAGCCTCGCTTCCCCTCCTAAACCCCTGAACGTAATCCCCAGATGGACATGTGTTCCGTGGGGCGCTGTCTCACCCAAGGGCACAGCAACTGGCGCGGCTCGCTCGGGTAACGGCCTTAGTTGGAGGTGAGAGAATACTGGTTGGGGTAATCTGATTCCTGTAGTCTGGTGCGGATATTCGCAGGGATGCCTGCAGCTTTCCGTTCACTCTCGCTGCACAAATTGAGCGACAGTCCCCTGATTTATATCCAGCCCTGCGGTCACCTCCTAACAGCTGAGGGAAAATGATTGGTGTCTGCTCAGAATATCCCTGAAACTTCATCCAAGCATTCTCAGGACCAGCTCCAGCTTCCCTCCGCTCACTCTTGTCTTAATTCATCACTTCTTGTTGCGCCCAGGTTGTTTTTCGTGAGCCCTCGACAGCGCAGACACACTCGCAGATGCACAACTTGGCATACAGTCGGCTTTACAGGGACACTTATTGGATTGTCCTAATTGTCTCTGGGATTGAGACTCGATGAGGTGGACGAGCCGCTTGTCCTCAACGGTGGAAACCATCCAACCGAGTCCGTGCGACTCGAGGCAGCTTCCAACAACAGCAAGCCATTTTTAGGTCAACTCAATTATTTACTTGGCTACAGATGAAAAATAAAAGTCCGGTTTTAGTAAAAAAACCATAGCTATATCACACTTTGGTACCATATGGATCATGCTATGTTTGGTTGAGGTGGAGAACTTTAACATTTTGAACTCCTGGTGGGTGGATCTGTACGAATGCAACATATTTTACACACTTGCCACATGTTTTCATTTAACATCATCATTCACGTATTAACTGGGACACACAGCTGTCAAATAAACGTGGCGCGGTAAAAGCTATAGATATATTAACTGGTTTGAACATGTTGGAACGAAGTAAGCTTTTTCAGTCCACTGCTAGATTTAGCCAGTGAAATGGGTGTAGTTTATCGGTCATTAATGAACGGTTCATGAACTGATAGTAACGGTGAGATTTATGTGCGATAGATAAAGTGAACATGCCCTCAAACCTTCCTTGGTGAATTTGGTCAAAGTGAATTGTAGAGGAGTAGAAAAGCTAATTAAAAAGAAAAGTGTGTGAAAATTTCAGAATCATTCCAGCTCTATTGACGGCAGCGTACTTTGGTTTTTGCCCCTGAAACCATCTATTTTTGCGGAGAAGACAGAGACTGCACTGTTGGTTTAATTCACTTTAGGCAAGGCACTAACACAACATGCCCAGATGTGATCTAATATTAGGATCCATTAAAACGTCTAATCTTTTAATGCCATTTCTGGATTTTCCTGTGAGGGCACGAAAAGCTCACCTCGGCGGCCAGCGCAGACCACAGCACCAAAGTGCTACTGTAAAAAAACGAATTCTAGTTCAGGTCCAAAAGATGGCAGCCAAAGTAAAAGAGATGCCCCCCCCTGCCCCCATCACCCCTCCCGCTCTGTTGACAGTGGACTCTCTCTCCCTGAGGATAGACCTCACAGTATAAAGGCCTCGGGAGTTATTTGGAGACATCAGAAACCCAAGACCTAAAGACACAGAACAGATATCACCGCTGATTACACATTATTAGCATGAGCAGGTTTGGTATGGTTGTGGAGGGGGGGGTATCTTAGGAAGGAAAACGTGCTGTACGGCTGGGGTATTATTAGAATCGGCATAGCGCCAAATTCAGCGGATAGCTGTCTGAGTTCACCCCCCACCAACCCCCACCCTCCCCCTGTTCCTGCCGCCCCCAGCCCTACTCACAGTGTGTGGAGGGGGGGGGGAGAAAAAAGGAAAAGGAATTAAACATCAGGCCACATGATCTGAGGGAAGACACAAGGCTCCGACACAGGCAGGAAAGCACACTCGCACATGGAAACACAATACGCCTTTATGCTCCTATTCACATTTAGCACACTTATAGTGTAGGAGCAGCTGGAGTGGTAACCAGAGGGGGATGAAGGTTAACGAGAAAGACAGACAAAGAGAGACAGGGAGAGAGAGAGAGAGAGAGAGAGAGAGAGAGCAAAAGCGGGCTGGAGCTGACCCACGTCCATGGAATTTAATTTGGTGCCGCTGAAGGGTAAAATAAGTTCCTAGTGGAAACATAATTTGTGCAACTTTCAAGAACACCAGGAAAAAAAGGAGCGAGAGGTCGCACAAATTTGTGAGGAAAACCATTTAGGCACCAATTGGGCTCGCTGGCCGACGCAAAGCATCTTATGGTAATGAAGTCGATTTCTTGGAGCTCCGAGCCAAACAAATGAAATATTTAGTGATGTGAATACGCCTGCAATACGACTGCAGCGCAGCTAGGTGGGCGCCGCCCGGGTTTTCTTTTGCATGCAGAGGGCGCTCGCACGGGCCGTGCCGCAGGAGAAGGTTGCGTTTGCGTGGCAGGGTTTGCACTTCCATGCATGTGTGCGTGCCTTTACAGAAGTTGATCTCGGCCGTGCAGCAGTGCCAATGCCATCTTTGCCTTGCGAGCTTAATCCCTCGGCGCTGCACCAACAGCCAGCTGATTCTCTGCCAGCAACGCATTCCTACACATTTAAACCTTCCACTGTTTAACTTACCTCGTCTTGATCTTTGAGGTTATTAGTTACACCTCTGACATGTACTCCTGCTCGTTTGCCTTCAGACCCGTGTCGGAGGATTAAAAGTGTTGCAGTTTGCCTGAAATCAACCATCTGATAGGTTGTGTTGGGGGAAAGAAGGGCAGGGATGAAGGGAAAGCAGGGGTTATTTCCTGCTTGTTGATTCCGTCCTGCACCAACACTGCCTCGGTAATTAGTTTTCTACAAAAGGAATTTCTCCTGTTTGTAAGATGTGGGGCAAACATAGTTTCAAGAGGTTTCTACAAAAGAACAGACAATTAAAAGATTTTGGCCCGTGCAGATTAAAACAGAAGTAGCACAGCGTGAAGTAGATCTGCGTTTGTGAAAATCTATGTCCTAGATTCAGCACAGCCCAACACAACAATAACAAGTTGGGTGGGCTGTTGTTTCCCAAGCGATGCCTCCGGATTATATAATTCCATGAACAAAACAGTAATGTTTCTTTCTCTCTCCCTTTTTTTTTTTAAGTATTGTTTTCAGACGGAAGACTCCAGTTGGCAGGAAAGCGTGCGCCGTTGTTCTCGGTGTGAGCACGCCACCAGCTTCTGCTCAACAACGAGACAGCGAGTCCAGTGTCTAACTGGGCAGGATTTAATCCTCCAGATTAATACTAATGCCACAGCAAAGAAGGCAGAAAGACGATTAAAATGTCACTGGATAACCTCCCTGCAACCCAAACAGTAACTGTTCCAAATACACAGACCATTATATCACTGGCAGTACCTGGTACTGGGCGACTCCTCCGCACCTCCCTCGCTAGGCAGAGACGGCGGAGAGGTCGGGGGAGGGAGAGGGGTGGGGAGCAACTGCGTGGGGACTGCTGGTTGCGGCAGTCTGGGCTCAGTCAGGGTCAAGACCTCCCGCGTCTGTGTGATTGACAGGCCAGATGCGCAGTCAAATCTCGCCGTTAAGTGGGATAAAACTGACCAGCCCCGCGGTCCCTGCTCTCACACGCCAAAATCCAGTAAAATAAGATTGCGGACAACCTCCCCCCCTCCGCCCTCCACCCCCACCAGGCTAACATCCCGTGCCGCTAAATTCAGGCACAGACCCAAACAGCGTCACACGTGCAACCCCTGAGACAGCAGCCAGACCTGTCAGGATTGGTCAGCTGAGCTGCGGGTTTGCCACCCATGCAAACGTCCAGCCAAACAGCCCCCCCCCCCCAAACCCCCCTTTCCAGTGAGGGAGGCAGAGGCAGGTGCTGGGCTCTTTTGGAATGATGAAAATGGGATGAATACCAGGGGTTAGGAGGTGTGAGGGGATGGGGCCTGGGCCAAAGGGGTGTGTGTATGTATGTGTGTGTGTGCGTGAGTGGGGGGAGGGGGTTGTCATTAAAGCTGAGAGAGGGCGAGGTGAAGTTAAGGTCGCTGCTCACTCAGGGTCCCATATGATGTCATTTGACTAACGCAGGCCGTGCCCCGGGAAATGCTCTGGAGCTAATTGGTTGAACTGGGGGTTATAAATCTTGTTGAAATTTATAGACACCGTTCTGGTCCTTCCATTGAAAAGCTGCCGACCAGTTTAGAAAACCTAATACTGGGCTCCGCCACCGCAGTTGTTTCCTCGGACGGCTCCGACAATGAAATGCTCTTAAAAGTCAAAGCTGCAGACACCTAATATGGCTCTAAAAGCTCGCGCAGCTTTGAACTTCAATGAGGTTGAAAGTTGAATATCATATTCTTTCACGCCGCGCTCAAGGCACGCCGTGAAAAGAACATTTCTTTTTTTGTTGTTGTTTTTGTTTTTGCAATTCTAGAGAGCAACAAAGGAGACAATCTGCATTTGAAACGTACTAATGGAAGCAGGAAATGGTGCAAATGAAAGGCCTGATATTAAAGTGCAGCGAGGAGTCTTGATGTAACAGAAGTGAATCACTCCTGGAGAAACGCAGCAACGCCGGCGGGTTCAACCAATTAACTGTCAACACATTTCCAAAACTACACTAGGAGTTACTGCAAAAATGTTCCTCTCCGGCAGAGCAGCCGCCTGACTCATGTGTGCGAGGGCCTCACAACGCGTGTGTGTGCGCAGCAATATTTGAAAGAGATCAAATAGCATTTCACTTGTTTCCACTTGTTCGAGAAATTGTCTGTAAGGGAAATAGGGGATAAAACACCCACAACATCCGTTCCTAAGATCACACATTCCATCCTTAAATGCAGGGTTTGTTTCCCTCCTCCGTTCATAGGAAAACATATCTTCTTACAGAAGTAATTAGGTGAGAGGGCTCGAGCCTGGCAGCCTCCATAAAATGAATATGAGAACTCTGTAATGGAGGGCTGAGAGGGGCGGTTGGTGGACCGCAGCACCTCATGAATTCTGCAATTTGCCGTCTGTTTCTCGACTCTAAAAATTTTCTTGGAAATGTCTTTTCCTGGATGATTTTTATTGCACAAGAGCCTATGTTTTTCTCCATGGCAACCACATAACAGTGGAGCCCAACTAAGCTCTGACTCAACAAACAGAACTCCACAAAATACTCATTTCTGCGTCAGGGTTTTCCCCTCCTCGTCCAGCTTTCCTGCAAAAATCCTGGCCCAGATGTGGGTCTTTTTTTTTTTTTTTTTTTCTTTCTTTCTTTCTGAACACCGAATGATCGCAGTGGCTGTGAATGAAGACGCATGCTGGAGTCGGTCAGCGCACATGTGTGTCATGGTACAGTAGATTGGTGGAGGAAATGTGAGGAGCCTCAGGTGCATGATGGCCCCGGGTCTCTGGGCCGGCTACAGTGGGACGCGCAGCAGCTGGGTTAACCCGAGGGAGCCTCGCCTGAAACAACAGCAGGTTCAGAACAAAAACACCGGACGAGAAATTACATAAAAGTCTGTCTCTTTCTCTCTCTCCCTCTCTCTCTCTCTCTCTCTCTCTCTCCCTCTCTCTCTCTCTCTCTCTCTCGGCGGGTTGAGCTGGAAGGACTCTTTTTCGCGGGCCTAGTGTGGCCGCTGAAGGGGACGGCAGCCTCCGAGCAGGCGCGGGCCTGCAGGAGGCCACGGGGTGTGGAAGTGTGTCTTCCCAGCCAGTCTTTCCCAGCAAATATCTGGTGTCTGCAGGTCAGACAAGATAACTTACAACAGCCCGGCCCCGAGTTAGGCATTTAAAACACGTGCTTCCAACTTTTACTGTTGCTTATCTTGGCGTTGATGTGCTCTGTTCTGGTAACTGCAGCAGGGGGACTCTCCCCCCCAACCACCTGCGCTTGAGTCGCGCTCGTCTCGGGTCGAGGATTCAACATCTGCTTCTCACTGATGAACTGTCAACCTTCTTGTCCTGACTAGTTAAAGCCATTCCTAAGAAAAGAGTAGATGTCTGCTAGAGTGTAACCCAAGACGACGGCGAGCCGCGCTGCCATCCAGCTGCTGTGGAAGGTGCTGCTGTGCTGGACGCGCTCGCCCACCCCAACGAAGACGCGGAACCGAACAAGCTGGTCCTGGACTCGCTGCGTGTGAGGCGGCTGCGAGGGGGCATGGGAGGCTGCAAACTTTGTTCTCTGCCACTCTCGCAGTCCTGGTCCACCTCGTAGTGAGCACAGTGGAGTACGCCGCAGGGAGGGGAGGCCTCTACACAGGAACTCAATAATAACTTTCAGCAGTCTAGCCAGGAGGCTGGAAGCCCAGACTGCAGCTCTTCCGTGTACCGCTCAGCCCTCCCTCCGCACAGCCCCATGCTCCTCCCTTCGCCCCCCCCCTCTCGTCCTCCTCCTCCTCCTCCTCCTCCTCTTCCCGCTGGCCTGTGTCTGCTCCACAGGACTGATGCATTCTGCAGACAGGCCAGCGCTCTTAAAGAGACACAGGCCACATTTTTATCCCCTGAATCACCGCAGTGGACGGAAGCACTAAAGCGAGAGCAAAGTCCCTCGTTTCCAGCCCCTCGACCTAGAGCCGCGCTTTATTCCGCCCGCTCTCCTCGAGACGCCGGCACAACGTGAAACGTGAGGGCTGAACTGAAGTTTGTTGGAGAGGCCCTCGCTGGGGCGCGCCGCAGTCTTTCACCGCCGATGCCTTTGAAGGCATCTTTGATGCTTTAATGAATGTTTGTCAAGTGCAATCAGTGCTGGCAACAATAGCCGTAGATTTAATGGCATTGTCATGATAAATCTCCTCTAATGAAAATGCCAATAAACGGAATAAAAAAGCTACTTTGGAGGCGCTGAGGGTGCTGTAATTACACCTTTGGAACATCAGAAAATAGGGCTCTGCAAAAGCCCAAGGCTTGATTTGACCAAAAAATGTAAAGTTCCCACCAAAACAGTAAAGGTTGTAGCCTGAGTTTATTCCTATTAGAGAAAAAAAAAACCCAAAAAACAAAAAACCCACCTAATGAGTGAGTCCTTATCCTCTGTATCCTTATTATTATGACAAACAGATCCATGCAGCTTTAAGAGCGCGTATCCACCATCCACCACTTGTCTATGCTGCTGGTGTTTGTGTGCCACATTTACTATTCTCCTCATTATTCCTGTCTGTTTTATGGAGCAGGAGACCCCTCCATTGCGTGTGGTGGAGCTTAGCCGCGCTGAGCTATACCCACAGTAAGGAAACGATTAAAAATTTATTAGAGTTGAGTGACACAGAAACCTACAAGGGCGTGCCTGCCAAACACGCTCTCATTCTTTGGCTGTCAGCACTTTGCTTATACAAACGGCAGAGAGTCTGAAAAACCCAATCCGAGACTACAAGGTCGACTTTAACCGAACGTAATAGCAAACACACCAGCTATGACTGATATTTTTAATGTGAAATGTGGGAATATTTATGCGCCGGGGCGTGGGGGCGTGTAAAACAGAGCCCTGTGACGTTTTTATCAAACGTTATCTTGAAGGGGCTTAAGGGGTTAACCCATCTCAGCTGCAGCATAACAGAAAGATGAAATCTCTATGTGGAGGTATCAATGCCAGAGTCAGCAGAGCAGCCCAGTCCTCTCCAACGATAACCCCTCTTCTGGAATTTAAAAAAAAAAAAAAAAACCAGCCCCCCGCCCCACCACCAAAAAAAAAAAAACCCAGGGCCGGCATCCAGCTGGAGGTGAGGCAGACAGCCCCAGCTCCGGCCCTAAAACAGCTATGAAATCCTCCAGGAGGGGCAACCTGAGACTCTCAGGGGCATCTTTCCTGCAGGAATGTCCAGGAGAAAATCCCCGACCTCAAAGGCTAGTTTTCTAGCCAAGCCGTGGCGCCGACCTCCCATCAGATGTGCGTAGATCATAAAGCCCGTCTCTGCGGTGGAGCTGCACCTGCACAACAGGCTGTGCAGCTCTTTACTGGTGTGCTCGTGAAGGGGGTGACACATTTCTAAACAACGGCGAGCCACTGAATCACTAAGCACATAATTCTGGACCATCTGTGGTCCTCCAGTCTGTTGTCTGCATCACTTCACACAGGCAACAAAGATTAACAGCGTTTAGTTCTCTCTCTCTCTTTTTTCTTTCCCTGACAAATCAGAATTTTTGAAAATAAATCCTCGGTTTTTAACATTTAAAAGACGGTGGCGCACCAAAACGAGGCTGGAACGCCACACAATGAGAGATTATTTAAATTTCAAAGCGGCTGGTTGTGAAATCGTGGCACTTTATGTTGATTTGTATTCGATCTAATGCTCGTTCCCGTGATATAACAGTTTTGTGTGATGGTTTTCCCAGAGGCAGAGCTAGAAATGATTCAATTTTCACACATAATACTGATCCAGATTTTTAAATATGCAGTTGTAGCTTGTTATTTCATGCGGCTCTTCTTGCCCGCAGTGCTTCCTATGTCTGGCAGCTACGGCTGTGTTACTTTGGCGATTGCGCTTATGTCTGTCTTCTATTTGTCATCGTCACATCTGACGTGCTCGTGTAAGGGAAATTTCGCCTGTTTCATCCCAACATGCTCCAGCAAATTTCAAATTAATTTTTATTGAATCAGTAACCAGCTTTGCGCTGTGATGAGTGTTTGGTTTGGAAAAGACTGATAGCAAAGAAGAAGAAGAAGAAGAAAAAAAAAAGGTCTGCACATCTGTTTCAGTCACAGTGGCACTGGCAGCCAGTCCCACACAGCAAACATCCCAGACGTTTTATTTAGTTTGTTTTTTTTCCCTCGTCTGTCAGGAGCACTGATTAGTGGAGCACGGAGAGCAGATGAGACAGACTGCTCTATTTTAACATGAATTATTGCTGGATCAGAGTCATGAGGTACACAATTAATCCCTGTTTTTACACTCTTTAATCTCATCTGTTCAAATCGCAGTTTCGATTGGATTTCAATTAATTTCCCACCCCGCGAAAATCCTTCTTGTTCGTTTGAGGCAACACGCTCATTAACGCACGCACGGAGATAACGTTGCAGAAACTGCATTTATCCACAGCGGCCCGGCTGGCACGTCCTCCAGCGCCACCTTCTTCACCTCATCAGGCAGATGCAGGATGAAAAGGAAGGCATTGAACTTCTGACCTGTCATTCAGCCTGCAGGGGAAGCCTTGCGGCTCGGGGGCAACCAGAGTCCACATCCACAGCGTCTCCCCGCCTCTCGCTGTCTCACCCTGCCATCCCATAAACCCCCACTAAAAAACCCTCCTGTTCCCCCCTTTTATGGCTGCCAGATGGTGGGGTGGCCTCCTCGCCTCTGGACTTGCCTCTCCAGCCTAGTAAAACCAGCTGACCCCAGCGACATTAAAACTGCTATTTATGAAAAGGCCTGGAAAAAAACACACAAACATCCTGCCGCCGAAACAGTCAAATGTCATCTCATCTCCTAAAGAGCTCTTTTACAAGTGCAGGGGCGCAGAGTCACCAACAGACGTGTGTTCTTGCACCGGGACGGCGGTCAGGCGCTGATATACGACTACACCCAGGTACAGTGCTTTTTTTTTTTTCTCCCCCCTGAGCTCTCTCTGAAAAGGGATTTTATTTGCGTGCCTTGGGTGTGAGCGCAGGACTTTGGCTGTGTCTAGATTTCTCCCTGAGAAACGGAGAAGCAAAACAAACAGAGCAGTCTGCATTCAGGTCGAAAACTGAGCCGCAGAACCGCAGTCTGGCCGGTGGTTCGCGACACACTGTTCCAGCGCTGACTTCACCTAAAACAAACACTCTCAAGACACGTCCACCTCAGCCAGGGCGGAGAACCTCAGAAAGACAACAAGAAAAAACAAGACAAAACAAAAAAAGCGTAGATTTGTACTGGAATAAGCAGCCTCCTCACATCTCCGGCCTCTCCGGCGGTGCTGGGCACACTCGGATCTTTTCACTCGCCTGTAACTTGTGTGGGAGTTGTGCCCTTTGACGGCACGCTCAGACTGAGTCCAAGGTTTTGTGAGTGTGCAGGGCTGGGTGGGAAACGGGGTTAAAAGGCCAAAGATCGCCGCGGTATAAAACAGCCATCCAACCGATGGCATCTTTCACTGACAAATCAATTGAAATGATTATCTGCTCCTTCAACAACAACAACAACAACAACAACAACAACAACTTTCCTCACCCTCTTCTTACCTCAGATTCCTTTCCTTTTTTTCCTCTCTCCTCTTTCTTCCTTTATTTGTTCTACCAGTTGGAATCTACCGTTTATGTCCTACAATTCAACCTGACCTCCAGGCAACCCCTTGCGTGGCTGCCTGAGCCATTAAGGTTGCGGTGACTGCGGGTTATTAGCGTGGTAAAAGTTTACTGTCCCTTCAGCCGCTCGGCACGGCTGCTGTTTGACGCCTCCCAGGAACACCACTGTGGGACCTTTCACACAGCCGGCCGGTAATGAGGGCGTTCAGTCAGGACAACAACAACAAAAAAAGCCCTCCCTCCCCACACACACACACACACACACACACACACACACACACCTCCTAAAGTACACTGACGCATCAAGCAGAAACTGCATCTGACTGAAGACAATGAATCAAACCGGCACATCCCCTATGCGCCAGGGCTTGAGGAATTATGTAGACGAGAAGGCTTGGGGGTGGGTGGGTGGGTGGGTGGGTGTCTGCAGGGGGAGAGGGGGGTTGTCTGCGCTGTGTTTTTTCCTGTGCGGCAGAAGTTGTGGGCAGCAGAGCTAACTGCAGCCTCAGCACTTCTCTCCATATTCTCCCATTTCGAGCCAAGAGAGAGAACAAAGGCAGGGAGCTAAGCTGCTGCAGAGGTAATGAGGACAGAGGCATGCAGCACCGGAGAGGCTGCCCTCAATAACGAGCGCTGCCGCAGCCTGTGATGGAGTCTTGTTGGACAGCAGGAATAGAAATCCATGCAGCTGCTCACGCTGCCTGGAGTCTGCCCACAGACAGTAACTGACTGAGTGCAGCCCACCCCCTTTTTACACTACAGCTCTGCCCACCACAAAATGGAAACCACAGTGTGACTGGAATTTGCTTGGAGACGTTGTGATCCCTGCCGTAAAACTCCATTATAACGGTCCGTTCTGCGGAGATCCTTAATAACAAATTATCCAAGAAGTCTTTAACTGTTTAAAAGGGAACAGTGGGTTCATTATATTGTAGGAAAATGCACGGGAGGAGATGACGGGGCCAGAAAAAAGAAGTCAACGTGACAGAGCGGGTAATTTATACGGAGCAGATTCTAATAATGCGCTGTCAAGGAATCCAAATTCTGTCAGATGGCGGAGCCCGGTTTTCACAAACAACACAGGCCCACTTTCCCGGAGAATGACAAACTCGGCGAGCTGTGGTGTGAAGAATTTCAATACGAGCGGCGCGGCGGCAAGACCGAGGAAATCCACATTAATACAGAAGGAGAATCCCAATTAAATTGGAGGGTACACACTTTATCTCTAGTGTCTGCCAAGGTCTACCAGACTCTCCAGTTGGAATCGGAGCGGAGAGGGAGGAATTTCACAGCGGAGCTAAATCCTAAGATAACTCCAGAGCTGCAGAAGAAAGAGCAACAGCAAATGTCATTATGGCTTTTTTAAAAAGCCATTCTGTTGCATTCCGTCCACCTTTGTTCAGCCACTTCATCCCCAAAAATGACCCATAACTATGTGCTGCAGAGAAGGTCGCAATGTTAAAATAAGTAAATAATTACAGTTGTCAGATATGAAACATGTAAAAATATATGTTTCACCAAAACCCAAGTGCCTTTCATTTTAAAGTCAGAGGCATTCCTCTGAGAGCTTGTTTTGGCAGCTCTTGGCTGTAAAGCTGTGTCAGAGCTGGTCCATGCCAGCCCCACCCCATTAAGGCCGAACCCTCCACATCATGTGTTTCCACTTTACCGATAGGGTGGAAATGACCTCAACGCAGTAAAAGATGACAGGGGTGCTAGCGCTGTGCACCAGATGTGAGCAGAAAAAAAGAGGGAGGAGGAGGAGGAGCTTGGGGGTTGGAGGGGGGGGGGGGGGGGCAGCAAAAACCATTCGCCTGAAGAATTTACTGCAAACCCCTCAGGAACCCTGTGATTGAGGGCTCAAGTGGTGCTCCAGAGGTTCCTGGTCTATCTCAGCCACACTCGGTGAGCGGCGGAACCCCTCCCGGCCCGGCCAGATGCGGGAAAATGGGCGCATGGGCGCGCGTGGCGGCTTGTGCGCGCGCATTCCAAAAACTGTCATTCCGCTGCACCTGCTAGCAACACAAAAGCCACTTCCTCCCACTGTGTCCAGCCAAACCCCTTTATCCCGTTTAGTCCGGCCTGCATCGCAACAAAGGCGCAGAAATTAGGGAGCTGCGTTGATGATAGGGTGACTAATCTCTTTGGAGAGACTCATTGTACGGGCAGACTGTACAGTTCAGCAGCTGAAAGGGGTGAATTAAATATGGGCATGCAGAGATGGGTGTCTTTGTGCACAAGTATGAACCAACAATGCCCTGCTATTACCCCTGGAATAATTCATACATTCCATATGGGACAGATGCCCCAGCCAGACGTTTGTGTATGCTGGATATAACACAGGCAATTGACACAAGGTCACAAGTACAATTATTAAAGCTGGAAATTGCTTTGTTTGGTCTGACAACCATGTTTTATATATATGTATATATACATATAATATATAATTTCTCCCTAATATTAGAAAGAATCACCTGCTGACCTTAGAAGCTGACACCAAAATACCTGAGCAGCAGCTTAAGGTTTCAGCAGGGAGAAGTTTTCACCATAATGTGAAAAGCAGCTTGACTTTTTTTCGGCTGATGTGTGGACGAATCTTCTCTCGAAAGCTGGTCACTGCTAAAGGCACGCGGCTTATAATAGTCCCCTCGTTATAGGATAAAGTGTGGGACTGCTCTATTTCAGGCTGCGGCCATCTGTGTCTGCGCTCGTCGACGGGCTGCAAATAAAGCCAGACGCTTGTCAACGCCACAAGCACAAATGAGGCAGGCAGCCCTGCCGGGCAGTCGGCACAGCCGGGGGCACAGCCTGCAAGTATTAGACACCTGCATAAAGGGAAAGCAGGGGATGAGGGAAGAGGTGTTCCCAGCACGCAGGCGAGTGCGGCTCATCTGTATGCCTGTCTGTCTGAATGTGGACCAGCTGCACTCAGCAGAGAGAAAAGAGCAGAAAACAAGGTGGGGCAGCCGCTTAATGCAACCAAAGGTGGGACCGACCGAAGGGGTAGAGGAAATTCTGCGTCTCATTGAGATAATACGTTTAAACTAACAAGGTCGAAGATGAGGTGGGGGGTGGGTCCCTGGGGAGGGGGGGTGGGGGTGGAGGATGCCAAGACCGAGCGTGACAGATCCCAGGGTGAGCGCAATACTGAATGAATACGTTTGCACCTCGCCGCAAGAGGGGACAGTTGTGCTGAATTCATTGGATACGGGTGCCTGCTGACAGCACTGTGCTGCTCCGTCTCTGCAGGAGAGCCTGGGGGGGCTGGTCTGAGGGCGAGAGCTGGGGTGTGCCGCGTCGAATTTTATCCATCTACCTATCTGTCTATCTATCTGTCTGTCTGTCTGTCTGTCTATCTATCTGTCTGCCTGTCTATCTGTCTGCCTGTCTATCCATTGTCTGTTCATCATGAGAGAAGCAGCCCTCACATGCGTGGAAGGGTGCAGTGATACATGCGTGGCGTATGTAGGCCAATCTGAATACAGACTGATACAGCATGTGCTCACTACAGTGGAGGTGGAGATCTAAGTATAATGCAGTTTGAGGGGGAGTGCAGTAGATCTCAGCGGAGGA
>CAAE01014979.1:2631203-2664402 GCA_000180735.1 Tetraodon nigroviridis
TATGTATGCATGTTTATGTGTATGCCTGTGTATAAATTGTTTGTTAATAATAAGAGAAGAAGTCTTTATATGCGTGGAAGGGTGAAGTGATAAATGCGTGGTGTATGTAGGGAGAATATGAATAAAGAGTGATAGAGGATGGGGTAAAAACAAGTGGAGGTGGAGATGGAAGAATAAATGCAGGATGAGGGGGAGGGCAGAAGAAGGAAGGGGAGGAGAGGGAGAGGAAGAGGGAGAGGGGGGGGGAGAAGGAAAATGTGAGGGAGGGGCAAAGCGACTATGAGGGGGGGGAACAAGGTGGAGGAGGTGGAAAATGGAGGAGGAGAATGATGGCGGCGGGGCGGAGGAGGTAGAAGAAGAGGAGGGGGGGGTGATGGAGAGGGGAGATGTAAACGCCGGTGGAGTGTGGGAGAAGAAAGGTTGTTACAAACTGGAGAAGGAGGAGGAGGAGGAGAAGAAGAACCCCCCGGAGGAGGAGGAGGAACATGAAAAGCAAGGGGAGGAGGAAAGAGACACACAGAGTCTCAGTGTGGAGGTCACGGTGAAAGAGGGTGGGCGAGGTCTCGGTACAGTAACAGGTCTGTGCACTATGACTCTGTGTGCTCGTCTCCACATGTGTGTGAGCACCCGCGCGTGCTCGTGTGTGTAAACTGGCGCGCTTCTTTGAGCCCACCAGCCAGAGAGCACGAAGTTCTTATTTAGCACAGGAAGAGCAGCTCTGCTTAGCAACCACAGCCGCCCTCCAATCACATCACAAGTGTACAGAGTAGACTCCAACTGAGGATGAGTCCTCCCTGGCTGTGTGTGGAGTCTGAGGGGGGCCTCCGAAGACCGAGACACACCTCCTCACCCTCCACATGCGCAACACAAGCTAACTGTTTTTCACAAAAGTTGTTGAGGCCGACGAGCACGCTCCCCATCCCTCCGCCGTTTCCCCTCTGGCAGTGAATTCAAAGTTCATCGAAACCATCCCGATCCAAAATATCAATTATGTATATCCCAAAGAGCGAGGCGCTAGCGTAAATCCCTAAAACATTCATCCCTCCGCTCCCACAGCCATACGCAGCACCGCCAAGCCGCCTGGCGCTACACCAGTTGCGAGTGAACCGACAGTAGCCTGGTTTCGATCTGGTAGCCATCAGAACAGGAGGGGAGAGCAAGATTTGGACCAAATGCCGTCTGAACACTGAGCAGTCTGTTTAGTTTAGCCGCCTGAGCTAATCCTTATGATAGCTTTGGAGGTGGTTGGTGGGCGGATTGTAGGCGAGAGCAGCATGCGGATTTGTCATATGGCACCAGCAGGGCCAACTTCTGCTCTGGGCTCTGGCTCGGTTAGTGCATCTCCAATGTGGCCTCACAGCTACGTAGCTTAGGAGGGACACGTTTGCAGGGGATAAATATTGCAGCAGCGCTCGCGTCTCTGGCCTCTGAAGTCTCCCCAGGAAAGAGCTCGCGTTGGTTTGCGCATCTGCGCTGTTGGTTTGCCGGCGCATCATCTTTGCAGCAGTACATCTAAATCGTGCTCTAATTACACCCGCCCACCCCTCCACCCACTCACCCGCCCGCCCGCCTCGACTGCAGCGGCTTAGTGGCTCAGCCAGAAGCAGATGCAGACTCCAGGATTTCCTGTCTCCACACCAGATGGGTCTGACTCTTAATCACAGAGCTGGAAATCAGGAGGTGATCGAGGAGGAATTGATGATTGTGGAACAACACTATCCCAACACAGGCATCTGTTCTGCTACAAACGGGCTGAACGCCTGGCTGGCTGGCTGGCTTGTTGACTGCAATGACAGCCAGAGCTCATCTCTTCCCCTCCTCATCACCAATCAGCACTAATCATGCTTCTCCCTCACCCTGTGAATCACACAGGACGTCTGTCGCACATAAGGCTGCGTTCACAAAGATGTGGGCAAAAATGGAGCACAAAAGAGACGTCCAGGCACTCAGGGACGTCCGTGTGGATTTGGGCTCCCATATATTCATAGTATCTTGTGCGTCACGTTTTCTTTGCTGCTCAGAAACCTGCTCAAGGACAGACTTTGTTCGGTTAGCTCACTCTGGATGGCTGGGGAACCTTAAAAAGAGGTTCCTTATACATGTATTTTAACCTGAAGCAGTACAGCACAGTCACATTCTCAAAAGAAATCTCTTTGCCCACATCAAATCTAACTTGACAACCTGTCCATCGATGTCCGACATTAAAAACACATCAGTGCGGTAATAATTAATAGCCACGTAAAAATGAATCTCCTATTAAGTGAGACGTTTACGGGAGATGAGAATCAGATTGTAGAAATAAAAGGCGTGCTATGGTGAGAAGCTGATATGCACTAATGGTGAACTATTGCCCGGCCTTATCTGGCGCAGACATGCAGACACCGTGTCGGGCTCCGCTCTGTCTTTGTGGACAGAACCAGGAAACTGGTGACATGGCAAACTCAGAAGTGTGGAGTTCCCAGCCCGGAGGAGGCTGGAGGTTACAGGCCTGTCCACACAGCCCCTAAAGAAACACCGCGCTAACAAAGGGAAGCGGCTGCACTTCACAGCCTCTGAAAGCCTGCCCCTCGAACAAAGGAGGCGGCAGGTCTTTAGCGCACATCACCCATGACAGACCCCCAGCTGACACCCTTTAAACAGGGGGTCACCTCTGCCAGAATGAAGGCCACAACCCCTGGGAGCGCCTGACACCCCTCTGCCTTGACACGCTGTCCCTGCTTCAGCTAAAACACTTAGTCATTGCAGGGGCGGGGGGATGGCTTTTGGTGGGGGGAGGCTGGTCAGCGGGGGTCAGATGCTGAGGATGGGGTTTGCAGAATCACGTGGGAGTGAATTACATAATTCCGCAGCCTCCAGGATAAAATAAAATAAATACATTTGGAAAAGCCAGGACACAGCTGAAGTGCATATCTGGGTGAGGTGGGTGGGTTGGGTCTTATCCGACTGGGTCAGCGCTGGGCAGACAGGCCCGTGGCGGACCAAAGGGATCCACCGTGTCAGCTCTCAGAGCCTCCCAAAGGTCAGCAGACAGATGGGAATGGAAATGAGCCGGCGGAGAGCTCATTTTAATCTGTCCCCGCGCAGCTGATCCAGTCATGACACTCTGCTGTTTGCAAGCAAACACGCTCGCATACATTAGGACGCCCTCGCACCAGCCCGGATCAGCCCGGTGAGGCCGACATCATTTTTATTCTTTATTCGATTTTAACCACAGCGCCCAAATGGAATCAGCCTTTGGCTCCTCCAGGTTGGCTAGCTTCAGGTTTGAGAAGGGTTTTAACAGCCGCTCCATTAAAGGGTGGTTTCATCCTCCAGAACCTCGTTTGGCCTCCTCTGAGCCGGGGGGATCGATCGCAACACCCTCCCTGCTTTACAGTTAAGCGTTTGACTTAAAAGGTGAGGGAAAGTTTCGAGTAATTCCAATCCTCTTTCATGATGACTTTCATGCTAATCGGCAGAGTTACCATGCGGACGATTACACGCAAGGTTTAACACAATTAAACAAGTCACTTAATTGAGAATCCAATTCAAAAGTCCTTGAGATTTACTTTTTTTGTTAAGAAAAGGGCCCATGCGCATCACAAAGTGATGCTGGAAAAGGTGCAGTCAGGAGAAACGTCTGTTGTCTGCCCACTGCAGGTCCCTCCGTCCTTTATCAGACAGCCATCTGGTCAGTGGACTGGACACTGGGGCACGTGATTGGATGGTGTGAAAAGAATGGGGGGAGGCCGGGTCAGTGTCTTTGGAGAAGGGTCAGGGGTTACGGCCCTTTGACAACACATGTCAAGGCCTGGCTCGCACACACCCCGCATCATCTGAATGAGAAAATCTGCAGCCTCCTCTGAGCAATCTGCCCTCATCCTGCACATTAGGCGAGGGGATAAATGACCAAATGCTGCATCTGATGCAAAACAGACACAATGCTTGGCTGGCACAGTTCCCTCCTCTCATCCAGCTTCTCTTTCAGTGGGGAAGCTACAAACGGCCACTCCTGTTTCGCTTTCAGTCAAGAAGAACATCGCTGGAATGAAGCGCATTTCCAGACGATTCCACACTCACGTACGTAAAGAAGTAGGATAAAAAAACAACCGAGCTGCATCAGCAGTTGTTATCTGGAGCAGGGTCTTCCAGCAGCCGTGGACCTGCACCAACCGCCCAGCCTGAGGAAGATCAGGTGGGAGTCTAGACAGCTGATACAGGCAGAGGAGAGGAGCAAACCTGCACTCTTATTAATAAAACACTCCGACATCAGGGGGAGTCTGAGGCCCGCTGATAACATTGAGTTTTTGTTTCACGGGTAAGACGAGCCAGGCGCTGCCTTTGAGCCCCCCGTCCGGCCCTTTCAGCAGCTCGGCCTGTCAGCCTGATGTATGGGGGAGAGCGCTGGTGTGCAGCTCCCCGAGGACCGGGCCCGCCTGCTAACTGGGACAGCCAGCTACGCCACGGCGCTGCCCCTGCCAGCACGCTGATGCTCGGCCTCCGACTACAGCACACACCATGAAAGGCTGTCAGCGCCGGACTCAGAGCCCGTAACTCACGTCGGGACCCGGCCTCAGAGGGAAACTGTCCCCAGTTGTGTGACAATAGTGGACTTCTACATTTTAACAGCTCCGAGTAAGTCCCAGGTTCCACCGTGTTGCGTCCAGGGTGGAAATTTCCTTAGAACCTGGTTCTTTTACAGGAGTCAGAGCTACTGTTTCCTGAGCTGGTGGCTGTGGCTCAGGCTGGAGCAGCGCCGTGACGATGCACGCAGAGATGTCCAATCACCAGCAGAGTCCCACACAACAGCTGCCACGCAACAGAGGAACAGCCACCTTGTCTCAGGCCTTTGTCCACAAGTCTGACCCACGCAGGGCCAGGGACAGCAAAACACATGCACAACACACACAACCCCCCCTGGACACACACACCAAACCTTATTAAACGCTTATCCCCTACCCCACCTCATGGCTCCATAATGGCTTTCCCTTCCCCTCCCCCTTTCTTTTCTCGCACTAATAAAATATATCATTGAGAATCCATTTATCATAATGGAGATGCCCTTGAGTAGGGCTGGGGGTGGTGATATCAGAGGATGGGTGGGCGGGATGTCAGCTGACGGCCGCCCCGTCCTGTCATCGCTTTCACACATGAATGGGATGAGAGGTGTTTCAGAGCGCAGGGGTGGAGGGCGCAGACGGAAAAGGTGTGGTGTGTGAGGAGGCTGGGTGGAAGCTCGAATGAATGGAGAGAAGTGAAAAGGACATTTCTGGAGGCAGGAGGAGGACGCCTCCTTAAAAACAGTTGCAGAGCCAAAGTGTCGACCAAAAAAAAACAAAACAAAAAAAAAACCAAACAAACCAAAAACCACCCACAGACACAAAAAGCAGTAAGGAGACTGAAAAGCGGTGAATAACAAAGTGAAACTGAGCACACTTACTCTGCAGGACAGACTGGACACGTTGCAGCTCAGATCATATTTTCCTTTTAACTCTTTCAGCAGCTGCTCCAGCTGAGCCTTCTGCTCTTTGCCACCGTAGTCCGGGTCCAGGAGCACATAGGCCCGCCAGTTGGCCGAGTCGAAGCCCCAGTGAACCGTCCGGTTCTCCAGCCTCTTGTGACTGTGAACCACAAACTTGTGCGGGGGGAACATGAGTCTGCAGTCCATGCACTGGATGCAGGCGGCCCCCGGCCCGGCGTACAGTTCGGGCACAAACAAGCCCTTACACCGGCCGAAACACTCGTGGTAGACTTTGAAGCTCTTCTCCGTCCGCTCCAGCTCCAGGGAGCCCAACTCCTTGTTGCAGCGCGGAGGGTAGGAGCCGCCGTAGATCAGCGCGTTGCAGAGGCGCTCAGCATCCGTCTGCGTGATCAGCCCGCAGGATGGAGCCGAGAAGGGCAGGATGCCCACCACCTTCAGGATCTCCAGCTGGTCCGCCGTGCACCTGGAGCAGTAGATGTGCAGGTCATCGCACACCGAGTTGATCTGCTGGAGGGAGAAGTCTCTCAGGACGCTGTTGAGGATCTGCGGCAGGCAGAGGCGCTTCTCGCCGCCGACCACGAAGCAGGAGATGGTCTCCCGCTCCAGGACCGTCTCGCACCTCTCCGTGGATCGATCGGACGGGATAAAAAGTGGCCCGGACATCACCGGGGGCGTCTGCGCGGGCAGGGCGAGCACGATCTCGGCGGATTTGCCATCTTTGCCGAAGAGCGCGTCCTGGTGCCACCGGGCGGAAAACGCCGCCGGTCCGCCGAGCGAGCGCATGGAACTCAGATGAAACTGCTTCAGAGTTTGCTGAAGTCCGGGATGGGGCTGAAAGCTCGCACCCTCCATGTTGTAGCGAACCGAGGAGATTTCAAAACTCAAAATGAAACCTCAGACTGATTGGGCGTTCTCAGCATCCGGCCACACGCTCAGTAACGCGCATTTCCATGTCACCGGAGAAGCTTCCCAACGCGTCTGCTCGGAAAACTGGAGGCTCACGAATGTGCGAGGGTTGGCCGATCCCGCAGTGGAAGTCGACAACTCCTTCACTCCGAACCGGCGCTGGTAAAAAACGCAGAAGCGCCGGGTTCTGGGTGGCTTTGCGCTCCTGCGGTTTCACGCAATCCTAATTTGCGCTTGAAATGTGTCGCGTCTGCTTAGTCTGGCGTACTCTCAGTCTGTCTCAGCCCTCTCTCTCTCTCTCTCTCTCTCTCTCTCTCTCTCTCTCTCTCTCCCCCCTTCCTCTCTCTCCCCCTTCCTCTCTCTCTCTCTCTGTTTGTTTGTGTCTGGTTCAGTCATCGAATCCCAGCCAGGAATGTGACTGACTCCGCGGGCTGGCTCTTCCTCCAGACAGCTGTTCCCCCCTCTGCTACATGGCAGCTGCACATTAGAAGAGAGAGAGAGAGAGAGAGAGAGAGAGAGAGAGAGAGAGAGAGAGAGAGAGAGAGAGAGAGAGAGAGAGAGAGAGAGAGAGAGAGAGAGAGAGAGAGAGAGAGAGAGAGAGACGAGACGAGGGGAGGGTGGAGCGTAGGACAACAGAGTTGATTTTAGAAACACAGGAATTATGTTGCATTAACATGAGAATTTAAATGAGATGATCCATATATTGTTTAAGTTAACTCCAGTAATGGCCTTTTTTTCCTTGAGTACATATTTGAGGGCCCTAAAGGCGGCTCCAGTGGAGTCTGAGAGGGAAACTTGTGTTTGTGCGCCCGTTTTACGCGACATTTATTTAAGAGCTTAAGGTTAGTCTTGTCACATACTCAGACTAAACATACAAGAGTCATCACTTTGTCAAATATGATAAAATAGATTAAACGGCCAACCACCACCCCGAGTAAATAGCCTACGAGACACTTTTATTTTTAATTGACACATTTCTGGTCCTGATGTTTGCCATTTTGACACAAAATGGTAAATAACTGCAGAATTTAACATGAAAATGAAGAGAGTGAAAGTAAATCGTTTGTTACAGCGTCAACAGAGTGAAATATTAAATGGAATTAGTTGATTTTTACATGTTAAATGTGTCACAGGAATAGATGAAGCTGTGTGATGTATTTTAAAGCGTCGAACATCACTACAAAACCTTCCTCTTGTTATTTAACCACATTCCGCTAAAATTTAGAATATATGTTTATTTATCCCACATCAGGGAAGCTGCACTCTTCCAGCAGCAAATCCTTTCATAAGACCGATCCATCTTTCCCTTACCTAAATAACAATTACCTTTAAAATAAAAAACACAGTAAAATGATCAAGCAGAAGTTCTTCCATCAAACGTGAACGTATTCGTTAATAGTCCTGTTTGCGACCGCTGGGGGGCGCTAGGTAACAACGCCTTGACGTTTGCATGTGTTTAATGCAGATGCAGGATGGGGGGGAGGGGGGGGGGTGTCGGGGTCTCACCTGGAGCTGAGCAGGTGGGGATCACTATTCTCACCAGCACGCACGCACCTGGGGCAGTTTGGAACCTCCAGCCAACCTAATGTGCATGTGTTCCGTTTTACCTTTAATCACACTTATAAAATACTACAGTTACATCTACAGTTGGATTTTATTAACCTCGTGCATTCTTCAAACACACACAACTCTAACAAAACAAGTCTGCATCCAAATTCTGCTGTTAAAGGTAACGGTTTAAAAAGCGGATTTTGAAATGATTTTCATCGCTGTTGGTAAATAAAGAAATATAAATCCCAAACAGAATACAAAATTAAAAAAAAAAAGAAAGATTGATTTGCCTTTTTTTGCAACACATTTTAACATTTAAAATAATGAGGCAATGCAAGTTTGTCAGATCACATATTAAAAGCCAGTTTTCCTCTGGTTTGATGGGTATGCATAGTTTCCAGTTTTCTGCAGTTAAAGTTGCACCTCTTAGGGTTTTAAAAAGGCACAGAGGGCATTTTACAAAAGACAGGGCGGGATACGACTGCAGCTTTCCTAGATACAATTTTGAAATCTCCAGGATGAATAATTATCTTTGAGGTGTAAATCTTTTTATGGCTAAATTAATCAAAGTCAAAAGTGTGTCTGTTTAAACAGGTCTGTCTTACGTGTGACAGAAGTGGTGTTTTAAACAAAAAACTGACCCCAAATCTGCTTTATCGCAGAATAAATAATCTTAACATCCGAGGTGTAAATGGTCCGTGGGAGGGTTCTAATCATTTCTGGAGTCTGCCTCCATCCCGCCGTCTCAGTGAACGTCCTGAGCACCGACCCTCTCACCCTTTTATACGGGGAACAGGTGGAAGAAAAACTACTCAAATTCGGGCGTCTTCGTGTCGTACTGGGGCGGCGGGGTGATGGGTTCAATGGTCACGGGGTTCTGGGTGGGGCTGCGGATTTGGAGACGGAAATCCTTCAGGTGCAGTTTGTCCGACTTGATCCTCCTCACGCGGAGGGGCCGCAGCAAGCGGCTGGCCCGGCTGCTGCTGCGGGCCGGCGCGCTGGCGTTGGGCGCGGGGCCCGGCGCCGGGGGCTCCGCGGCGGCCTGAGCCGGGGCCTTCGTGCTGCCGGTGAGGCGCGAGTTCTCGGCGGGATCCGCCCCCTCGTTCTCCACGGCGGCGATGATGTCCTCGTAGGACGGCAGCTGGGAGGTGCTCTGCCGGAGGTTGCTCTGCCGCACCGGAAACTCGCCGCTGCCGACGACCTCGTCGTAGCTCGGCACGCTGAAGGCCGCGGGGTCCACGGCCCTGGGGAGACGGTTGGACAAACAGCCCATCACGATTTATGAACACAACGGTTAAAAAAAGAATCCAAATGGAGTAAAACTGATTAATTATTGATCGAATCATCCCCCCCCCCCCCATTTCGTTTCCATTAAAACGAAAAGTAATGTGGAATCTTTCTACACTTAGCTGGCTCATTTATTTGGACGCCATCTGTCCAGTCTGGTCAGATCTTAGCCGTGACGATGAATCTAAAGGCTCGTGTCCTAACGATGTCGTCAATCAAATCCAGTTTATTTGTCTGAAATGACTCACGGCTCCTCCTGCCGCTCTGGCAACCCGCTGGCGAGGAGGACGGCTGCCGTCGTCTGGTTGCCTCTGGCGCGCGCCCTCCTCTTGTTCCTGAAGCCCAGACTAATGGACAAGACCAGCAAGATCGCCCCGACCGCAACCAGCACCATGGCTATTGTGGAGGACTTGGTGGTGTCCTTCTGAACCTCGTCACCGCCGTCGCCAGGATTGCTGGAGTTGCTCGCCGGGGTCGTGGTGGAGCCGCTGGACGCCTCCCCGTCCATGGGGACGACGGTCCACACGATCATGACGACGCCCAGGGCGATGAGTCCCAACCCGAGGGCGCACAGGGCATAGTGAGCTCCGGAACCGCTGCTGTCGGAGCTGGAGGGTCTGTTGGAGCGGTTGCTACCGTCACACAAACCCCGACTGGAACACATCCCTGCAGGGAAAACTGAAAAAGAGGGAGAGAGGAGGACAAAACCAGAAACCTAGTGTTTTCTACTGGTCACAGCCATTCCAGGGAGGCAAAGATCACCTGATGTGCAACAAAAAAATAGGAAAAAAGTTCTTTTATTGCTCTTTTTTTTATGGCAGTTTTGGGATCAAATCAATGCAAACGTGCCTGCATTTCTGACTTTGCACTCTCCCAGTAGCACCAGTGGGACGAACATGTTAATGAGGAAACAGGTGGCGGGTCCACATGTCTCAACATGACAGACGCATGCAGGAATGAGTCACGCTCTGGGAACGCCGGGGCAGCAAATTCAGTCACGCAACCAAGATGGCGGTCGCTAGCGAAGCCTGCGCCGCACACGGCTCCACAATGGAGAGCCCAAACCATCACATGTCCAAGCGGAAGTGCACGTGTGTGTGAGGGCCTCTGTATGACGCTTTGTTGTGTGGTAGTGAAGGTTGAGCCAACCTTAGAAAAAACCCTAAGAAAAAAAAAAAAAAGATGGAATGCTGGCAGTAAAAACCCTGCATCTGTTCAGCAACAACGGCTATATTGTGCAACGTTCATGCAAGGCTACATGCTATTTGCAGGGCTGCCGAGTGCTCAGTAAACAGCTCGTAAAACATTTCATTTTAGACAACTTGCTTCACGCTTAGCAAGGCAAACGGGTGCGTATGAATGCCGTTTACACTCCAAGTCTGGCTCAGGGACAGATAAGCTACTCTCGTATTTACATTTGGGGAGTTTCATTGCTGGAGGAGATCCTGAGGCAACCTCCCACATCTGTCGCCAAGGAGCTTAAGAAGTGCGTTTCTGCGAGTGTTCTATGGAAAACACAACATTAATGATGGTTTAGTTACATTTTTTCCCATATTTCTGTGTGTAAATAAAGTTTAGAGCAGGGCTGGGGGTCAAGAGGTCATACTGACGGCAGCAGGCGTGAAGCCTTGCAGCCATAAACCATAAAAATGAACCAGCGTGTGTTCACAGCTCGCCGGCCTCCCCCCAGAAACTCTTCTGCTGCTTTTTAAGGCGTGTTTGTCCAGGCCACGACAGCAACAGCACGTTAACCCGCTTCAGAAAATGGCGGTAATGTGGTGTAAAATGGCCAAAGTCTGATATAAAAGCCGCAGTTCTGATGCCAAAGGAACATGACCTGTTTCCTAAAGCCCCGTCCAGATAATTCTATCTGACGGTCCAAATGCAGCTCTGCAGGATTCGGTCCAGAAAGTAGCTGCAGCTCAGTAATAAAGTGATTTCAGGGGGAGAAATAGGGAAAAGCCATTTGCCAACTGGATTATAATTCCATTTTAAGAAGCAAGGTGCGCAGCACAGTAAGGCCTTTCCAGGACAGGATGTCCTCTCCACCACCCTAACCCTAACCCTCTCCACCACCCTAACCCTAACCCTCTCCACCACCGGCCCCTCCAGCTCCATCACCTGGTTCACCTGCACTGCCCGGGCTCTTACGGGGACCATCTGCATGCTCGGTGTGGTTTAACAGATAGATTTTAGTGGGTGTGTGAGGTTAGAGAGGTCTGGCGAAGGTCTGCTGTCCTCCAGCAGGGGCAGGGCCCGCTCCACGCGCGTGACCCACTGCGACACAGCACGTCTGCCACGAAACACGCTCAAACTCTCCGCACCAGTCTGAACACTGCTTTCAATGGGAACTCCGAAGGCTCCACACCCACGAGTGGGTGGGTCAGGAGTTCAGCCATGCTTTCACTTCTCCAACAAGGAGGAAGGGAGCGCGGAGGGGGGAGGAGACCCCCCCGCGCACACACTCAGACACACACACACACACACACTCACACACACAATTACAGGAGCTCCTTGTGTACTTTGACAGAACTAACGCCTCACACCACCGTAGCGGGTGGCCGACAGGCCGCCTGAAGGAGCCGGTCCGGGAGAGGCCTCACCTTTCACGGCGTCAGCGTCCACGCACTTCCCTCTTCATCGGTGAGTTACCTGAGCCGCGCAGGTGTTTCAGGAAGTGCAAACGACGAGCATAAAACACGCAGCGGGGGGCGAAGGGGGGCGAGAAAGGCGACGTCCTGATCCTCACCCGCAAAGCTCACACGTTTTATTTTCAAAAACAGGCAGAACAGATAGAAAAGCGTGTTTTTGTCGGGACTGAGGTGAGACGTTGAGTGACGCGTCTGGAGTCCGGGCGGGCGGCGGGGCGGCGCTCCCCCCCCGGTCCTAGAGCCGCCCGCCGGAGCCGAGGCCAGGGGGGAGCTGACCCAGGGAGCCAGCACGACCTGCTCATTCTGGCCTGAGGACCATCTCTGAACGTCACATCTGGTCCTAAATATGAATGCTCTTTTATGGAGTCATAGAGACCTATAAGTCAGCTTCCAGTGGTTGGCATTCATGGTTAGTTCTGTCGTTGGTCATGCTGCAAAACATGCAAATAATGGTGTTCTTAAGATGCTTTTTTTTCCCAGGAACTGGGTCTGACCCAAAGTGAACGTCAGGATCCGAGCTGCATGCATGAAAAGCTGCAGAGGGTGATGCACGTGTCGTTCCAGCACACGCAGTTTCAGTCTTAGGCCTCTCCACGCAAGTTCCAACAGGTCTTATCTTCCCGCTCTATCAACCGGTCTGTCACACCCAGAAAAAAGAAGAAATGTATCCTTGTTTCTCTTTGGTTTAACATCCAGCATTTAGATGCCTACAGTGAGACAGCTCGTGTGTGGTTTCACACACAAAAACGTTCCCTCAGATCGCTGTAGTATAAAACAAACCAGATGACAAATACACGTTTGACTTCCTTCAGTTGGTTCAGAAGAAAATAGGGCAGAAAAACCTGAACCAACAGTAAAAAGATGTGGTTGATATTTATGAAATGACTTTCCACATTTCAGTTTGACAGTGAAAGAAACTAACACTAATGAACGTTAAGAAGTTGAGGCGGCTGCATCCTTTCTGAGAATGCTGGAGTCGTCTGTTGCATGAACCAGTCTGAGAGAGGTTACATATGAATGTGTAAGTCTGGAGCAGGTTTTTTCAATTATGTCTCTTTTAAAAACATGTATAAAGTGTCTTATTTTTATTACAAAGCGAAACGTAAACAATTTGACATCCATCTATTAATCAAATGCTGCTAAACTCCTCTTGTAAGTCATTTGTTATCAGCTTGTTATGTACAACGTAACATTTGGGCACGTTTGCACAATATTTTAGTTTCTTTTTTAAAGTAAGAATAATACATCCTATTAATATACATTGCAGCTGGAGCTACAGTTTAATCTGTGTCATGCATGGTTGGAATATTTCATATTTCTATCTCTTCAATAGAGAGATACCATATATAATATTTTATATGTAAAACATGTCTGAAATGTGCTGGAGATCACCACCGTAGAAAACAGTCACAATCCGATAACAATGTAAACGCAACAACGGGAGCAGAGGTCACTTCAGATGTTGGTGATTTCGACGCTCATGTATGTGTGCACGGGGCCGCCTCTAGCCGGAGGGAGGGCCTGAACTCTGGCTTCTCTGGGCAGAGAGCTGCAGCTGCTCTGGAAGCTCTGGCCTCGCTCCACCAGCTGCCTGTTTCTGCGGAACCTCTGAGGACTCTGGAACAGGAAAACACAACCACAAATCAGCATTTCTTTGTGAGAACCTCCAGTCAGACACCGGATATCAGGCTGGAAACATCCAGTACAACTTAGTGACATTACCCTCCCCTCAGAGAACCAGCTGTTTGGTGGATTTTGGCCGGATCTACTGACCTTCTGTACAAACGTGGACGTTTAACACGAAGCTAAAGCTAAACCGATGACCTAAGTTAAAAATCCAAACTCTCGCCGCCCATTTTGATGGTCCTGACAGTGATACTCTAACCTCCTGACAAAACCAACAACACAGGCTGCGGTTATTTGAAGTCATGCAAATGTTTCATCCATCCTTTGCCAACATGGTTACCTGAGTGTTTGATATTACCTTGGCTAATATTTTCACTCTGTCCTCAGGAGGAAAAACAGCCAGAAGGGGTGCGAAACCGCAAACTTCAACGTCTTCAGCTGTACTTCTGGGCATGGGAGGAGGGACAGAATATTTCATCATATTACCATGCATTCTGTTTAAAAAGATATGTAATGATTAAATAACTGTAGGGAAAGTCTTTTTAATATTGATGAGCAACGGGACTTGTTTCCTTAAGGTGGTGGGTGGGGGAGGGCTCTGCTGGCTCCCTCAGTCGTACCTGTGCAGGAGGGCTAAGGAGCTCATCTCCTCATACAGGTGTTGGTGCAGCATGTGCTTGTGGCCGGGGATCCGCAGAGCTTTGGCCAGGGCCTCTGTGTCAAACGATGGATCCAGAGCCATCAAAGCTCCATGAATCCCTTCACCCTGGAGGTTGTCCGCAAACTCCTGAGGAACACAAAGTCGCTTTTACGTGTACGTAAGTCTGCTCTTCTGCATTATTTAAAGAGTCCCCGGCACACCGAGGCGGTGGCGGTTCTTTGAGGGGGCCTGAGCGTCTGCCTCCTGCCTCCTGTCTGGGCTAATCTGCTGAGCAAAACAGAACAGTCACTGACCTCCCACCCACCTTCAGGTCTATATCTTTAATCCACTTGATTACTCTGTGACTTGTCCAAACAATGGGGTCCCAGTCCTGGTGCTCGCACTTTGCCCGCCGGGCCTGCAGAGCCTGAGAAAACACAAAATGAAGAGATAACCAAAGTGGTCTTTATGCGACACACCAAGAGGTCAGGGGAAGGAAGAGGGCCTGCTGAGATAACGCAGCGCTGAGGGGCTCCCGCTCAGCCCCCGTCATAGCAGACGTCACGAGGAGCTCTTCCGGTGTGGTGACTAAAAGCCTCTTTGGGGACTTTGCGCATGCACTGACCTCTTTATCGAAGCTGACGATCTGCAGGAGCTGGATGGCCAGCAGCAGACTGGTCTGGTGGTTCTGGTCGCTGATGTTGAGGAACTGCTTGAGGTCGCGGTGGCTCAGGGAGTTCAGCACTCGTCCGTCCACCAGATGAGCCTGGAAGGTCTGGGAGTACTGAGGCAGCCCCACATCGCTTAGCCATGACGTTGCCACCCAGTGATGGTCCATCTCAGAGGCCTTTGATAGTCTGGATGACGATTAGATGCCAGATATCAGCAGAAGCGAAGGAACAATTTGTTCATTATTTACCAATAAATACATGAATGTTAGTCCACCAAGATGGTGGGACGGTTCTGTGAGACGCTGCTCACGTTTGATCCCCTTCGGCTCTCCTGTAATCCTCAATGGCCAGTCTCAGCTTCCTGCGATGGATGGGGTGGGCGATACCCAGACCCTGCTCCAAATCCTCGTCTGTCAGACCCAGCAGCACCTGAAGACCAGAGAGCAGGAACAGCATCAGCATGCACGTCAGATGGCCGGCCTCGTGCTGCGTGTACCTTGCCGCTTTTGATGTTCTCAGAGCACGCACGGAGGTACATGGGCATTCCCATGACAACCTCCAGCCAGGCCTGGACGGCACCTGCCCTCCACAGCGACATGCGTGTGTTTCGGGTGAGCTCGGCCTGCTGGAGGCGGTCCAACTGCTCCTCTCCATCAGACAGGCTCTGCGTAAGGCTGTCAGTGTCTGCATTGGTCAAATTATGGTATGGCATGCAGGAAGGGATTGAGGATCAGAGGGACACAGAAATTAAAAGACATCTCTGGTCCGCAGAGACATTAACATAAGAGAGAAAGAGTTGTAGCACCTTAATAATAAAAAACAGAACAAAAAATCTTTATCTTGTTACTGCTCAAAGCAGACGTCTTTATCTTGGTCTGCGTTGTGAGTTTCCGATGTTTTTATCTTTGCTTTGAAAAAACCTAGTGACACTACAAAAACTGACCACTAGATGGAGCTAAAACAGTTCACTAGTTTTACCTTTGGGGGAAAAACATTAAATTATAATAGGGAGAATTTTGTTTGCCACAAGCTGAAAGATAATAAATAATAAAACAATTGTATTTAAATACATTGCATTGTCCTGGAACTAGTGTTTATGAAGTGTTAAAACCTTCCAGCAGCTACTTGGTGATCATGTGGAGACCATTAGGAAAATGTGTTAGAGACACAGGGATTATTCATAAAACACCCCCCCACTCCTGCCCCACAACAACTGATTCACAATAAACTCATAAATACAGGCTGAGCCGTGAGTTTGTCTCACGTGTTATCAATAACACAAACAAGTGTTTCGGAATCTTTCAAATGCCCTTGCTGCATGAATGACACAAACTTGAATTTGTCCGATGGAGGGTAGTGATATGAATAATCCCCAGAGCAGATAAACAGACAGCTGGTAATCACAGATGAGGAGTTACTCACTGTCAGGAGACAGCTGCCATTAGGAATGGCAGGAGGACAGACACTGGGACTCAGGAACAAGACTACTCACAGATCAGAGAACTAACACAAAAGAGGCAGTTACGGGCTTTTAGTTTTAAAATAAGATTTTATTTCAATTATAATTCATTTGGAAAACGCTCCTTGCTATCTCGCTGCAACAGGTGCAGCAGATAAATATCATCTTTTTTTTTAAAATAAAATACCTCAATATATCTTATAGGTCATGGAACCTCTCTTCAATTACAAACCATTTAGCAGAGAATTATTGGAGCCACAACTGCAACAATGGGGAGAAACTTTACAGGGAAGGTAAATAAAGTAAAAAAAAAAAAAAAAAAAGGAAGATAATGAACCCCACATTCTATGAATGCAGGTGGAGGTAAGTCACTGCGGGGAAAAGCAACACAGGAGAAAGTGTCTGCGTGGTGATGGACACCCGACACAGAGGGATCATGCATGTTTGGCACAGGGTCGGCACACGTTAGACCGGCTGGTTCTCAGCAACAAACACGTCAGTCCTGGACAATGCTAGCAGGCTAGCAGCCCTAAAGGCATCAGAACAACATGGGCAGTTTCTGAAAACGAGCTCTTTACCAGGAGCTCCGCAGCAAGTGTGATGTGTGTGTCTGAGTCAAAAGTGTCTGTGCACAGGACTGTGCAAATAACAGCCAGGGCTGGCCTCAAAACTGGCGGATTAGTCGTCCGACATAAAAAAATATGACATTCTAGGATGAGGGGGCTTTTAAAATGTCTTCACATCAACTGGTTTCACATCAACAGTAGACTTTCAGCAATTTCTCCTCCATTTCAAGGTGAAAAATCTTAGAAAACAATAAGAATTCCCTACTAAGTCATGGCCGAGTAGGAGAGGGGACGTTGCAGAGCATGAAAAAGAGAATGTTGGCAAATAATATTTACATTAAAAACACTGGATTCACAACTATTTACATATGAACAGCAGCCTTTCATGTCTCCAGTTATTAAAAAAAACATTAAGACATTTGAAGATAATACAACACAGACATTTCTACACATTATAACCCTGTGTATATATTTATAGGCATGTAGACATATATACATATATATGTGTACACTTATAAATATATAACTAATTTATAAACATACAGTTTAAGGGAAACATACTTTTAGGGACACTCACTTTCGCACACACACACACACACACACACACACACACACACACACACACACACTCATCATCACCAGTCGGCGTCTTCCTCTATGTAATAATCGGGAGCGGCTGTACCATCAAACAGGCCGGGGTCCAGTGACTTGCGCTGCTTGCCCCGGGTGAACACCCGTGACAGGGATCCCAGAGTCATCTTCTCCTTCTTCTTCTTACGTTTCTGGTCCTCCAGGTCCTCCATAGACTGCGCAGGGTGAAGGACACAGGCAGCTCAGGTCTGAGGGTTGTGCTTTTTTAAAGCAGCAGGTGGACGTTTTTGGGAGCCAGACTTTGTGACTCACTTTGTGACTCAGAGTTTGATGAGAAATTTGGTGAGAAACTCAGCTATGTTGGCGTTTGAAACCGGTGGCCACATGGCCCAGGAATGTGGGCTGTTTATGAAAAACAAACCCTGTAACGGGGAGTTTACGCAACACATCGGGACACTAGCGTGGCTGAAAAGATCTCCTCGTTCTAACGGGAGACTGGGCCACAAACATCCTCTTACAAGGTTATTCAGTCTAGAAAATGTGTGTGTGGGGTTTATTTTAGCAGTGCTATGTCTGCAGTTTCTCCCTTGGATCTTCCTCTGAGCAAAGCAGCAAATGAGCATCAGTCCCAAAAATGTTCAACTGTTTGACACAACAGGAACTTCACAACCATCACCGAGAGGAGAGCAGCCGGAGGGGAGAGGCAGACGCAGACACAACGAGGCAGACACACAGGGAGAAGTATGGAGCTGTGATTACTTGGTCGGGGGGGCCAGGCAGCTCTTACATTGCAGAGGGAGTGGGTCCGGTGACGGGGGGAGTTGATGTCGCTGGGCGTGGAGGAGCGGTCCCCGTCAGCCGCCGAGGCGTCAGAGATGACCGAGGGCTGGCGAGAGTGACAGGGGCTTATCCTGACCACAGCTGGAGGTCACACACACACACACCCACACACATGTTTGTCCACACATGTTGAGAAATGCCCTCAGTTAGCACAAGAGTCCTTGGAAAGCCCCCAGTTAGTCATTCAAAGCCAAACCGAGAGAGGCGGCCCAGAGGCACCCACCCTGTCTGTCGGCGGTGTGTCCGTGGTACAGCGTCTGCTGACTCTGGCGGATGGCGGCGGTGAGCGGCAGGTCGGCTTGCATCACCCACTCCTGGCTGCCGTTCACCACCGGCTCTGTGGGCATGGCTAGCGAGTGGCGCTTTGGTACGTCTTTGGTCAAGGTGGCCAGAGACTGCTTAGCCTGGGAACACGAACAAACTCAGAGCCACGTCTCAACAAACTGACGTCTTTAGAGCCAATCTGCCAATATGGCAACACACAGGCACACACTTAAGGCTTTTTTTTTGTGTGGCAGAGCCTTCTTTTGGTCTCTGTGTGTAAAAGAAACATTTCTACTAATTTACTGGCTAAGTTGATTCCATGCTTGTGATCTGTGGTGCTGCTAGATGAGAGGATCTGTGGGTGGAAGCAACTTGCTGAGAGAGAAGAGGGGCTATGACACAGACAGTGTGTGATTCAGAAGCTCACACACACGCCTGAATTTGGTCTGAAACCTCACGTCTGCAGCCCCACGGATGTGGGATCACATGGACCACTCACCATGGTGAGTTCAGCCTCCAGCTCTTTGACCCGGTTCTCCTTCATGTCCATCTGGGCTCGAAGGATGTTGACTTGCTCTGCGGCTTCTTTGGTCTGCCTCCTCAGGTCCCACTTCTCCCTCTCCAGCAGGTCCTTCTCCTTTGCCAGCGCTTTCACCGCATCCTCGCTCTCCTGAACAGGACACAGGGCCTTCAGCTGAGCGACCGGCACAGATGTGCTCACGTGCCCGGGCTGATGTTACCTTTCGGTGCTGGTCGTAGTTGCGTATGAACTCCCGCAGCTGCTCCTCTCTGCTCTCCAGCGTCGTGTACAGCTGCTGCATCTGACTCGCCAGGTCTGCTTTTTCCACTTTAAGGCGCTTGCGATCTGCTTTCATTGCTGCAACACACACACACACACACACACACACACACTGAATTCTGCTGGTAATTTTCACCGTTTATGGGTGACTGGGTGACACAAGCACAGCTGTGATATGCCTGAAGCGGCCACTAGGTGGCCCTATATCGTCTCTGAATGAGAATTGGCCAATCGTCTCGTTAAATGTTAAGAGTCACAGTGTCACAGGTTTAAACATGGCGCTGATGTCGTTGGCGTGTGAGGATGCGGTTCAGCTGTCAGGCCTGATGGGAGGGCCGTGCTGCAGGCAGAGCTAATAGCAGAGCTCTCCTCGGAGACCCAACAGGGAGGAAGAGACTGAGACCCGTCGCCGGCGCTGGCCAGCATTCCTGCTGTCAGCCCTTCATATTCCACACGCAACGTTCAAACCTGTTTTACGACAGTTACACAAGTGTGACTGAGAGCGGAGGGGGAGGCTGTGTGGGGCAATCAAAAGCAATTTTGCTAAATCTACAATCATTCTTTGTTTCTCTGCTCTTATTTTTCCTTTGAATAATTAACAGCGCTCTTTTTTTAAAGATTGTTATCTTCTAGAAGCTGTATTGCCTTCACTGATTCCAATAACAACAATCAAACACAAGACAGTGGCGTTTTTAGCTGCATGGGCCGGCGGATCTTCTCTTTCTGAGTCCACCTGTCAGCTCTGGCAGGGCCACACCTGCCCAGTGATGACACCCAGGTCAGGAGGTGGAGATGGGCTTCAGATGAAGCAGAAAGCCACCCCCAGCGGTCACAGCTGGACCCTCTAATAGATCATTAGGCCACTTCCTCACTCAGCAGGCTTTGTGGTGCGGTTTATCCCTCCGGGTGGGGATCAAACGCAGCTGCATTTACGCCACCCTGGATCTCATCCCTCTGAAGATGTCTCCATGCCTTCAGTGGCTTTTTTAACTGTTACTGTGAGCTGCTCTGCAGACGTGTACCGACTCGCTGTCATGTCCACAAGCAGTTACACAATAAAAGAACAGTGTGTCATTATTCTTAGCTCGTGTGTGTGTATGTCGGTGTGTGTGTTGTGCACTGTGTGCAGGAGCTGATGAGTGTGGCATCCAGGGCCAACCCAGGCAGATCCTGGGTGTGGGTAATGTACACCCACAGTCATCTGAGAGCCTTCACAGACGAGCCGTTCTTTTGGAGGGCCACTTGCCCGCTCCCTCTGACACATTTTCTTGTCTGAGTTTTTGGGTTCGTCTCAAGCGTTCCCGGAAAAATCCAGTATTTCGCTCACTTGCTGCTGGATTTTTAAAAACGGATGAGGTCATCTGAAACGATCTAAAGATGAATTGCTTTTTCTTTTGTTTTTGAGTCGCCCTTCGAATGAATCTCATTGAGGCTGAGACGTGCTCTTCTCGGACGCCCGGTCGCATCAGCCATCCCGCCGCTGCACTCACTTTTCTTTACCGTTGATAGTAAAAATGCTGTTCTGTATGACCACCACGTGTGCCTCAAAGTCGAATATCAGCCAGAGGAGGAGCCTTTTCAAAGCGAAACCTGCCTTTTTCGCTCAATGAAAGCACGTCTGACGCAGAATGAGGGCGATCACATGACCCGTGCTGCCTCCTGACCTTGTAACGCCTCCTTGGCTCGGTCCAGTTCCTGCTCCTTGTCGCCCAGCTGCACACGGAGCTCCGTGGCCGAGAGCAGATCGGCGGAGCAGCCTCCCTGGGACTCCTGCAGGTCTTTGCTCAGCATGTCCTTCATTTGCCTGAGCAGCTGGACCTCCTCCTGGAGCTGGACCACCTCCTCATGCAGCAGCACTGAAAGAGAACGTGTGTGGAATTCAGAACACGCGGAGAGGAACCAGCAAAGCGAAAGAATGGACGAGTTACATAAGAAGACGGCAAGAGAGAGAGAGAGAGAGCGAGAGAGAGGTTCAGGTAACACAGTATGGTATCTGGAGCAAAGGTGCGAGGGTGTGCGCCCTTTGCTGAGAGCTTTAAACTCAAATCACGTTTTTACCACAAGAATCTGGAAGTTTCTGACAAGGCCATTTCACAAGGGCCTTTTCCTGAAGAGGAGAGACAAATGTCATCTAGGAGCGGCCCAGACATTCTGACGCGCTGTAATATCTGCCGAGAGCACCCCGAGGAGCAGTTTTAATTCAACGGCCAGAACTATCCGCATGCCTCCATAACAGACAAAAATAAACGCAGTCTGGGGACCCACAGGGCTTCACGAGGGAGAGAAGTGATAGTTTCTCTCTAACATTCCAACATCTCATGAGCCGATCAGCTGAGAAACTCGTCTGTGATTTATGTTGTTTCTGTCGGCTTAAGATAACTTCCTCAATGGTGGAAAATCTAATAATAATATTTCTTTTAACAATTTTGAAAGATCTGTTTGTTTTGTCCAAGCAGCAGAGGAACCACCTCAGCTCAGAGACTGAGCTGCACGTCACCCTGGACAGAAATAACTACATTTTAGAGTTGTTTGGTCTAACGCCACTTAGCGGTTAGCCGCTAGCATCCCAGTTTTGCAGAGGATCTCCTTTCCTCTTTTACACACAGTTCACATCTCTAGATACACACTGGTGTGCACATTTATGGAGCCATTAAAAGCTATTTTGTATGAACCTATTGAGCTACTAACCCAATAACACACCTGCCATAGAGTCCAGCAGACTGCAGGCCTGTAAGAGAGCACATCGTTTCATGCACTTGAAGAAGCTGCTTGAATTAAAGTGAGTTAGAATATACACTGATGCCCGGGTGCATCTACCCTACTTCCGCTGTTACAGCCTGGCCTCTCTGACCTCTGACCCCAGAGCGGTTCTGTGCCGAGTTCATCCAAGCCATTAAAGCGGGAGAAGCGCACTCGTCTTCCTCCCATTCAGCTTGGGTCTGTTCAATTATCATTTCATCCCAGCCTTCCATTAGTGTCCTTTAGACCCAGCCAGAACCAGGCCGTCGTGTTTCCCTTACAAACCTGCGTGTGCGTGTCCACACACACACAAGCACACACCGAATGGCTGGTAGCTCATTACTGAGACTTTGAAGAAAGCGAAGGCCTAAAAAGGTGAAGTGGAGGCTGGAAATAACAATCCAAGGCCACTGAACGAGTTAAAGTGGACTTACACATAAGCATCCCTACACCAACTTTGCTGAAATAGTAAATTCTTCCAAACTGGAAAAGCAAATTTGAAAGCAAGTACAGGTCTCAAGTGGATCTCAACAATGAACAGCCCTGAAATTAAACTTCACCCATTTCAACCAGGGATATAAATAAATGGTGAAAAGAATTACTCCTTAAAAGCTTGAATATTTTTTTCATTTATTTCACCTAATATGGTTTGGGAAAGAGGACCACAGGTGGTAAAATACAAAATGGGCCAGCTTGAGTCACCACATATTTCTGGTGCAAAGAAAGTGGACGTGTTACAATAAAGGAAGAAAGATTTTACTTGGTCTTTTTGGTCCGACTATCCCAGTTCTTTGATTAAATACAAATTCCTCTATTTTTGTAACCCTTCAATCTGCGTGTCCATTAAAGCTCCCTGTCTCCAGACAGGCACTACCCACAGGTCTGCAGGTGCTGTTGTTACCTTGTCTAAGGAAAATGCAATGAAAAACATCGGCTTCTTCATTTCAAATGCAGAAATGATGAGGATCAGCAGAGGCGTCACTCACGGATCAGCTCAGTTGCCTATTTGAGTTAACGCCGCCGTCCTCAGCTATTCTGGAGTCGGTGCCAGAGGTGATATCTGTCGTTCCTTCTCCTCTAATCTCTCAGGTATGCTGACTGATGCAACTGTGATTGCAAACAAAGTCAATACACACGAGCGTTTTTGAAGCGCACACACTGCATTTGAAGACAGCCGAGCTCCTCAGACCTGCACACACCCGCTGTGTGTTTTATAGTCACGAGGAGCTCTACTTTCAATGTTTATTGGTGTATTTACACCTTTATAAAGTGTTATGAAATACAAATTCACCTTATTTTTGTGTTTTAAACTGCAATCCAACCTTTGTTAATGAGTTAGAAGCTGTAATTTAGAATAACAGTACAAAAATCTGGTTAACGAGTAAAATTGGTGGTCTGTCTTCATCAAAACAAGCAATAAGAATATTTTTGTTTTTTGAGGATTTATGTGCTGTCGTTTTGTATAAGTGTGCATACTGTTACTACTCTATTGTGTGGTTTTACAATACTTAAGGATTTCAACAAAGTGCTTTTGTCAAGTCTTCTTGATTACATTTCAGACGCGTATTTACATTACTGTAACAGCCGGCTGGCTGATTAGTGCACAAAGGAAATGTCAGGGCTGTTACATTTGACTATGTGTGTGTGTTTGTGTGTCTGTGTGTGTGTGTCATAGTATAAGTTTCTGGACAAATAAATAGTGCACATAATTAGGTTAAACATCATACCTCAACGTTTCATTTAAACAAAGCAACAAGTACTAAAATAAATGCTGCGGTAACACACTAAAACTGCCTCGGACATTCCTGATGTGAGCCTGATCACGACATCGCAGCGTTGGCGAAGGTAACCGACTGAGAAGACGATGGTTCGACCTTGCGTCCTGCCTGGCTTGCAAAGGTAAACGTTGCATAAGCGAAGAAGCTGCATTGCAGTTTTTTTTGTGTTATCTCACACTGTGGGCCTGCCTGAGGGAAAACCAGCCGGCAGAGCGGATGTGTGAAAACCTGCAGCCCACTGACACCGTGTCCAGCAGATCACCTGCTAAGCCTGCAGGTGATCTGCTGGATCTACCACCTCCTCCAGACACACTGATCACTCCTCCCCATGGCTGTCAGACACCGCCCATCCCATCTCAAATGATGTGTGGAATGTGAACACCTGGATTCGAGGAGCAGTTTTGGATCATACAAGTTACGTGATCTAATCAGCTGTGAGCGCAGATCAGCAACCAGCCTCGCTGCTGATTCTGCCCAATACGCCGGAGTTGGTGTGTGTATTTGTGTGTGTGAGAGCATCTGTCCGCTGAGCTCTGGCCGACATTAATCACAATGCAAAGCTCAGTGGGTGTTACTTATGGAGACGAGGCCGGTCTGTTTCAGCTCTAGATTAAAGTGAAATAACGCAACTTTGAGGGCCAGTGATAATCCCGGCACATGTGCAGTGAGCGGCTTTGAGTGTGTTTCACACCTTCTGACCTGTGTGAGGACTGACCCGGCTGCTTAAGGGCAACATCTGCAGAGCAAAGCTGTGAACTTGGTTGTCGGCTCCAAGTTTTCCGTGCAACCAGGGCAAAACAGAAATGATCATTACTGCCATTATGAAGTGTTTCAAGTTTGGTGAAACTTTTTTCATATTTTTTAAGAAACCCCCCCCAAAAACTCCAATAATAAAAAAAGCCTTTTGGAATCCCCCCTGCTGTGAATTTGAAGTATGCTGTTTACAACCCGAGACACGACGACAGCCCAAATGCTTCTGAAAAATAGCATCAAATCAGCGGCGGACTGAAATCTGACATCAAGACTGAAAAGAGGGGAAGGGAAGAGAGCAATACGGAGGCTCAAAGGCTCCTGAAAAACACACATTCGTTCTGTCGGCAGCTCCCTGCTGGCTCCCCATTCACTGGGAGGTTGGGGGAGGTGTGGGTGGTCTAGAGGCAGCAGCAGGCTGCAGCGATAAACATAGAAAAAAAAAAACATATTTAGCATCATTATTGTTCACCTGCAGGCCTGTGCAGACTGCAGGAGCAGATGCATTTTTACATAGACACAGATATGACAAGTCACCATCTTGATAAGGTAAGGTGGGCGTGTAGATCTTGGAGATCATGTCTGGACCCGTTTGATCCTGGGCTGTTTGTGTGGATCCACTGGGACCAGCTCTCATACATGAACTCATTTGGCTTTTCGTTACATCCGAGGTTGGTGTCAAGTGCAGATTGCTGTAACGGGTTCGTGCCGACCAGACTCTGCTGAGGATGTTTCAATTCCAAAAGAATTCTCTCTCCTGGGATCTGTGCCTTGCTTGGCAAACCTGGTTAGATCTGCATCCGGATGTGACACAGATGAGCAGAAAAGCTGACTCATTTTATTAAATCCGCAGCAATGCCTGTGTTTTTTCTACATTTAGTGCCATATTTACACCTTTTTAATTGGCTCCATCCAACCCAGGCTTGCTTTGAAAAGGGTCGTCCTTCCTTTCAGTGACTTGTCTGAGCACTTAAATGTTGGTTGGCTTCCAACATTCCTGAAGCCTAAACCCTGCGTACCTGAACTACCTCACTGGAAACTCCGATGCGTTTGGACGGGACTCCCCAAACCCCACAACAACTATGGAATGTCATCAAATCATGAGAAACAGCACTGAATCCCAAGATGGAGCTGAAGACAAGTTACCTGCTTAGCAGCTAAATGCTACGTAGCCTTGGATTAGAAAACCCAAAACAGCTGTTATGTCTGGGAGCAAATCCTCCAGCCTTCATGACTCACAGCTGTGTTGTACAATACTGAACAATTTTCTGCAATGAAGAAATCAAAAGGTGCTGTGAGCTTTAATAGGTGCTGCATCTTTTGTGTTTTTAATTCTATTATGCAGAGGCAGACCCACTAGATCCTTTCTTTCAAACCTAAACTAAGTGAAAGATTAGTAAAGCTTCTTTTATTAGCCCCCATATTGAAAGTTTTAAAAAATGTCTGCTGAACTCAGATCAGGTCAGCTCAGCTTTGGCTGAATCTCTGATGATCTGTTAATTTTTGAGCCAACATTGCACCATAAACGGTGCAAATCTAATAATTCACTGCACTGTTTTGCTGGTTTTTCTTTAACTTAAACAGATGTAGTGGAACATTAATCTTAAATACACATTTGCTGCTCAGGCAAGTCTTCAGTGTTCAGAGCAGCAGCTTTCCAAAATGGTCCCTGACAAAAGAAAATCGACAAGAGTCAGACTTGACTTGACTTGACTAAAAGATTATTGGGAAAATACTGGCTTTTCACAAAATCTGCAAAAACTGTCTCCCAAAGTGGAGAGCAGTCGAACAGAGAGCCTGGAACTCCTCTGAGCAGCAGCCCTGGTGATGAAGGACCCCATGATGCTGCTCCACATGCATAAATTGTGGGGGAACAAAAAGCCAAGGGCCATTTTATATAACTCTTTTGAATGAGTTGTGGTACAGAAACAGCGAGATCGGCTCCGTGGAGGACTGGAAATTGACATGATTTCACACACAACACTTTTTTTCTGGGGGCGCATGCTGCGCCGAGGGCACGCTCCGGAGCCACAGACAGCAATCAAAGGTAAACTAGGAAGAATAAAACGTATTAAATATAGTGACAACAACAATACTCTTGGTTTTTGCACCTGTGCAGATGGCGAGAGTCACGGCGGTTCCTGATTAGTCGGAGCAATCCACCAAAGAAACATCAGAGATGGGCCCCCAGGGCGGGATGGCAGAGATGCGCCGCACCGTACAGCAGCGACGGGACCAGCTGTCTGTCGTGTTTCAATCTGTCGACTCATTATCTTCTGCAGTTTGGAGGCCTGACCCGAGGGCACGGCCGCCTCGGCAGGAGTCACGCCAAATACAGCCCCACCGCCGTCGGCTGCGGCAACATCACGGATCCACGGTGATCACTTTTCAAATGGCAGAGCCCCTCTCAGCGGGGTTGCTGGCTCATTTCCACCTATCCGGCTCTGCCTATTGAAGATTAAAGGATTACACGGTTGTGGATCTACATACGTGTCATATCTGGGCCAGCATTTAGCCCCAGTACAACAATAAACAGATGCAACTGATTAAAATCACAATCACCAGCGACCACGTGAAAAAGCAGCAACGGCAGCAAATGTGTGGTGAATGTTATCATCACAGCCTAGATTTTTTTTAAGAAAGAACCTTTCTGCAGTCAATCTAAGGAGAAACTATTTCTGCTGGTGTCTGAATGGGACCCAGCGGTCATGTGTCTTCCACCAGTCCAGTCTGCCGAACTTTGGACTGAAAGTTGCAGCTGGGCAGATGCTGACTACTGTTGACTACAGTATGTGGTGATAAACACAATACTCAGATTCTTCTCATACCATCATGGTAAGAGCGCACGCACACACACACACACACACACACACACACACACACACACACACAAGCCTGCTCACACACAGCCGTCAGACCCGGATCACTTTTTCAGACCTTTGCACCTCCAGCACAACCAAGCCACAGACGTCTTTTCTTCCTCTTTCTCTCTCCGTCACTCACCACTTCTTCCCTTTTCCTCCCTCTCGGACCTCATGTCCTCCAGGGCGACAGCTCCGACAGGCTCCACTGTCAGCTGTGGTGTGAGTACCATAGCAGGTGAAATACACACACACACACTTGGACACACACACTGCACTCTCAATTCAAACCATGACATCAAAGCAGCTGCTCGAGAGGAGCCCCGCCCTGTTGTCAGTGGCCCCGCCCACACAGGTTAGCGGAAAGCCCTTAGCAGAGAGCATGGTTGGAGCCGTTCTGCCTTCGTTCCTCTTTCTTTCACATTTTTGTGTGCCTGTTGAGCGACACACCCTGTAGCCTTTCATCCCACAGCACCCTCCTGGGTTTCAGGTCGCTCCCCACCCACTCTGAGTGCATAAACTGGTGCAGGGGGGAGGGGAAGGCAGCCTGCGCCACAGGTGACCGAGTGGAGCTCTGACTCCACCTGATGGCTGGGAGCCGGCAGACAACAGCGAAACCAACCAAACAAAGGCTCGCGTCCCCGCCGAGGCCACCGCATCTTAGTAATCCGGGCGGGTTTCGCCTCTTTCCTGAATTTGAATTTTGGCCGGAGGAAGACAGTAATTTGACCTCTGCATGCAAACGCTCTGAAGATAAATGCAAATGTGCCAAAAACAGATCACGACTCTGCTCTGAGGTGATAATGTTTTCTCGTTTGTCTGAACCGACTTGGCTCTGGACAGGCTGGTTTTAAGGAAAGAACTGTGTTATCTTTTACCCCTCGGGGGGGGAGGTGGAGGTGCTATGGAAGTTATGGTAGAAATGTTGGGGGTGGTCCAATTTTGCCTTGCAGAGTGTCCTCAGGCCTGAAGCCCTGAGGCAGAGACAGGAGGACATCAGAGAGGAGTGTACTCTCCTTGCCCACTTCCTTTCCCTCAGATGAATAAATCAACAGTGCCGTGCAGCATTTGCACTATTGCTTCAAAACCAGAAGGTTCTGGTTCTGTTCCAGCCTCCTTTGGTGTAGAGGGTGCATGAATGTGCAAACTTTTTCCAGGTACCCCGGTTTCCTCACACACATTCAGGTGTGTGTTGTGATGACTCCTGACCTGTCCTGGTGCAGCAGCCCTTATGACCCTAATAAAGAAGCTGTGCCCAATAAAAAAGATGAATTTTATGGTTTCTGGACTCCCAAACACCTCCGTGATCCTACCAACATACAAATATGAAGCTGGTGTGTGTTTTGCGTTAAAAATCTTGCTTTTGAAGCTTCAACTTGTGCTTTTTCTGATGCTGATGCTCTGTGTTTGAGCTGCTTCCAAAGAAGCAGAAGACTTCTGTTAGGCAGCTGCCACAGGAGGCGACGGACCGATCTGTGGCCTGGCAAAAAGGAGTCAGGAGGACGAAGGTCGCGCTGTTGTGGTCCGCCGACAGAGTGATGCCAGCAGAGGAGTCGTAAAGCTGCGAATGTGATGTGGACAACGATTGAAAAAATTTACAGTGTTTTGCGCAGAAAAGAATTGATTTATTCCTTTATTGCAGCATTAGACAACAACTAGGTCTGACTGCCCAGTTTGTTTGGACAAAAGGAAATTTGTCTGTCGGCAGAACCAAAATTACAAGTGATATTTCACACTTCACAGCTGCTCTTAATGATATTAGTACATTATTGGCTGGATGTGATTTACGACTAAAACCGATTTTATGTTCGAATTCAACTATGAATGAATGGTCAGAAGAACGTCAGGAGGAGAAAAGAAATCTGGAGGAGGACGGCTGACTGGGCAAAAACGTGCAGCAGCCAGCGTGCACTTGGGGAAATAACAGGCTGGAGGAAACGGCCCTAATTCTACGTCACACACTTAGATGCAACCTCACTACAATAAATGCCACTTAAATCGAAGCACTGTCAAGAAATTCCAATTCCAAAGCTCTGCCTGGCAAATCAAACTCTTCAGCCAACACAGATCAGAGCCTGATTGAACTCTGGCACCTCTAGATTAGGACCGGAGAGCTAATAACTGATTGTTCTCACACTCTTGACCTGCACAGACCTCCTCTCTGGTGTCACGCTCACGGCCAGGCCCACTCGGTCTCCTTTAACCACCAGCGTGTATCACTGCACACGCCTCCTGCTGTCACCACGGCAACACCACCGATCTCTGAGAGTCGCGTCATACCTTTTCCCAGCGAACAGTCTGGGGTGCCAAAGTCCATCAGGCTGGATATCTGGGTGGGGTAGCACATGTCCGTCACCACCGTCTTCTGTCTGTGGCGCACTGGTGCATCTACAGAGAGACAGATCATCAGATCACCAGATCATGGAAGCAGCATATTAGGACATAGTCTTAATCAATGCAAAAATAGGTTTGCTGAGTGTCACAACACAGCTACAGCGCTAATTGCTCGTTTGCTATGTGCTATCCTCTGGTTCTAAATGTTACGTCTGATGTCCTGAAACATCCCTTGAACATCCCTTCGGATCTGGGTTGCCTGACAGGAAGATCTGAGGGATGGAATTTTAGTCTCATTTATGCTGCATAATAAGAAAAAACAAGACACTGCAGCAAACAAATATCATTAATAAGCAGCGATGTTCAAAACAACTGCAGGGAAAAGAATTTAAACATGAAAATTTCTCAGCGCTAATCACAAATTGAAGAGGCATTGATTTCAGTGGTGTGTGTGTGTGTCTGTATGTGTGTGTCCTATGGACCAGTATATCTGTCAGGAGTCCAGTAAAACAAACAAACAAAAAAGGAACTAAACCAAAAGAGATTCAAGTGTGAGAGAGAAATGGAGAATTTAAGAGCCTGAAGGTTTTGCCTCCGATAAAGGTTGAAAAGCTAATTAAAATCTGTGGGACCAGTTTCTAGATTTTTGCCGAGCACAGATGACAGAGAGGATTAAACACAGTGTTGGGAGGATGGTATAATCTCAAAATGAAAAAGAAAGACGACTAGATTTGGATCTTTGTTTGTGTTATAATCCTAAAACTAAAAGCTTTGAAGACGCGAACAAAGCGTTTTATTTTTTAACTGCTCTCCTTTGGTATGATAATAGTCATCCACAAAACATCCTCTGGTTTAATGAGGCGATGTGACTTTGAGGAAGGAGACCGCTCCTCTGTGACCCCTGAGGATCGGGGGGATCACAGATTTCATCAAGGACCAAAGATGGAATGAATGGATATATGTTAATAAAACCTCCCTCATCCTGGCTCTCAAGCTAAATCATTGAAGAAGAAGCTTCCATAAACACAATGTTTTTCCGGGACAGCGATTAAATGCCGCCTGCGCTCTGTGGGAATAGAACCAGGACGACTTTATCCCTGGAGACAGGCTGAAAATGAAATAATATGTGCTGTAAATCGAAGGTCGAGCTGTCGCGTCTCTGTTGGTGAAACCCAAACCTGGAGCCGAGACCCCCGCAGAAAAATGTCTCAGGCCCCAAATGATTCTGTGAAAATGCACTGTCTATTAATCTGTGTTTATAATCACGCATAACACAATGAATCAGTACTCCCGAGACCCCCGCAGCATTTTTCCTGAAAGGCTTCTTCAAGGTTGCTGTGATGCATGGCCGTCGTGCTTCCATTTGGACTGCAACGCCGTTCCGCCCTGAGAAAACCTGCCTGAAGAAGAGCCCTTCAGGGACGCACAGATTACATCAGAGGGGAGAAACTGTGGGAGGAAAATAAATGTCCGGGGTTGTGGTCAGGGTTGCTGCTCTCTTATCGGACTTTTAGAAGACCAGGGGATGAAGAGGATATTAGGGTGTTTTGTATAAAAGGCTGCAGGTTTTATTGGGGCAGTGTTTCTGAAACCTGCTGTATGGATTAGCTAACAGAAGTTCATTATTATTTAGATGAGTCCAAACGGCCTAAATGTACCACAGGAGATACCTGAGCCAGCTGAGTGTGTCATTCTGGTGTTGGCTCTTTGCTTTAACTGTGCCTGCAGACAAACCAACATATAATAAAATGAGATTTACTGACTATTTACTGACTTGCTTATTGTGTGCCATGGCTTCTTGTTGAAGGCAACTAAATCTTAAAGTTAATGCTGGGGGCTGGAAGCTACAGGTTCCACTCTTTGCTGCACCGCAGAACTTGAATAGTCGTTAGCAGCAGCTGCAAAACAGGCAGTTTAGCAGACAGCTATAAATATGACATTATCTTCCCATACTGACACTATTAATTAGTGATCACGGTGAGGGAGAACTGTGTAACTGGTAGGATCAGATAAGAACAAAGGTTTCCACAACCTTGAAGGATGAGCGTCAGACAGTGATGGATGCGCTTATCCAGCACCACCTCAGACTGAGCTCTGAGCTCTGGAACGACTCCTGCATGTGTTCTTTTGCGCGCTCTCTTTCTGCAACATCCAACAGACAGACCATAAAACAGATGCAAAAAGCAAGATTTTTAGCCACATATACCTCACAAAATGGTTGCCATGGTAATATAGGGGAAAAAAGAAGTGGGTTGATGATTTTTTCACTACTAAAAAAATGTCATGGGTGAAAGTCTGTTTCCATCAGGGGCACACATGTGTATAAATATGTAAAGTAGCTGATACTGAAGGAGAAACCCCTCTCTGGGTGGTGCTGCAGGTCACAGCTGCTCGCTGTCGGACATCATCTGCCCCTCCAGAACCCAAAGGCTGGAGCAGAGCGCCGAGATAGGGGGATTTAACGCCAAGATTAAGCAGAAAAATCTGCTTGGAAGAAATCCAGCACACTCACCTCCCCCCCCTTCCCCCCCCACACCAGTGAGAAAGACTTCAGAGGGGTCTAGTCCAGGCTCTCATCAACATTGGGTGAGTATTTTTCAAACGTGATGCTCCACATGTCCATCTGATCAGACCCTCCAAGGACAACCAACCCTCTATTTCCCCTAAAAACACCAACAAAAACATGACAGCAGCCCTCAGGACCAAAGAAGAAGTGAGTTTGTGAGCAGACAAAAGCTGCAAAACATGAGGATAATTAAATATAGAAGGATTCCAGAGGGAGAGCAGAGCCTGTCCTCCAGAGGGATCTCATACAGTAACACTCACACACACGCTGTTAGAATGGTTGCCATGCATCGTAGCTGTGTACACTCTGATGTCTCACGTTCTGACTGAAGGATAACAGAAGAGAAACATCAGTGGATGGGAGAAAGAATCATCCTCGCAGGAATTCACAACATCCCGGTGACAGCTAACGACGCTATCTGCAGCGTCACCACTTGATGCAGCCCAGCTCTTGGCCTCGCCTTGAAACGCAGAGATCTGAAATCAGTGTTTCTACTGTGTGATTGTGTGGAACATGACACTCGTCTGCTGGAGTTGCTGCTTCTGTCATGTTACAGCTGCACCGGAGAAACACGAAAAGAAACACAAACAAGAGCCAGGCAGCAGCAATTACCGTCTTTTCACGACCATAAGGCGCACTAAAAAGTCATACATTTTCTCCAAAATGTGCGGGTTAGAGCGGCGCCCTATGGTTCAGTACGCCTAATGTGTTGTTGTAAGGCGGACGTAGTTGAGGACACCATGAGAACGTTAAAGGGAGAAGTGTGGGCGTGGCTTGCATCTAAAGGACACCAGTGCCGGTGTGAGCGTGATGCTGAACATCGGTGTTTTAGCGACCCTGAAACCGGCAGAGACGCTGA